>JAWNND010001017.1:600000-880154 GCA_035043265.1 Drosophila testacea | reverse complement strand
TTGGAGACGCAGAGCATGCGTTTTTCGCTTGCCCAGCATTTGGTGATCTAAGGAGTCGGACGGAAACAGTCATAGGCGAGAGACTGACGGCGGAGAGAGTCGTGGTTTGTATGTTGCAGCATAAGAAGAACTGGGAGGCAGTTGCACAAATGGCCATGGAAGTCATGATGCTCTTACGAGCAGACGAGAGAGCGCGCAGCGCGGCCATCGAGAGCAGCCATTAAGGCTGTGGCCCTCCCCCTCTGAGGTCATCCCTAACGGGAGTTCCGGGGGAGTGGTATTGGTGCAATATTCATGGGGCCACTTGAATGTACTGCGGTACGTCAACGTCCCATTGTAAAAAAAAAAAAAAAACACACACACACACACACACACACACACACACACACACACACACACACACACACTCACTCATGGCGCCCATGCCACGTCACGCCCACTTCTGTCATGTTGCCTTATGACCTTTATGCAATTGCATTCTGCGGCAATGTGTCGTCGATGTCAGCAGAGACGTCACATGGTTTCCCTCTCTCTCCTCTTACTGAACTGGGCACACTCTTTCTGGCTGTCTCATGATGTGGGTTGCTCTTTTGCTTTGTTTTTCCACCTCTTCGACTTCTTCCACTCGGTTTTTGTGCATTTCATTGTGGATTCTATCATTTTCTACTCGCATGCTTCAGCGATTTTTGGAATTTTCAATTTGGTTCAGAAATTTTTGGACGCTTTCAACGAAAAGAAAACGCATCATGAGGGAAGAAGAGAGTAAGGAGAAAAGAAAACTAAGAAACGTGTGTGTGTGTACATAGAGGAAAAATAGAAAATCTCTGCATGGAATTTTATTCACTTTTGTTATTCATTTATGAAATTCATATTCTAACATAATTTAGAAAAATAATATAAGTAATTAAAATAATGCTTAAGCATGGAAAGAAACTAAGAAACGAGAATGATTAAGATAAGCGGCAAGGAATTTGTTTTTTTTGGGCAGTAAATTAATTGTTTTTTTATTAACTGACATCCATGTCTTCATTTTCAAATCAATAATATATTCCCTTTAAAACGTGATTCCGAATTTGAGGTAATATAATCGACTCTCTAGCTATTTCGAAACTTTTGTGAGACAGAAGCAACCTCTGTTAGTTACTATTTATAAATATTCCTAATCAGTTTACTATCATAATGTATGGGTTTTTAATACTCTACTTCAATCCATAAACAGAATATAAATCTTTCCACAACTCCAAATTATTTCAAGCTATCGAAACACAATTACAATATGCCAAAAAAAATATTAAACTTATTAGCCAAAAGTTTTGCTTTAATTTATAGCTGACCGCAGCCTAGCATAAATACAAATTTTGCCTTTTTTATATGAAACCAAAACTTTTGACATTTAATAGTGGGAGAGCGGAGATATAAAGAGAGAGGGGGAGAGAGAGAGAGAGAGAGAGAGAGAGAGAGAGAGAGAGAGAGAGACAGCCACTGACCTCTGTCAATAATAAAACGCTTGATAAATGCTTAGAAAATGTACCAAATATTTTACATGCGAATTAACGCAATAAATTTGATGCCACAGATTCGACCAAAAACAACAATAGCCATAACAAGAACAAAGAGCAAAGAAATTCAGAGAAATATCAACAACAACAATAACAAGCAGAGAAACTTTAACTGCGAAACACATTTGTGATTTATTTGAGCGCACATTTAACAAATTGCTAGCCCAAAAAAGAAAAATATATACATATATATAAATATATATATATATATATATATATATGTCTGGATATAAACGCTGAGTATATGTATGTTATATTGGTATTTATTTATGTGACGGGCTACTTAAGCCATTAAGCAAACGGTTCGCAATTTCCGAAACCACCCGAAAACAACCGAAACTCAACCCTCAAGATGCTCTGCGCAAATAACTTGATTAAAAAACCGCAAAAACCTATTGAGGACCCAATACGTTGACCACACTCACACAGAGTATATTTGGTATGAAGTTTGGGGTTTTGCGTTTGGTGTTGGGGCCGAAGGGTTGCAGAAATACAGGAAGAGCTACATGTTATGGCCACCGCAATCCGATTCAATGTGTAATTTAACACGAAATGGGAAACGATTGCTGCTGCATGTGTAAATGTGTGTGCGTGTGTGTATGTGTGTGTAGATCTCTTGACCAGATGAAGGCCATGCTTGACCAGTACCTGGACCACACCTGTGGACGTTTTCTGCTCTTGATGTAACCCGTGGGCGTGGTCTCTGTTTGGGCTCGACTCTGTTTACTCTGCTTTCTGCGGTGAGGTGTGTCATGTGGTATGCTGTGCCTGAACACTTTCAGCACAGTTTATTGAAGCTGTTGGAATTAATGTGGCAAAATGCTATAATCTACTGGGATTTGCCTTAGCGGAGCAATATTCAAGAATCAGCTAAGTAAAGCTTTCATCTTATGTTAGTTTCTATATTCGATTGGGTGGTACTTACACATTTATTTAAATTATTTATTTATGAACTGAATGGATTACTTGAAATATAGTAAGCTAATTGAATTCAAAGTTATATTAAATGAATCAGATATGATTCAGATATTCTGAAAATTAATATTTCTTACTTATATAATCTAGTATATCCTAGAAAGAAGTTTTATAATATAATTTTTTTTAGCTTATAAATATTAAATTCATATCTTCGCAGGGACTTTTGTTTCGTCTCCGACTAATGTCAACTAAATGGTATTGTGGGCCGATATTAATCGAATTTGAGCAGGGTACATAAAACCAGACAAAAACACAAAATTTGTCAGTTTTGTTAAGACATTAAAAAACAAAACGTTTTTCAAAAGTTTCATTAAGATAGCTTCAAAACTGAGACACTAGTTTGCAAACAAACAGTCAGACAGACGGACAGATAAACAAAAAGACGGACATACCTACGATAATCGACTGAGCTAGTCGTCCTGATAGGAATATGTATGTACATATATGGCACAAACAGTATACCCCGCCTCGTTTAATGATTGACAAACTTGTTATAAATATTATAACACAAAAATCAAAAATAACTTAAATTAATATAATGCCGCAATAAAAACATTTTTTATGAAATACAAAAATATTAACTTAAAGTTATATGTTAAATCATTAAAAATATTTTTAAAAATTTAATTATTTTAGAAAATTTAATCAATGATTTTAATAAAATTTAATTTGGGATAACTTGGTATTGAGCAGATAACGTCGCCCTGATCAAGAATTTACCGCATATTTACTATAAGAGTGACATTAGTCGAAGAACACGATTTTTGATGCTCGTCATCCTATCTTTAATACACAGAGCGTGAGTAGAGTGTATGTTTGACCGCATTTAATGAAGACAGGCGACACTTGAAAACTTTAAGTGCGTCTATCTCGAAATGTCATTTTATGAGATATGTCACTCTTCTAGTAAGTGAGCGATATCTACTTTAGGGAGTCTTCTGCAAGGGTACATGTACGGCTGTAAGCGTCGGCTAAGGGTATAGATATAATTAAAATATATCTGTCTGCTAAAAGTATTTATGGGCCACAAGTCAATTGAAAATTCCTTAATATCACTTTAATTACTTTGTCTAAAACACAATTGATTTATTGCGTTTAATTACTAGTATATCAATGTCTCAGTCCTCTACTACATAGTAGCTAACCTTGTCAACTTTGAATTATATTAACAATCAACAGAAAACCAAGTAGAAATCCGTGCAAAAAGATGGCACATTTTTAGCAGACCTTTTCGATTAAAATGCGTTGCATACTTTTCAGCGCAGATTCGCACATTTGCATGAGAAGCAGAGGAGGAGAAGTTTGAGCACCAGAAGAGGACCCTGCCAGACCTATAACCAACCCGAGGAGCATTCAAATAATTAAGTTTTTTCTCTAACTTTTTTGTGGGTGTGCTGTGCGTGTGCATGATTGTGTGTGTGTGACTGATTCTGAGTTGTGCCCCTTCTCTCGCCCTGTCACGTAACTTTACAATGGTAAAAACTTTTACATTTTATGTGCTGTGCTCACGCTTCCACTGTCTCTCGCTCTCTCTCTCTCTCTTTGTCTTTTCCACTCTCCCTCCTGTTCTCTGGATGATTGTCTCTGAGCGGTGCATAAAATGTTTGTAAGTGACGTTGAAATTGAGACACTTGTCGCTTAATTGTTTTTCGAGTTCTGTTACCAAAAAAAGAAAAAAACATAAAATAAAATACATTAAGTGAATATGTTGGCCTGGCTTTCATTTCAACAGAATACCGAGTTTGGGTACTTGATAGTTGGACAATCCCCTCACCCTCTAACACCCCCGTTGGTATTCCCCTTGTCTTTTTTGTTGCCAGTTGAGATATTGCACTTGGCAAACGTTCTATGCGTGCTTGGGATTTGCCTTTGGATGCTTTTGGCCTGGTTCTGTTCTTGGTTGTTGCCTTTTTTTATTACCACTTTTGCATGCCAGCCCATTTTGTGGAAGTGGGCGTGGCCCACCAATGCGTCCTGTGCCTGTAGATTATTTTATGTAATTATCAAGCGATTTGCGCAGTACTTAAGTGCTATCAACTCCATTCTCTGGTGAGGGTGTAGAAGCACAAGGGGGAAGTGTGGATCTTCCTGCATTAATTAAACATGAAAATTTAACTGTTAAGTGGGAAGTTAGCAAGTAAATTTCATAATGCGAAGAACAATTAAAATGATGGTGATTTTTTTCATTATTATTATTTACACTAAACATAAAAGTTAAATTAAAAGTTAATGTTAAATTATAATGAATATTTGGTAATTTTCTATTAAATCTAATTTTAGTTTAATTTAATATTCAAAATTATTTTAATATTTATAAATTTTTGTTATTTAAACAAGTATTAAACCATGCTATTTTTTTGAAACCAATTTAATTAAACTAACTAAAGAGTCTATGAAAAATATAGATTTATCAAAGTATTTTTTGTGTTAAATTTATAGTTTTATTTTATACTGAACTTTCGCTTTTACGTGTTTATTAATTATTCTTTTGTCGAATAACAAATACAGATAAATATTTGTTTTACTTAAATATAATTCCTGCATTTTTATTAACATACCAGCTGCCATCTCAAAGAAATGTAAGATTAGTAAGTATGCTGAGTTTTCTTAATCACTCGGTGCAATAAACTAACCCAAGAGACCTTTGCGTTGGATGCTTTAAGTTGAATGCCCCCTTGAGTATATCTGCAATATGTGACCCAAATGTTACTTCGACTAATTTCATTATGACAGAGAAATGAAGAAGATGCATGCAAGCACTCATTGCAGGGAACACTCATTGCAGCAATGCATTAAGGGACAAGGAAATGCCATTGGCATTGACTATGCTTGTGTGTCCTGTGCCAGGACGACAACTTTTTGAAATGTGAAATTTGCGGCCTTTTGCAAACATTTTATAATTTGCCGCACGGCGCAGCACATAAGTCAGCAAGTGATGTTGGGGGAGGGAGGCTGAGTGTGGCAGGGGCAGCACTTTGAGTTGCCATGTAAGCGAGTCCTGCAACATGACATGGACATGAGACAACAGTCAGTATCAGCCGAGGCTGTCACTCAACAGGCAAGCCGCTCTACTCCACTCTCTCTCTCTCTCTCTCTCTCTCTCTCTCTCTCTCGCTCTCTGTCTCCCTTTATCACTATCTCTCTCTTCAACTCCCTTTCTCTTTCAAGCTCTCTCTAACACTCGGACAAACCACAAATGATTTTGCAGTTGACAGTTGTCTGTTGCCATTTGGGGAATTTAGTGTTAATTATGGTTGTAATAAGTTATACAGCACATACACACACTAAGACAATACACACACACACTTACATACATACACCAACCAACTCACATGCGAGGGGTCATTTCGGATCGACAAACTTCAATTTCAAAAACTGTCGTCGCGTTGAAATTATACAGCGCTATAAATTTACTACGGTTTATTATCAACTCATATTCCAAAAGTTTATAAATACATTTTCTTGGGTTCCTTTGCATTTTATTTTTCGCCTTTAATTTGATTTTTAGCCCCTTTGCCCTTCCGATTCGATGCCCTTTAGGTGAACATTATAAAATTAAATGAGTTAAATTTATTAAATATGTAAATGTTAGGTAAATGGTATGTCTAGTTTGAATGCATTTAAAATTTGGTCAGGTTTAAATGATTCTGCAATCGAAATTTCATGTTTCTAGCTTTTAATGTTTCTAAAACAACTTTAGCAAACGATGATAATACCTCTATATGTATTTTTAGGAAAAACAATAATTTAATGAGGAAATATATTATTTTGTACACATAAATATTACTCAGGACCAAGGCTGCAAACCTCAAAAATGTTTGGGAAGGTTCGGTTCGGTGGTTCGAACCATAAAGTAAAATTAGACTTCGGTTCGCGTACCGGTTTAAGAAACCTCTGAACCCAAGATTCGGTTCGCATTTCGAATCAATTCATGCATATTTTATAATCTCTTTTTATAGCAAATTCTAAAATTTTAAAGTATAAAGTTATTAACATTTATGCATAGAATTGCTCAAAAGAAATTTGAATACAACGATAACACGTTCTTGAAGATTTGTTGGAAATTTATCGAATTCTGTGAGAACATCGTTTAGAAAAAGCCCACCAATACCAAAAAAAAAACTAAATTTGTATCGAAATGTTTGCCGACCGCGACAAATTTTAAAGCCCGAACCGAACCTTCTTTTTATGAAAGTGCTCCGGTTCGGGTTCGAGTTCAGTACTAGAAAATTTGAAGGGTTCGGTTTGGGGTCCGGTTCGGGTAGTTCATAAAACAAGAACCGGTTTGCACCCTTGCTCAGGACATTTTAATAATATTTAGATTGAAAAATAAATTTCTCCTTAAACGATTGAGTTTCCAAGTATTTATATATTATACTTGTATGTGAAACCAGATCCTTTTGTTTTTTAAGTGTCTGCTATTATAGCCCCAATGATCTGCACTAAGCCAAACAACCACAACATAATCAAGTACCAATGTGTGCGTGTGTGTGTTTGTGTCTGGGTGTGTGTACGTCTGGCTGTGGGAGTATGTGTTGGGACAATAGACAAATATTGTACATGATAATTATCAATTTGGAGTGCAGTCATAGTAGCTTTTGTTTGCAGCAATCATAAACGTCAGACAGTTTGTCAATTTCTTACCCAACTCCCTGGTCTCTGCTCTTCCTTGGTCCTTTATGCCTGGTCCTGTTGCAGTTCCTGTTCCACTTCCAAGTCGAGTCGTTTGCAACTTGATGACTCAACCGGTTGCTGCTGTCTATTTGCGGTTATGTAACTCAAACTCAATTGCTGTTGAAATGCAAGTTCGTAAGTGTGTGTGTATGTACATATGTATGTCTGCAAGTCTTACTGAACATGAATTTGGCCACACTTTACTACTTCTTACCCTTTACTCCTCTCTCCTTACCCCAGTACCACCAAAACAGTCAATTGCAATCGTATTGATTTAGGAAATGTGAACTCTCTGTCTGTCTGCCTTGGCTAAGACCCCAATATCAAATTATGCAATGCAGATATACGCCTTTAATTAGGACTAAGTCTTGCTTACAAATCTTAGATAATATATCTTTGAGTACATCTTCAATGTGCCTGCAATGCAATTCGTAATTAACTTAACGTTTTCATCCTTAATCAAAGTAATCACTTCGAAGTCCACAATAATGTAAATTCTGTTGTTTCTAACATAAAATTTGTTACAAGCACTATTCTTATTAAGATATTTATTCCTAAAATATTTAATTATAACTATTATACATTTTAAATTTACTTAGAAGTTTTCCAGTATTTTAAATACATAAAATTTATTCATACAACAGAAGATTCCACTACGCTTTATAATTTGCTTAGCTAATTTATCTCAGAATACATATGTATGTTCAGGATAATTAATATAAATATAATGCTTCAACATTTTTTATGAATATATTTATATTTATTATTATATTAATGATCGCTCTTTATCTTTTCGCAACTTCTTCAGACTTTATAAATTGTTGTCATTTACTAGACCACCTTGAAACTGACTACCAGCTTTAATCTTTTCACATACATACTCATAATAATAAGTATGTTTCAGAGTTGTTATCAGATGCTCTCTCAGGTTGTTTACTTAATGTAAAGTTTTCAATATGCAAGCATTTCTCTTTACTTCTCTTCTCACGTTCTGACAGTTCATTTTTCAGTGATTTTTAGTCGTCTTTACTTGGCCAGGTGTTTTATGGGGAAAATATTTTCATACATAAAAGTTTTACGACAACGACAACAGCAACAACAAAAACAAAAACACCTCTACAATGTCGTCTCGACTCGGTAGAATTTTGTGACTTATGGCTTAGTTGTTCCAAGTAAAAGTATGCTCAATGTTGCATCAAGTAAACTGTGTAAATAACTGAGAAAGGACAGACAGACAGCTGGTTGGAATATATAGGACAGTAACTTTCCAGTTGTTAATATTAAAGAATTTTCTAAAACTCTGTTAAATTTGTTGAAATTTAATTAGCATTTGGAAATTCCTAGGATTCAAAACACAGAAAGATCTCAGAGGAACTAAGGCAAGACAGAAATAAAATCAGCTGATCGCTTTAAGCTACTGTCACACGGACAATTTTTGTATGCCGCTTTTTGAGTTATGTAATATTTTGCCATTCACACCAACATCACTTGGCATTCTGTACTCACAGAATCTGGTCACACGCTGTAAAATGTCTCACAAAAAAAACGACAACGGTGCTTATTAGGCAAAGAGTGGTACTAAAAAACGGACCGTGCGACGGCAGCCACATTGTGATGTAATTAAAAAATTGTTATAAGTGTTTAATTGCATATAATAGTAAAGATAACGAAAAAAATTCTTAAAAGAAGAGACAAAGCGCGAGTGCCGACATTTTAATTTAAGACTTATTCATTCAACAAATTGCACACTAAAAAGTTGCAACTCCCTTCTACGCTTAGTTTCCCCTCAGTCTTCACCGTCCCTCCTTCATTTTTCTGGCTATGTCGCCTCTCGCTTGTTAACTGAAACTAAACAGTACAAACACGGCTGTCAACAACTGTAACGTTTACCGCATGTTACCGCTGCGCAACGTCCTGTGCTGCATGACAGGACATGTTGTGGCTTCTCGGGCTACCACACACATACACACACACACACACACACACACACACTCGGACAGGGAGAGACTATCACTGAGAGAAAGAGAATGAGAGAGAAAGGCAACTCATGCTTGGTTTCGTATGTTTGTTCCATGTGAGTGATAATGCATATGTCCATATGGGACATTTCGGCTGGGTTCGTTGGTTAGAATCCTCCCTAGCCTCTTCTCCCTGTTTACTTCCCCTTTCCACATCCTCCTCACTAGGTTGGTTAATTGTTGAAATGCATTTTGGAAATGCTACTAGCTTTAGCCAAGGGGCATTGAATTAGCCTAGTACTAACTATAAAAGTACGATACTAAAAAAGTACGGCTACGATATTTCTTACCAACAGCGAAAATATCAAAAAAAAATATAAACAAAATAATAATAATAATAATCAATAAATAAATAAACAAACATCAATTTCAAAGATTTAAGATGGCTTGTATATAAGGAACTTTTGTCGAAAAATGCTAATTGCGCATTTAAGTGCAGTGCGAACAGACATTAATAACGAATTTATCGATTTCTTACAAAATGCATTTCAGTGAGTAAAGGTCTGAATACAAGAAAATCTCCCAAATCATAACTATGTTATGGATAATAATAACCTATTGGTCAAAGTACAAAAATTCTCTATATCGCAGTAATGTTCTGAATACTACTTTTACTATTTTTTTATAATTAATTTTAAGCAAAACTTTAAATGTTTTTTTCTTAATTCTTAATATTTTTCTTTACTATCGATAGCATGTTTGACATGAAACCCTACCTATATTTTAGGCTTAAGTTTTCCACCCAACGTGCTCCAATAATTTCTTTCATATGCCGAAATTCCCCCTATACCATCTCACATTCATCGTAGTTGACCCTCCAAATGCATAAACTAGACTTTGTGTGTATTTCAACACAGTTTCGCCTCCCCCTTGCCAACGATTGTCAGTTCTGCCGCATTGAGCACACAATTTATGATACCGAAAATTTCATTTTGAACTCAGAAAAATAAAAAAATAGAGAGTAAAAAAGAAATTATAAAAATAAGTCAAATATGTTTTGACAAATGTCTGGACGATTATCAAAAACGTGTGCCATATGAAAATGTAAAGCACATTTCTGTTACCTTCTTTTTTATATTCTTTATTGAGGTTGAGTAATAAATTCGATAAATTATGGGTGCAAATTTGTTGCAGTTTGTGCGATAACAGATGCTAACAAATATTTAAATAAATTCGTTTAAATTGAAGTCTAAATGAAAAAATTAAATCATTGTCATTGGACAACAACAAGTTTGACAAACGAATCGCAATGCAAACTGAATTATCACCTCAAAATATGTGTAATAAAGTCCCGAGGGGTCCTGGCACAAAGCACAAACATACGAGAGCACAGGGCAAACATGAGACACAAAAAAAAACATTAAAAAAATGCAGACAGGGTTGGGTATACCATATGGCAGCTGGGGAACTGCCCTCAAACCCAACTCGAAACCCAAACCCCATTGGCAACCCGTAACCAGACTCAAACAAAAGCCAATGCCAATGAAGTTATCAGCGTGTGCCAGACTGAGCTTGGGGAGCAGCCAAAAAGCCGAGTAAACACAGAGACAAATAAATAAATTACATTTAGACGGTGAGAACCAAACAAGGAGAGAGAGATAGAGAGAGAGAGAAGAGAGAGAGAGAGAGAGAAAGAGAAAGAAAGGCAGTGGAGGGATGTGGAAATAACTTCTCCAAATGCAGTCTCCCTAGTGAACAGAAAGATAAAAGCTTAGCTAACGAATTTAAACGACATTTGAAATTTTAAATATTTTCTCAATTTACATTTATATTTTAAAAGAGCAAAAATAAACTATCTGTGATATTAAATATTTGTTACTTCTATGCCTTTTTATATATTTATAGCAGGGAATCAAAATAGACATTGATTCCGCTTCCGGTACGTACTTAAATTAGTATTTCGGTCAAAGGCACTATAGTGGTATTGTCCTTTCGGTTCCGGTATTTAATTGTATTTAAAAAAAACAAATAAAAATGGTTTCGGTTTCGGTTCCAGACTTTGGCACTGAATATGAAACTGTTAATTTCGGTTAAATGTTCCGGTTTTATTCCTTTTCTATATATTTTCTATATATTAAAGACTTAAAATTTAACATATATACCCTTGCAGAGACCTGCACTCAAAGTTTTAAGATAACATCATTACATATGTGTACAATTTTAATATAATGAAAAGTTTCCGTATTATTATGCAATATTATCGTGTATTGTAATCGAGATAACTTTCTAATGATTGCAAATATTTTCTTTTACTCTAAAACAAATAAATCGAAAAAAGTTATTAGAGGCACATTAGAAAATATTAAAGCAAGACAACGAAAATCGCGATCAACAGGAAAAGCTAAACTTGAAAGTATTTGCAGCAAAGAAAATGACGATGTCTCCAAGAGCACACGGCGCAACCATCTTACAAAACAAGTTTCAGCAGAGTCAAATGACGTGGACTAAACACTTCAAGTGGATTTAGTTAAAGAAACTGGAATCACAGAACCGCTATCATTGCCTTCTGCAATGGATGCAATGGATCCGTGGAGAACCTTAACATCTTTTTCATATATTTGCACTAACGATTTTTCTTTGCACCATTTTCTTTGGAAAAAGTAATGCATTTTATGTCTTGTGGGTGTTGTTATGAGGGTCATGAACATAAAACAACGGGTCTAAAATCAAATCCTAGCATCAAACACCAGAATTACGACATAAGTTTGAGGTATTTTGAAGAAATAAATAAACCGTAGGTAACATAGAAAATTGAGAGATTTTATTTTAGCAGAGTCCCAAAGTCGGCTGCCATAAACTCAATTCAAATTCCATGAGATTATCAAAACAGTGGTACTTTTTGTGCAATATAATTTTTGAAAACGTGCTTTGTGCCTTTTAATTATTCAAAAACAAAACACAGTTAATTGTTATTCAATGAATTTAGGGTTTAATTAAATCTCTCAAGAATTTCATGTCACTTAAAACTAGGTTGCGTCGATTGTTTAGTTTTTTAAATCATTAACACACGTTTAATCATCTCGTTATAGTTCTGTGTTCTGTACTAAAGCTGTTGGAGTCCTTGTATTTATTAACAGATGGTCGAACAAATTCATTGATCCTCTTAAATTGGATCTTGCGTTTGGTCTCCAAAGTTTCAAGAATATATTGAAACGGTTCTCCTCGACTTTAGTTAACTTGTTAGTATTGTTAATCTTAATGTTCCCTTTTGTCTAACTAGACGTTATGTGCCCTTTCACCCCCCGTTTCCTACTACAAACCACGCTGAACAAGAAACCTTTTGCACAATTTGTAGAAATTTTAAAATATTATATCATATACATCAAGTCGACTAGAGTCGTAAGTATGCTAAGCTCAGAGAAGTGAACTCTTTATAATTATACTCTATGTTATTTGATACTCAAATTTAAATCTTTGCTTTCGTCCAACTTTTGTAAGTCAAAGCATATTGTTTAAATTTTCCTCACTGTTCGAAGTGTGGTCTGGATCAGCTTATTAGTGTAATCTTAACCTAGTTGACAATAAAAATAAATAAATAAAATGAAAATTATCATTTTACACTTTCCACTAAACTCAAAGCAAGCCTTTGAAAAATATTTTGAATTACGTACGCTGTTAATCAATATTAAGTCATACATCAGTTTCCTCTCAAGCTCATATCTAACGAAACAAAATAGATAAAAGTTATCTAAAACATTAAGAGGCATGTTGAAGCCGACCAGCATTAAGGATGCCTTGACACGGTGGGAGGATAAACCAGCAGGAAGCCGTCTCGGCCACAGATATTGGATTGCAGTTTCAGTATCCGCCGATTGAGAAGATGGATGCTACTCTGAGCACCCTGGTTGAATGCCAAAAATTGAGTTTGTCCTCAAATAGGATCGAAAAGATCAGCGGCATTTCGGGAATGAAGAATCTTCGTGTGTTGAGTTTGGCTCGCAACTATCTGAAAAATTTGAATGGGATTGAGACTTTGGCTGAAACTCTGGAGGAACTGTGGGTTAGCTACAATAACATTGAGAAAATTAAACCAATTGAATCGATGAAGGCCCTCAAAGTACTCTACATTTCACAGAATGCTATCAAGGACTGGGCAGAGTTTATGCGCATTGGAGTTCCTCCAGATCTCAGTGATATCACTTTTAACGGGAATCCACTGTACGAGAACATGGATCCGGCAAACTTTTTGGCCGAGGCCGTGCGCCGCTTACCCAATCTCAGAAAATTAGATGGCGAACCAATTATTCGTTAGGCTTGAAACAAGATTTGAATTCTTATTGGAATGCAATTGAAATAAAAGATGCAACCGCAAAATGTAAGCCCACCTTCTTTGTTGGCATGTCAGGCTCTATTGCCCCGCCTGCAAAACACAACAAAGATTTGCCTCCTGTGTGGATTTGTGTGTAAATGTATTTGTTTGTGTGTATTGAACACATTTTGTTTTCTATTCTACCTTTTTTTGCATTGCTGAGCATCAGCAATGAGAGAATTTTCCAATTTTCATTGCGTTTCTGCTGATGAGTTCCATTGTTTAGTGCCCAACCTCAACAAAGTTGTAGGTGAAAGGCTTTAGCCTTTGTATTGTACTTGTTTTTATCTTCCACATGCCACATTCCACACGCCGCATGCCGCATGCCGCATGCCACCTGCCGTACTGTCCCATACTATGCGGAAGACAAGCTCAGAGATTCAGTTTTTGTCTAGCATTGTTTGCATATTTTTAACCTGCTCGAAAGTAATGAGCACAGATTTCAGCATACACAAAGTGGGCGTGGCCTGTTAAGCCTCAATGTGCCCAAAAATGTGAATTGTTCCGTATACCATATTGGAAATGTTTACCTACTCTCTGTTCTCTGTTCTCCATATTCTGGTATTTGTTTTCAAAGGCAGCACATGTCGACCAGCTAAAGTTCACTTAACAAACAAATATGTATATTTTATTTTCATTGCTTGAATATATTTAAGCACCCTACAGATGTAGGTGGAAGGGTGTTATGACACGCAGTTGTCAATTCCTATTATCCACTTAAGTCCCACGCACCTATGTATGTATATCTGTACCCCACTGTAGCCACCTTAGATAAATGTAATTTGGTAAAACCATAGTACATATTTTACTATCTAAATTAAATTTCTTCTTTCCTAAGCTTATTAAAATTTTTAAAAAAAATGTTTACAGTTATTGTGTATATTAAATTTATTTTCTAACAATCGAAAACATGCCGCTTTAAAAACCTGCAACTCAAGAAATTATTTGATTCAATCCTAATATATCATTGCAGATAACGCTGATTTTGATTATGTTTATATATATTTTAAAGGGTATCGTGGTAGTCTCTATATATGCAATTCTTCAAATAGATTTTGAGTTACAAGTAACTCCCAATTGTTCGATACGCATCCAAGAGCTGAAAAACAATTGAAGGCACCATAAAAATATTAGGTCCATTGGTTCAGACAGTTTTTCGGGGTCTTTCTTTCCAACTTTTCGACAGTCTGACAGTCTATGCCCAATATAAGAGCATTTATTTGTTTTGTGCGCATAAATAATCAAAAACATACACAGAGTTTGGGCGACTCCCTTCTCCTGGAAGAGCAGACAGCAGACAACTTGGCAAACAAACAAAACCAGTTTACATATGGGATGTGGAGTCTGTACACGAGATAAAAATGTTGAATAAAATCATTAAAGAACTGAGAGGGCTCGACTAGAAGTTACCGTGTAGCTCACTCTGTCAGTTTCTTCAATCCTCTGGTCGGTATTCTAGGCAATCCCTTTAATATATTACAGAGTCTGAGGCTTTGAAATTTAAAATGTGTCGTTGTTTTCAGAATTTATCCGTCCTGTCTCTTTTCTAATGAGCATAGCTCATATATGAAAATATTCAAGAATCTATAAGCCACCAAAGTTTAATGATTTGTTTATTCCTTTTCAATTTAACTGCAAGTTACCTAATTTTTGGCAATACCATTATTGGTCGAATATTTATATAAATTTAATAAAACATTATTTACTTCTATTTTGGGAGTTATAATTATATGTGTATATTTATAAATGACTTGTGAAAAACGTGAAAAGTATGTGAGACAGTTTATTCTAGATTAAAAATGCGTTTATGATATATAATTATTAAATAAATAAATATTTAGATTTTATTTTGTTTGGGTAACATTAAATTAATAATGAAATCAAAGCTGAAATAATTATAAAACTTAGAAGCATTATTTTTCTCTCTTCAAATATTTTATAGACCAACTGAGAGGTGTAAGTGCAGCATGGCTTTAAGAATGTTGGCAATAACTATGGTAACTCTTATACAATTCCTATTTTTTTTAACTTTACCTGCTCTTAACTTGAGCTCGGACTATGCCTGCTCTTATCATAGTTGAGACATAAATCACGCGTTTAGTTACCAAGTGGTTTTTAGAGCCCGTTTTAGCCGCTATTACGTTCAACTGTCGTTTGGACCAGGCCAACAGATGGCTGGTCAACAGCGGTGCAGCGAAGGGGCCAACGAACATATTTAGAATATATGGCAACACTTTGGCAACACCAACACAACCCTTGACCGCAGCATGTGCAGACATGAAAAACAAAATACAAAATGAGAAAAAATAAAAACAAACTGAAAAAATGAGAAAACCAGCAAAAGAACCGAACACAAACACAGACGATTGCGCAACCACAGCGCAAAAACCACTTCAACTTGCACTGGGGATACTCTCGGTAAGTGTTGTTGTGTGTGTTGTGTGTGTTGTGTGTGTAGTGTACGGTTTTGCTGTTGTCACAACCAGAGTTGCCAACAACAACCACACTTAAGTTGAGCAGGCGGTAAAAGTTGTAGTGTGCATTTTTTTTTAAGCCTTTTGGCATTTGGCATTTAGATTTGTGCAATAATATTTTCAGTTGTTAATAGTTCTGGCACTTGCACGATAATAATCATTAGTTATCGATAAATAAATATTATACTCATGGCACGAAAGCAGATTTTTGAGCTTCTACTTAAACCTATCTGACTGCCTGTTATATCTTTTGATACAACTTTTCTGGCAGTTTGCGTATCTTAAAGATACTTTAAGCATGCACACACACAGTTAGAAAACACGAGCTCACATATTGTGCCTGTCAAAGACGCATAAATCTATTCAAAGACTTTACGAAAAATCCAGACAAATGCCAGAGATTACAAAAGATTTCGGCCGCATGATGCATGGGCCTCAACTGGAGCGTTTGCTTGTCTCCCTATCTCTCTCTCTCTCTCTCTCGCCCTCTTACTTTCATTCTCTGCCTCTGTCTCAGTCTGTAAACATACACATGCATAACAATTAAAGCCTGATTAATAGTTGAAGGCAGACCAAACTCACATTTCTCGTTACCTTTCGCCAAGTTGCCAAGTCTAAGGCTGAGCCTCATTCTCATTCTCATTGTCATTCTCATTCCCATTCCATTTGCCAACCCACTGACTGAGTTATGACTTTTGTTGCCTCCATTTCGACTGTTTAGCATACTTTTGGTCGCAGATATTATATTTCTTCTCTCTCACTCTCTGTGTGTTTGTCTCTGGGTTGGCATTTTCACCCGCGCATAAGTCAAATTGTTGTTAATTTCACAATGTTAACCCCTTTAAGCGTCCTGCAGCGGAGACATAACATAAATCGAGTTGCCCCATAGACACCACCCACACCGACCGGGGCAGACCCCAGACCCAAACCCATTTTCCCCAATGGGTTTTCAAAATATAAATCATTAAATTTTAATGCTTCCCAGGAGATCAATGAACATGACCGCAAATTATACTGAAGCGTGCTTTCAGGCGCATAAAAGATTTCTCTATCCCTCCCCTTCTCACTGTCCCACTCTCCATCTCCCTCTTTCACGTTTTACTTATTTTTATTTTAAATGCATTTTATGTAGAGAAAAAACACACACTCACACTCAAACACTCACACTCAAGCACACACATGCAAAGTGTTTGCGTTTAAGTTGCAAAGGGTTGTTATTTTCGGGGGGCAGGTTTAATGCAGCTGCAAGCCGCAAAGTTGTCTGTGCGAGCATCTATATGTCTCTGTATTTGTTTCTCTTATGTGTAAGTGTGTGTGGTTGTGTGTGTAAGTGCCGCATGCTCGTCGGCAACTGTTAAAAAACAAACTGGACAACTGCTCTTTAAATGCAATCGTAAATTGTAATTCTCTTCACTTTGAAGCCAAAAATATGCACTTTAATAGTCTCCTGGAAAAAACACTATATGGGAATTCTGGACTAAGCGATACCCTGCAGACAGTGCCAAGTTAACATAAGAAATGAAACGATGATTTTTATTTAAAGCATATCTCAATACATATATTCAAAGTAAAATTTTTTTTTTGGCCCACTCTATAAAATATAGTTTCTTGAATAAATTCGGTTTATAATGCGATTGTGTTGCAATATTTTAGGAAATACATATAAAAATCAATATGTACAAGCAAACTATCTAGCTTTATGTATACAGGGTGGTCCATCTAGCGATTGGAAGCCATGGCTATTTCACCAACCAGCTAGTATAATGACCTTTAAATTTGACAGAAATCTATTTAAAGGTTTGAATTTTACGAAATGGGACGCAACACGTTCGAAGAAAATTGGAAAATATTAGAAATTTACTTCCAAAGTAGTAAGTCTTCCACACAAACAGTGAGAAATTTGCAAACAAGTTTCCAATGAAGCTCATTTTCATCTCGGAGGTATGTAAACAAGCAAAGTTGAAGGATTTTTGGTTTGGAAAACCTAAATGCAGCCTTTGAAAATCCAATGCATCCACAAAGAGTGACTGTTTGGTGTGGTTTTTGGCAAGGCGCAATGGTCGAACTGTTTTTCTTTGAAAATGAGGAAGGAAATGCCGTTAGCATGAATGGAGAGCCGTACCGTGCTATGCTAAACGATTTTTCTATTCCAAAATATTTAAGAATATGGCATGGACATTTGGCTTCAACAGGATAGTACAACTTGTCATACAGCTAAAGTTACACTCGACCTTTATGGAGACTGTTTTCGAAAACGGAATTATCAGCCAAAATTCCGAAGTTAAATGGCCGGCTTGTAGCTGCGATGTTCCGCGAACCATTCCAAGACAATTGACATTGGTGAAAACCATCGAAAAGTACACGAAGTACTTGAAAATTGAATGTCTCGAATGGGATACTTTAAAGCAATTCCTGGCAGCCATCACAATAATGTTGTTTTTAAATCACAAATTATAAACATATAGCTTTCCAATAACACCCGAATTTTTGAAAATATATTCACTTTTTTTTGTTATCCGATTAAAATTGAAAATCTTAAATGGTCCACCATTTATTTAGTCTGCGTTTACTTTTCAAAAACTAAAATATTATATTTGGAGTCTCTCTCAGATCAGGAACAAATAAAATGATTGCTCTACAAAGTTGGGGTACTTAGTTTAATTCAGATTTTATCTAATCTATCTGTTTATAAGACACTTTCATTGAGAATAACATACAATTTCGCATGTATTCTTAATTGCTCTGCACAATATAGAAATGATCAACATAAAGTTTATAAAGTTGTACATGTTTTGAAATAATAAAATGTTGCATAAACTACACATCCGTTGCCTTAAAGCAATGTACAACAGAATATAGCAAACATCCCAGGCAGCTGCAACACAAACCAACATCATCAAGAGCAACTGAAGCACAACCAAACACACATACTTGTAGTAAATCAAAAAGTTTTCTAGTGCCAAATAGAGGCGTGAGGCGTGGGGGCGTGGCACGCCTACAAGTTGCACTTGTAGATATTTCAAATGCTTTCACTGGGCCTGCGACTACATGCCACGCCCCACAATAGTTGGGTATCTGCCACTTCTCCACGTATTTGACATGAAATCATAAACAAGTTGTGCAAACCTCGTTCTTAGTTCTCAGATCACAACTCTCCGCACATAGAACTGCATTTTACAACAGGAAGTGACACAGCTTAAAATGTATAAATTAAAATTTCGCTGGCAGCGGCAACCAAAGACGAAGCCAGCTACGAATTTTGCATACATTATAAATATCTGTTCTGGATTACAGTTATATTTGTGGATAGATCAAGTTTTGAGTAATCCAAGGAGTAATCTTTTCAATAGAAATTCCGAAATATTTCATGGTATACAAGAAGAATTTCAACCTACAGGATAGCTTTAACTATCACCTTATCTTTCATAAATTATAAAACATTCCTAAACCTACACAAGTATCATTTTGATGTTTCGAGTTAGTGGTATTTAAAAAGATTGAAGTAAAACCAATAGGGTATTTGAAAGTCAATCATTACTTAGATTCACTTGGGCATTTATTTACTTTCTGTTAAGCTTAGTGCTGTTCCTGTTCCTGGTGTTGTTGTCTTGCTTTCTCATAAGCAGTTTTTCGTATTTAAATATTAAAAATTGTGCTCCACAAAATTTCCATCATGTGAGCCAACTCATTTTATACATACCCCTACCCCCATGGCTTCCCCACCTCCTCATTTTTACTATGTGCTCATATATACTGCAGAAGAATAAACATCCGCTTTAAGTTGGCGCTGAGCATTTCAGATTTTGGCCTACATGGTGTATGTTTAATTTCCGGCATTTCGGCACCAAATGCTGGGTAAAAATTTAAAGTCTTTGCGTTATAATTAATATCATCTGATTAATTGTGATCCAAAAAGCATTAAATCAAACAAACTGTCAACGTACAGATAAATTCATGTTGCAACAACTTCGATAGAGTCGCAGGACTTGAAGGAATAGATTTGCTGACACAAAGTAAATAGAGCTTAAAAATAACTAAAGGGAAGGAGAAACCAAAGGAAGAAACAAAACGACAAGCTGCTGGAGAACTAAACTCACTCTTCTCGACACGATTACCACACAAATCTCTAGCAATAACAATCTTTTGGGCTATCAAATTCAATTATGCATATATCCTTGCTAACATCCTCGCAAACATACACACACACACACACACACACACACACACACACACACACACACACACACACACACACAAATATACATACATAGAGATAGAGTTTTGGTCTGCAGCTGTGCTCCATTTTGTTTGTTCATTCGCCTTGCGGCTCGCCTTTGTGATTAGTGGCAAGTTGCTTGATTTGCTTGTCTAGGCGCAGAACTAAAACTAGACTTAAGGTCCTAAATATCCTTCTGCAGATGATTTGCCCAACCATTCACTTAAGTAGTTTTCTTATTCTTTAACTTGCCTTCCATTCTGCAGTCTTGTGGAATATGCTATGTATAGTTAATCTGACAATCGCATTTTGAAAACAATTTATAAAATATATCTACAGTGCACAATTCTGTAATTATTATCAATAAAATACAGGGGCTCTTATCTTATTCGACTTATCCATACTACAAATTTGGAGCGCGTTTAGCATTTAATCGGATTGATTTGTAAGCAAAAGCTTAATGCACGATTGTTTAAAAAAATTTAAACTTGTGCATAATTATTTTATTTTATTTTATTTTATTTAAATATAAACAAAATACTGTATAAATTGTTATGGTTGAATATTATAAATTTTATACAGTGGCTTACAGCTTATTCAAACCATCAAAAACGTCAATTACTTCTCAGCAAAAAATTGAATCTTTATTATTTAAATGCAGTCTGATAGCCATATCTTTTAACTTTTCAAATAAAACTTTATGTTATTTTTATGTGCTTTCCTTATGCCTGTAGATGTTGTAAATGATTGGTGTTTTCCTATACGCTGGTTGCAATAAGCTGTGAGTCACTGTATTTCATTTATGATTAATTGATTGATTCTAGTTGTTAAACTATTGTTAATTATATTTATCAATCTCATACAATAGCAGTAAGAATGTATTCAAGTTTCTGGTAATATTTTTCCTTTCATTTTTATTCTATCTTCTACATGGGAAATTATCCGCTTTGAGTATTATTTTTTAATCTTTCTTTCATTCTCACTTACCATCATTTGGTAAACGCTTAACAAATTGTTTTTACTTTTGTTTTGTTGTTGCTTTATTGCTCACTGCCCCCTTTTTTTATTGTTTTTTATTAGGCGCTTTGTCATCTGGTCAGTGGGCTCCCAACACTTCCTTGTGCAACGTCCTGTACCAGCTGCGCCCCCTTCCACTTTCACATCCCCTAGTCCTTGGATCCTTTTTGCGCTTCGTTGATGTGTAAATTAATGTCATTTTGGAGGGCTGTTCGCTGAGAGTTTTGGGTCAAAATCTTTCTGTCATTTGCTTTGCTTGGCCTGATTGAATTTTTATTATGTTTCGCTTTTGGTTTTCGCGTTTGTTTTCCAAATTGTTTTGCATACTTTGCCAGGGGCGCGAGAACATTCGGATGTTAACCATAATTAAGGTGATTTTATGCATATTTTTTTCATTATTATCGTTATTTCAACTTCCGGTTGTTGCCCTAATTGATTTTAATTAATTTTTTATGCGTCACTTTTTTGTCTGCTTCCTTTTTCTGTTTTTTTTTTTGCTCCCTTCAGATCTGTGGTAATTCCCTAAAAGTAGGCAGCACAATTTTTACAGTATCTGTAAGTGTGAGGTGTACGTGTGTGTGTTATATTTTCATGTTAATTGCGAAAACTTTGCCCATTCGGCGTCGACAACACCAACGATGAGGGCGATGGCAAAAACTATTCAAGTACAATGAACAGTGCGAATGCCACGCCCACACAACAGCCCACATTTATTGTTGTTGCAGTACGTTGTTGTTGCTGCTGTTGTTGTTTTGAAGCTGCGAGAGCACTCGAAAAACAATGAAATGAAATTTGTATACTCAAGTTTTTCTGTGCAGACAAAACGAGCGAGAATTTTACGTATTTAGTTGGCACAGCAGAAACTCATTTGGTTAGCATAACAAAGGGAGGGAAGGTATAAGGAGTGTGGTTGGAGGAGAGGGTAAGGAAAGGGGAAGTATACTGAGGAGAACTTAATAACCTACTAACAAACACACTAATTTGCACTTGAGCCTAATAATGAGTGCGCTGACGAGTGTGCTATGAATGAGTTGCAGATACAAGACAGGAGATACAGATAGAGGTACAGATAAAGAGAGACTAAACTGACGGAGGGGAAAAGGAAGCTGGACTGGCTGAAAGACCTCAAGTGGCTGTACTGGATGAGTTTAGGCTGAGTGGTGCTTATATCTGGACGCAGTTGTTGCTTGTCTATGACTGTCTGTCTGTCTGTCTGACTGCCTTGGCTAATTTCTAATTTGAATGCTGATTTATGCAGTTTGAATAGCATTCGTAATGTGTTCAGTCATTGGGTTAGAGTCAGACCGAAACTTGGGCAACAAGTGGCTCTATAAAAGATCTCGATTTGCTAAACTCTTTTATAATTAAAACTGCAATTTGTGTTATTTATATAATACTTGCCAACTTTGACCTTTCAGTGGCAGCTCAACCTAAAAAATAAATCGGTTAAAGAAAGGACATTTGAACCTTAAACAAATGCTATTCAAACTATACGAAATATATTTGTACCTTTTGAATTACTTTTCAGGAGCAGATTGCTTGGATTTTGAGCTTACCACAAAATTAAATGATATACAACTGAGCGACGGTGAAGGTTAATCTCTGACTTGGGCTCTGGGCTCTGGGCTTGGGTTTTGGTTTGGGTTCTGGCTCTGGTTCTGGCTGTGATTCTGATGCCTGCATTAAATAAAATAAAAATTATAACAGAAACGAGGCAAAAGGAAGGCAAAGAATGAAGTGTAACGACCCCTCTTACCCCTCTTCCTACCACACCCCTTCAACTTGGCATAATAACCATAAGCCGTCAGGAATTAGTTGCATTTTCATCATTTTCATTTTCATTCTCCCCATCTCTCTCTCTCTCTCTCTCTCTCTCTCTCTCTCTGTCTCTCTCTCTCTCTCTTTTCATATCTCACTCTGTTTTTCTCTTATTTCTTACGAATTTTTGAAATGAAATGAAAGCGAATTGTGTTTTGTGGCTTGTTGAAAATGAAAAGGATACGGCGCAGGTTCCTTTTTTGTGCTGCCACAAGATTTTCATGGATAAATGAGATGGTTTTTGTGGTCGTATGCCAAAGGCAATACTGACACTGAGATAAGGGACCAAGAGACCAAAGCCATGAAACTGGCAGCTGTTATTTAAAATCTGTATTTTATGATCCAAAATTCAAATAAGCTAAATACTCAAAAGGGAATTCAAAATATCTTTAAATAGACAAAACATTCAGTACGTCTATCAGTACATAGGTTGGATTGAGAAACTATTACAATTTATCCTAAGTTATCCTTAGGCTATCCTGAACCTTATCCCTGCTACGGCTAAAACTACAGCATCAAAAAGAAATAATAAATAGTTTGTCGAAACAACAATTTCCCAAAGCCTTGAGCAACAGTTTAGTAAGTGAAACTATTTTAATGATAAATTTTCTCAACTCAATATTGAACAAAGTGCAATTAAAACTTTTTACTTATCCGAAAATTTTGCATTTTAATGAGTAATACTAGAATTGTTTCTACTCGCAGTACTTAATTTGAGCTTAAATGTATGTATTATAAGGTGCCCTGATGGCAGGATCTGCGCATAGAATTTTCCTATATGTATTTCTTAAAAAGTAAAATAAGTAATTTTCATCTTTTTATTGTCAGAGAAATACTTTAATTTATTTAAAATTTAATTAATATAATATGCACTTAATTCGGTTAAGGAGAGTAAAGTGATTGATACTGAAGATACGAGAAGTGGTGAAAGTCAGAGGGATAGAGGGAGGATTTAGGATGCCACTAATCAAATAATGGGACATTTTACACCACCAGCTTGAGCTCTAGCTACCCTTTATCACCACTATCCACCATTTTTCTGTTTTTGTGTGCGTGCGCGTGAATGTTTTTGTACTTTGCGCTGCAATTTAACAAATCGATTTGTTTTGCCTCGACCGCTGTCATTCGATTTTTATGGCTTTCAAAAAGCCAACAGAGCAAATGACCCCGTTACGCACCTCCAACTCCCACGGTTTCTCCTGTTCCTCCCTGTGGTATAAAATGCAATAAAATGCGCAGTCAACAGACGGCCTATAGTGCACAGTTCAGGACATAAAAAATCGCTAAACGGCAATAATAAAGCCAGCAATGGCCATAAAAAACGATATACATTTTCATATATTCTAAATGAAATTCCAAATACACTTCAAACTTTTCAAGTTACAAAAAAAAATTGTAGAAAAATAAATATAATAATTATAATAATAATAGTTAAATTATTTAAAAAAATAGAAAGGAGAAGAGCTAAAATACTAAATATTTACAATAAACTTTGTAATACATATTTAATATAATACCAATAATATTTATTGTAACTAGGGGAAGACATCAATTGTGTTGACAAATTAATTATAATCTATAAAAATTCTATTTGAGTCCACTAGTATATGTTTCAATAAAAAAGGGGATATTAGCCAAAATAAGCAATTCCTATATGAGTAAATTAACTGTCACTCATAAATAACATTTTTACTCCCTTCAAAATGACCGCATCACGCTTTAATTAAATTTTATAAAAGAAATTTAATTTTCTTAACGTAAATCAAAGAATGCAGTTTGTAGGTAATTTTCCACTTATTTCCAAATACTATGCTATTTACTTTGCAGTGAAATTGCGACGAAATTGAATTGAAATTCGATCTTAATTCACGAATCACTTTCGTTTGAATTAAGTCATATTGCCAAGCTCAAAGCTAACCACATAATTGAAATACCCCATCATGTTTGGCTTCTAAAAGTGGTTCGCTCTGTTTGCTTGCGGTATCTTTTTCACGGCTTTGGTGACTAAAATTCACTTGTTGGCTGTGCGGCGTTCAATTGAAACTTGTCCAAGTTCGAAGAGGCAGGAGACAGGTGTCATTTGAAGCGTCCAAAAAGCGTGAAGAGACAAGTCGCCGTTTTGTGTCCGTTGTGTGAGCTGCAAATGAAAGCACTGCATACTTTTTGGCGTCGCCAGCGACACGTACATTAAAAGTTTGTTGGGCTTGCTCTTTCTCTCTATTTTTGGTGCAGATCAAAAGGCATTAATGCGCAGGAGTTACCTGAGGTAGGTTGGTGGGTGGTGAAGGTGAGGGAGGGGTTACTGTCAAGGGTTTGGGGCTGTTTGCACATTAGCGTCAGCCATTTTAAGCTAATTTCGCATGTGAAACAGGTAGAAACAGTTCCAGTTTTGTAGCCAACGACACGCGCTATTATTGCCCGGCCATTTTCGTGATTGCAACTTTATATATGTATGTGTATGTCTGTATAATTCTACACACATACATATATTTGTGTGTGTGTGTGTTTGTGTCAGTTTCGAACGTGGCTGGCATTTAGTTCGTTTGATCTAAACGCCGCGGCAATCAAACAAATTGAATTGAAATCGATTTTCGTGGTAATGCCTAAGTTGTGGAATTGCAGAATCATGTATGGTGCTGGGAAAGAAGGTGATGGAATGAGGTGGGTTACTGGTTGGAAATAGTTCAAATAGAGCTTGAGAAGCAGCTGATTAGATGCTGCTTAGCTGTTGGAAAAACGCTCGTTGAAAACCTTCTGAAGAAAGAAATTTCTTATATAATAATAAATTAAATTTTATAAGAAGTTAAGGTGAATGCAAGTACATTTTATTTTAAAAAATTAGTATATATAGTGATCGGCAAAATGAATTTATCACTATTCCAAAACAGAGCTAAAATTAAGAAAATAATTTTAAGAAACGGTTTACGAAGAGTTCAGGCCGACATTATTTTTTTAAAACTGAATAAGAATTACAGATAAGATAAGAATGTACCCAATTTGTATTTAAAGTATTTAAAGAAGTATACAAATACTTGATTAATAACATTTCACTCATAACTTCCGTCTTCCACAAGGGACTCAAGAGTGTTATTTCAACAAGTTGAACCAAAGTAAATATCATAGCTATGTGAGAAGAACTTTCATCAAGCTTGGCCTTCTTCGACTTATTCCCAGCGGAGATGTTCTTGCCGCGATAATGACAGTTGCAAAACGGGAATGTAATGAGGAAAAACAACAGATAAACTATGCTCAGAAATAGAAATACTCGTAGTTCCACATGGCTGCTATTCTCGCTTGGCCCAAATACACAGCGTATTAATCAGCAACTTGATACGAAACCAAGCAAATTAGTTGAAAGCAAATGCAAATCCGAGTGCGTAGAACAGTGTGAGGAAACGTGGAAAGGGGGACTGAGGTTGGGAGATGAGTCGGCTCAGTGGCACAGTTCACAGCTGACAAACTGGCAAACTGACAGCTGACTTGCCTAATTAGAAGGCAAGTGTAATAAAAATATTACACATACGCCATGTACGTTTCACTTTTTAATTTACCAACTCTGCCTGCTACATGCTGCCTGCTGGTTGCCGCTTCTGTTTCTGTTGCATTTCAATTGACACAACCAACTGCAAAACTAGGGAAAAAACAACTTTGTTGCAGTTGTTGTAATGCGCATTTGAAATGAGCACACGCATATGGGAAGAATTGAGGGCACATTAATGCACAGATCCTGGGCGCGAACGAACGTTAATTTAGAGAGGGTGTCCTCACTCCCCTCTCTTCGAAATGGCATAGAAATTCACATTCAAATGTGCATGCAACTGAAGCCTGGGAACTAACCGCATGCTAGGATTCCACAGAAGTCCTGTGCATAAAAGCGAAAGCCAGCCTAACAAACATGCGAGCAGAAGACTACATACAGCCTGACTCTGCAGTTGGTCCTCATCAACGCTGTAACTCTTTTCAAATAATAATTAACAATTTATTCCCCAAACAGAATACACAGCTCGCACATTTCCACACAACACACTCGCACCACTTCACACCCACAAACTGGCAATCTGAATGTGAATGACGTGCTGTCAACGTTAGTCATATCATTAGAGGCAACGTGTTGCTGACTTTTTGGGTTTAGACGGCCAACTGGGGGATTCAAATGATGCACTGCGCCCAAAAAAGGCAAAATTAGCAAGGCAACAAATTGAATGTGATGATAAATACCGGCAGCCCATATCAACGATGTTACTTATCCCATTATATGGTAACTAGTTCGAGCTCGATGCGATTTTGTTATTCAACATAATTCTTATTCTTTGAACTTGCAACTTTTATTAAAACTGCTTGATAAGACTGAAAACAAAAATTCCGCGTGTTTGGCATTTTTGTTATATTTTTTCCTAATAACACAAATTTTTATAGTTAACTTTTAAACTCGGATTTGTTATACTTTAATTTTATTATTTTCTATGTTCGGTGAAGTTTTTGTAAAACAAAAAATTTTCCTTTTACAAAACAGCTTCATTGCAGCTTCATAGAGAAAAAATGGTCACTTACTTGTTATAATTGGGTTTAATCGCTATTTTGCATATATAAAATTTGCTCTCTTGTTAAACTGAAGAGATAATATTTGAAAAAATTGAGGTAGAAATAAATGTGATGAGTTCTTATGTCAACGATCTTACAAAAAACAGCTTATGGAACATTATCTACATGTAAATTTGTGAGTCCAACTGATTAATTTTCTTAAGGTTCTAAATGTCCATCGATTAATCGTATGCGTCGATGATTTACCTAAAGACATTTCTGATTCTGAGTCTAATTCTGACCCAAAAAAAAGATGTATACCATGAATGTTAGACCAATCAAATTTCTTTGAGAAGCAAATTTTAAATTTTTTATTAATTTTGGTTATTGAAAACTGTAAATACAAAGCTTTTATAAGCTCGTTTCTTAAGTAGTAAGTAATTCTTATAAAATGTACCGCAAAAACTTAGAATTTAAATACAACTAAGATAATCGAAGACTCGAAAGATTTTCAAAAGAAATTCTTGATGAATTTCGATGGAATAAGCCCGTCTGCTTGATGCTTTTAGTATATATATATCATATAGCTACCATAGGAACGATCAAATACAAATTTAACTTTAGTAAGATGACCTTTGTTGTTTTTAGAGCTATCTGAACCAAACTCACAGATTATATATTTTTTACAAATTGAGAGAATTTGGTCAATACCCGATGACTAGATCATATAGCTGCCAATCGGATGCAAATAAGCACTAGTATATTGATTCATTCACGAATTCATTCACGAATTCGTGCATAAATTCATGCACGAGTTCTTTCATTCATCCAGGTCATCATATTAAAGTTTTATTTGGATCCGATTGTTCCTATTGCAGCTATATGATAAAGTCGTCCGATCTTGACCAAATGTTCTCAGAATGCAACAAACAGTAAGAAATACATAGCCTGTGAGTTTGGCCCGATAGCTCAAAAAAGAAAAAATTCATTCTAAGAAATTTTGACATACGGCCCTTATTTGAACCCCTTCCAGTTGGAATATTGCAAAGCGCATCCTTATTTCACAACAATTATGTCTCAGCTAATTTGCATGCAAATTCCAGCCCGATAGCTTAACCCGTTTTCGCTCCAGCGTGATGTCGCGTCAGTCAGTCAGCAATAAAGAAAAAAGAGATTTATATATATAGATGAAATTTTGTCGTTAATAATCGGAAGCTCGATTTTGACTTTAGACCCATGGCTTCAAGTGCAAGTTTTCTTAGAATTTTGACAACCGCTTGGTAGAGAAAAAAAAATTTAACCACTTTAGAATACGACCTTTGATAATCATCTACAAAAATCAATTAACTGATATTAAATTTCTCTTTCTGACTTGCAACAATCTGTCATGATCGGTAATTTTAAGTTCATCCTCTTACTTAAAGTCAGTCTACGATTTCATTAATATTTTATTGAATATTAATTTATTTCCTGACATAACTTATTAGAATCTTTTCTCTTCTCAGTCATTTATTTTGAGAAGTGTAATTTGTAAAAATAAAAAAATAAATATTAGTATAAGCTGATGTTGTTGTTGTTGGCGCTGCGTTCATCTCATTTTTCGCAGGACTCAGAACTCATTTTTGTGTAGGCGCTCAAAAGTATGCAACTATATTTGTGTTTTTGCGGTTTGCTTTTATATTTGTGCAGCGCAAGCTCACACAGACCCACACTCGCACTCACACACACACACACTCTCAGGGCGAACACACACACATGGCCATTGAGCAGATTCAGATGCATGTGCACAACATTCCACAGCATGTCAAGCGGAAGTGAGTGTCTTTCATTTTTGTTTGCCCTGTCCCCAGTCAACACATTTTACTGTACCTGCCACCCCCCACACATCTACCATTCTCCTTATCACCCTCCCATTCTCTACACATACGTCTTCTCATCGCTGGGCGCTTACTGTTAATTAAAAATGGGCGCCAAAGAACAGCAGCCAGCAGGCAATGGCAAATGACAAGGAGAAGGAGAAGCAGAAGGAAGAGAAGTTGTAGGGAATCTAGGGAATGTAGGAACCGAAGGAGGTGGGGGCAGCAGAGCTGAAGACGAACGTATCGTATGAGTATTTTAATTAGTTTGCATAATTATGTGCGCCTTGTGGACGCCCTTCTTGCCATTCGTTCCAGCCCCTTAACCTTATGTCCCTGCAGCGGCTTCTCTTTGAGAGCTGCTTCACCAATTTACAACAATTTCTTTAAGCTTTAACAACTTTCTGATACAAAATGTACTCTCTGCTTGTATATGTGTCTGTGTGTATGTCTCTCTTTGTGTGTGTGTGTGTGTGTGTGTGTGTGTGCGTAAGTTTCATTTTGCAAGCAAGGACATTGCGTTTTATGCATCGTTCTCTTTTGCTTCTTCAGACCATGCATTTTATTGTTCAGTTTATTGATGTTTGTCATATAATTTCTCTTTTCTCCTATTCCCTCCCACTCCTTCTCTTTCATAGTAGCTTTATGGGAATGCCCCGCCCTCTCCTTGCCATCGTTGCCAACTACTCAGCATGCGTGCTCAATGGGGCATATGCATAACCTCGCTGCTCCGATACTTTCTTACAATTTTTTGTGTATTATCTTCTACTCCTCTCTCTTTCTGTCTCTCACACTTCCTATTTTATCCGCTTTTCCTGCTTCCACTGTGAAGGCAACAAATTGAATTTGAATAACGCGCCATAAAAAAACGATTTGATTCGCAATGCGATGCGATTTGCGTTGTGTGGCAAACACAACACAAGAATGTTGTTCCTTGTCTAGTGCAATTTTAAGTATACGGTAATACAGTGGAAAACTAAAGTCTACATACCACTATGGGGTATTTGCCGACTTTTTTAACACAAAAACGGAACAAGATTTTCGATCTAACCTTTTGCATTGAACATACAATTTCAATTGGAACTGTAGCTGCCTAAAGTGGGCGTGACACTTTCTTATAGGACCAAATTTGCAGGTTTTGTGTGTTAATAAGCAAATACGTATAATATAAATACATACAATATTTACAGATCCCATAGAAATAAATACAATAAACATAAAGAACTTTTTTGTTTTTCTAGATTTCCGGACCACGCTTACTAGATATAAGTTATATTATGCTGCACCAATGTGTAGGTTAAAAAGTGTTCAAGATCAAAGCATAAAATAAGTTAAAAAAATATAGCGCAAGCCAACTTTGGCGCGCCAAAGTTTGGATACCCTTGCAGTGCCCTGTGTAAGCCGTCAGATTTTCTACAAAATTTGATAAATGTTAATTTCGAACCGATCTTTCGCAGCTATATGATATAGTAGTCCGATTTATACCAAATTTGGTCAGCCTGTTTAAAACTAAATCAAACACACAATGTGTATATTTGGTTGAGATATTTTGAGAAACAAAAAAGTTTTTCATACTAAATGTTGTTTTCGAACCGATCGTTCCTATGGCAGCTATATGATATAGTGATCCGATCCAGCCGGTTCCGACATATGTACTGCGTGCAGCAAAAAGACGGACCTGTACCAAGTTTCATCAAGATAGCTTCAAAACTGAGAGACTAGTTTGCATAGAAACAGACGGAAAGACAGACAGACGGACAGACAGACATGGCTATATCCACTCAGCTCGTCGCCCTGATCAAGAATATATATACTTTATGGGGTCTGCCACGCCTCCTTCTGCCTGTTACACACATTTTTTTTGACAAACTTAATAGACCCATTTGTACTTTTTTAAAGTACTGGGCATAAAAAAATGCAGTTAGCTACAGTAGAGCATGCTCGACAGTAGGAGACCCAGTACTTTTTGAGTGTATTATAATTTAGTCACGAAATGTGTAACGCATTGAAGGAGGCCTCACATCCTTACATAAAGTATATATATTCTTGATCAGGGCGACGAGCTGAGTCGATATAGCCATGTCCGTCTGTCTGTCTGTCCGTCTGTCCATCTGTCTGTCTGTCTGTCTCTCTGTCTGTCCGTCTGTCTGTCTGTCTGTTTCTATGCAAATTAGTCTCTCAGTTTTGAAGCTATCTTGATGAAACTTGGTACAGGTCCATCTTTTTGCTACACGAAGTACATATGTTGGAGCCGGCTGGTTGGGATCACTATATCATATAGCTGCCATAGGAACGATCGGTTCGAAATCAAACAAATTTTGTAAAAAATCGGACTGCTTATGCAAATCTCTGCAAGGGTACCCAAAATTTGGCTAGCCAAAGTTAGCTTGCGTTATATTTTTTAATTTAATATCTGCTGAATATTGTTAGTTTTTAGAATTAGATAGAATTTGTTGATTTCAATAAATTCTATATATTAAGAAACATTTCGAATTTAATCTGATTTTAATAAATATGAATTAGATATATTATATTTTGCCTGTGAATATTCTAATTAAAATTATGTAAATACACACAACAAACTCATATTGCATATTCTAATACATTTTTTTGTCAAACACAGCGATTAAATGAATTTAATTGCCTTTTATGTTATTATTCGAAATTCATAATCATTATGAGAGGGCTGTTTGATAAGAAAGGGAAATTAATGCTTTTATTTTATGCATCACATATTATAGATACGTAATAAAATGTTTCAACATTGAGAAATCGAATACAAGTTTGAAACATTTCTTGTAAATAATATATCCTGTTTAATAACTGAATTTTCCTTATATTTAAGAGTTATTTAAATTTTAATTGACATACAAACTTGTGTATATATTGCAAGGCATTCATTCAATTCACATTTTATTTGTACTTAATATATCAGTCAACCCTCGCATTTGATTATATAAATTTTTTGCAGCTTGAGGCTTATATATAAATTAGCAATAAACAACAAATTTCATTTTTAGGCCCGGATTAAACATATCTAAACTTTCTACTGCCTTTAATAACACATGAGCTGTCAAAGAAAACAATTGACAGCCCATTAAATTCCAACAATAAAAAAATGAACAATAAAATAAAAACAACAACAACATGACAACAGCAAAAAATTGATAAAAACAAGCGCTTGAAAAATTTGCAATTAACATTTTCAAACAGATTACGCAATCAAATGGGCATTTGTTATGCACAGTCTGATAAATATTAATTTTTTTGTTGCTGGTATTGCCTGGGAAGGAGAGAAAGAGAGAGCGAGATATTTACATAAAGTAAGCGTTTATAGAGAGGTGAAGAAATCTGTTTGTGTGTGCCACATAATTAATAGGGCATAAACAATGACACAAGAATCGATTAAACAAATCAATTGAAGCTGGATTAAACACTAAACTAAATAAACTAAGTATCTTTAATGTGTGTATTTTTAATTTTCAGAGTTTTTGGGGAGCTAGATAAAGAGAGGGATATAACTTCTTAATATAACAATAATTTTTTTATTATGTAATATTTAAAACAATCAATACCTACTGGTGCTTTGTGTATGCACTTTACATACATACATACAATAAGATCCTGAAAAAATATATTTATAATTAAGACATTTATTTCATGTAAAAGCCCATTTATTTAACATTCAAATTCCTCGTAAATGTCAACCTACCTTGGCGCATATCATTTCCAGACAATAAACTATCCAAATATTTCTTTCAAATATAAAAACATTTTCACAATTTTACTAGAATTCAATTTGCTTCTTTTTCATATTCAAATTCTCTCTACGAGTATTACTCAACATGAAAATAATCAAATACTTAAACTCGATTGCCCATTGTCAGTCTCAATGGATGCAAAACCAACAAATTGACAAAGAAACACCTGACTTTATGCACAGTCATTTTCATAGTGAATGTATGAATGATTCAAAAGATGAATTGAATGTTTCGCCAACCGAACAAAATGAAAAATAATCAACAGCAAATAAGAAAATGTAATAGAAAAGTTTGTGGCGAAACAATTTCTTTATTTATTTGATTCCTTCAGCTAGCTGCTTCTTTTTCATCAATCTGCTGCCAATATCAAATGTATTGTCATTGCAAGAATATAAGTGACGATATGTGTACAAAAAGCGTGCATGGAAGAGGGTGTAAATCTGGTCATGGGCTGTGCGTGTCTGACACTAAACTAGTCGCTATTGGAGCTCCTTTGATCTCGATGACGTTGTCAATGTTCATGATGCGCAATTTCTCATTTCTCAAGAAATTTGAACGTCATCAATTTTTTATTTTGTTATCATGAAATATTGTGGCTGTTTTGGGTTGTTGTTGCTTGTTTGTTTCTATTTGTCAATTTTGCTGTAAATATGTGCACATACAAATTTGTCACTTATCAAAAGGCGATGATAGCAGAAGCGCTTGAATGAGCATAGATAATAAATAACAAATATTGAAAATTCAATATTTGCTATTATACTATAATAAATATAGTATAACAAAAAGTTTATTAAATTCAAAGGAAAAAATTGTTCATCTGTATATTTATTCAAGCATGCTCTTCACCAGCTGTGGGCAGGAAATTTTTATTCGTGAGCAATACAACAACAACCATACCGGGTTTATTTTTGCTTGCCCATTTGAGGTTTACATATTAAAAGTGATCAAAATCTCGCCAGTCCTAGCGAGCGATATCGTGATGCAGATTCGCCTTGAATAACGGGTAAAGTAAAATTTATTCCCCGATATTTGGAGCGTACCCACCGCTGCTTTATACATGCCTTTTAGCCCAAAGCCAAGCAAGAATCTACTTATCCCGCTTTGAAACTAGTTGCCATAGTTCCGTTGAATTAAATTTATTGCAGCTGATTTTGTGACTTCATATCAAAGTCACTGGAGATGACAATCAATAAATAAAGACCGTAAGTACCAAAATGGTGATAGCCATATATAATTTATATTATATTTTATTATATATTATATTTTTAATTATGACAGAAATAATTTAATCATTTAATTTAATTCAGAATCAGTAGAATTATTTTGTAATTTTTATAAGCTATTAATTTAATCAGACGTTCTAAGTTACTTGGCAACAGTAAAGCCACACGCTGCTGTACATACGCCCATATTCACGCCCAGGCCACTTCAAGTTGGCTAAAAACTTGCAGCACGCATAAAAGTATGCAACATGTTTGCAGTTTGTTGCAAAGGCAGCGCAGTCGCCGTTGGCGTTGGCGTTGGCGTTGGCGTCAGCGTCACGTCGCCACTTTTCGTGAGCTGCGTGATGAGAAAAGAAGTTGCCAGTTTTTAGTTTCACTTTCGGGCCCAAGTGAATTTATGTATATGTATGCATGTGCGAGAATACATGGGTGTTGCTTCGTGAGTGTGTGAGTGTGTGTGCCTTAAGGTGCACATAACATTTAAGTAATGGTTAAAAACTTTGCCTGAACCGAGGCAACCGCCGTCAAGCCATCCTTGGTAGCAGGTAGACTTAATTTGGCACGCATATAACAAGGGCTGTATGGAAAAGTTAAGCACAAGCACACACACACACTAGCACAACAATGTGCAAGTTGTGCAGTGGAAAGGGCCAAATGGGCGTGGCCTAAGCTGCTCTGCTGCAACTTTATTAGTTGGCCACCTTTTGGCTTTGCTTAAAGCCATGGGAATAAATGTTTCAGTTTCCATTTCAAGCCAAGCGAGGCCATAGAGTTTCTTAATTATGAACCCTTTATAACTATAGTCAATCTTACCAGCATTTCCGCATGGTATTTAAATGTTTAATGCCCTATACTATGAATTCTTCAACTTTGAACTCAACTACTCGTAACTAGCAAAAAAAAATTAATTAAAGTAAAAACTAAATACTTAATACTTTGGCAATTACGCTGCTGAGGAAAACTCTTTCAAACCAAACTCCCCACTTTCCAAAAAAATTAAAAAACAAAATCAAAGTCAAAACTTAATGAATGCAATTTGTAATAAAAATTGGGGAAGATTGAAAAAGGGCAATTGTTTAAAAGTTTTTGGTTCATTAATGAGCTGGGCCAGAAACAAAAGAAAATCTTACTATTCAGAGTCAATGAACAAGCAAATGGAGCTACTAAAATAAATGGTTTTGGGGTTAAGGGCTGGCACAGCTAACAGTTTTCTTGAAGAATTGCTAATAAGTTTAAGATGTGACTTATTGAAATTTAAGAAAATTTGATGATGTAAAAAAACATCGGAACATTGACGGATCGATTTTTGCATAAGTGATTTTCAAGGATTTTAACTCGATCTATTTTTAGACGGTTAATCGATTTAAATAAATCGTTTTTCAAGAAAATTCTGCCTCCTTGTATATTCTTAGCAAACGCTACAATATACACACGCGGTGTCAGAATTTTATTTCAAAGAAAATTTAAAGTTAACAAATATGCTTAAGTAAGTATAAGCTATAATTTTATTAACGTATATGGTATATATAAATAACATAATTAGATTATGTTACTGATCGCGAGCTGAGTTAAAATGTGTTATGTGTTAAATTGATCATGCACTTTTCAGTGTATTTATGTGCATATGAAAAATCGATCAATCGATGTCGAAATTCCCGATGCTGCGATCAATCTAAATTTGCACGGGCGATTTTAAGAATCCGATTTTTAAGTCCATGTTCAGTTTGAATTTACATCACTAAGAAAATGCATTTCTTAATAATAAAATTGTCGATTAATCTCTTTGTTGTAACAATGCATGGTCACTTTCGTAGTCCTAGTAGATGATTAATCACATGATGTTGAATATCGCAAAAGTAACATTGTTATCGATATTGTAAAATCGACACTGGTATCGATAGTAAGCTTGATGCGCATTCCTCTGAAGTGAAGTTGGTTGTGATCGGACATTAAGTGCGTGCAGTAATAAAGAAGAACATCTAAAATCGTATCCGAAGTGTTTTATTATAATTATTATATATTAAGCTTGTCTGATAGAATACATAGCGTATTGTATTCCAATAACCACTTTATTCTATACTTGATATACATGATACATGATATAGTATTATACACCAAATTTAGTCAGGCTGTATCAGACACACAATCTGTGACTTTCATTGAGATATCTTAAGAAACAAAAAAGTTGTTCATTCTAAATATTGATTTCGCACCGATCGTTCCTATGGCAGCTATATGATATAGTGATCCGATCCGGCCGGTTCCGACATACATATGTACTGCGTGCAGCAAAAAGACGGACCTGTACCAAGCTTTAATCAAGATGGCTTCAAAACTGAGAAACTAGTTTGCATAGAAACAGACGGACACACGGAAAGACTCAGCTCGTCGCCCTGATCAAGAATATATATACTTTATGGGGTCTGTGAGGCCTCCTTCAATGCGTTACACATTTCGTGACAAAATTATAATACCCTTTGCAAGGGTATAAAAAAATCCACAAAGTTGTCTCAATTATGTATGTTAACGCTTTTGGATTAACTGCAAACGAAAAGATGAATAACTATCATTACTTATGTTAAACTTCTGTTCAAAATGTATGCGCCCCGAAAAACATAAGTGGCGAGTTTTAAAGTAACTCTCAAATAGATGCGAAATATACGAGAAGAAAATGTTTGAAATGCGAATTTTCAGATGTTTCTTTGTTCGGCATTTCATTTTTATACAACAACAAAAATAAAGAAAGTTACAAAGGAAACAACTTTTGTTATACTCGTAAAGCATGTCCTGTGGCAAGTTCTACATATTTTTTACCCTGACCCACGCACAGACATACATACAGCTAAAGATAGAGGGACACACTCATCTTGTCCTTTTACATGGCTTCATCTTGGTATTTTCTTTCTCTTCCTTTTCGCTTTTCTTCTTCTCATTTGCTTTTTTGCTGCTACTTTCCGCTTTCAACGAATTAAATGGCATGAAATTAAAAGTTACAACGAGAATTTTTGTGCTGCATTTGCAGGAAAACGTGAGAAATTATAAGCACAAAAGCGCGGGGAAAACACCAAAAAGGAAGCTCCAACGCGAGAAATAAAGAACAAAATTATGAGAAAAAAAAATTATGAAAGGGTGTATAGAGTAAGAGAAAGAATGAGAGGCAGAGAGAGAAAGGGAGTTGAAGACAACATGCAAATCTGCTTAAATGTCCACACAGGAATTGTAAGCCTTTTCTTTCCATTTCTTTTCCTTTTCCGTTCCTTTTCTACTGCTCTTCTCTTTCTCCCTACATTCTCCGGCTTCCTTGAGCGTTTCTCCTTTGTGCTTTTGTGAAGCGCAAGTAAGTCGGTTTGTTTGTTTCTTAACTGTTCCCCCGAACTTTTCATTTCTTCCCCTCTTTTTCTGAATTACGAGCATTTTTGAAACGTTGTGGAATAAATTATGAAGCAGAAAAATATATTTATGGCTTATTATTGTGAAATAATGGCCAACACAAAGAAGATTGGTATAGGATTTGATAACCAACAGACGATTGAAGCCAGAGAAAATAATAAATAGTTATTAAAGCTACACATTTACTGGAACTTTCCCAAAACAAAACGTACAACAATTTATGTCACATTCTACGATATATTTTCTGTCCATTTTCTATGTTTCATTCTTTTACTAAATCCTTTTGGCAACTAAACGATCGATGTTTGTATTTTTAGTAATATCCTGGCGCTGTCCTTTTTCGTGCTTTTGTTTTGTTTTTTTGTCGACGCGAGTCTCGAAATACATTTTTTCAATCATTTACTGATAGATATTTCGTTGTGGTTTTATTGCCAGCTTCTGCTCGAATGAGCTGGACAGGCGAAGAGGCGTGGCAATACACACATTCAGACAAACAGACCTACACGTAGTTCAAAAAGTGTTGTAAATATTTGTTTTACAACGTTGTTTGCACTTGGTGAAATTTGCAACCATTTTTTATGCGGCAAACTGACGTCGCTAAATTGGGATTGGGCTTGGAAAAGTGGAAATGGGAAATGGGAAATGCTTGTCGAACTATATTTTGAATGGGTGAACGAAGGACTCTTTGTTTATTTTCAAGAGCATTTTGACGTAGATTTAGTAAGAGCTGTTTTGTTAGCCGTCCCATAAATATTTGATGAGCCAAAGCACAATTCCAACTATACCATCATGATGTGCAAATTTTAGAAATGTAATTGCATTGAAATGCATATGGAAGAATTACGATTAAATATCTGTAAGTTTAACTTGACCTATGCCCCAGTATTTTGCCTTCCTTAAGGTTGTTGGGCAATTTGATAATGCTGCAAGTCCACACAGTTTAATTGAGTTGGAAAGCCAAAAGGGGGACGTGGGAACGTCTTAGCCCTGGCCAAAAGCTGTCAGCCAAACAGGCAGCCGACTAAGGCAACGTTTGCCTGCGCGTAATTGCATTTACGCTAATCCAATAGATTAAGACACAGCTGAAGCTGAAGCTGAAGCTAAAATTGAAGCAACTATAGCAACTGTGGCAGCAACAGACGGTGGCATCGAGTTGCCTGTTGCTAGTTTCCCATTGCCACTTTGCTTCTCTTTCTCTTTTTCTCTCTCTCTCTCTCTCTCTTGGTCCTGTAATGCAATGCAAAACAATAACAAAATTATGCTCTACAGCAACTGACAAGCTGTCAGCTCATAGCTCACTTTAGCTTCAACTGCAACTGACCTCAGAGTCAACTTTACTGTCATCTTTCATTAAATATTATTGACGCTATTTTCTCTATTTTAATTACCTTAAGAAATATAATAAAATGTGCATAAATTATTATATTCCTATTTCCATAGGTTGCCACAACATTTTCATAGCCATTCCGCTGCGTAAGCCGCCATTTTGGCCAACTAATTATATATGTTGACATGACATTTATTTGACTTGCATAAATTAGCCAATTAGTTGACTGTCGCAAATGAAGTTACCAAGCAATTCACAGGTGACAAAACTCAAATGGATGTACATGTGTGCACGTTTATATGGAAGCGTGTGTCAACTCGCAGAAGTCAACGGCAGAAGTTTTAGACTGTTGTAGAAAGCTGCAGAGCAAATTAAAGTTTGTTTTGAATAATTTGATAGAAGAAAATTATAAATGGATTTTGAAAATATTTTGATTTACATATTATAAATATTATTTATTCCGCCCATCATTGCTGACATATTTATATAAATATATAATTTTAAATAGAGCGCAAACAATATACATTTTTATTTTAAGACCCTTTAATTTAAAAAAGTTCAACCAACAATGTTACGGGCAGAAGGAAGAAAGGGAGACGCTAGCGACCTCTGTGTTTATCAGTGGCGCCATCTATTGAAATTTCGGGTACGCAAATTTAAAGAATAATCTATGGTGAACGTTTTGCACTGAAAAAGTACAGGGCTTCCTACTGTCGAGCTTGCTTCATCGTAGCTTACTGCATTTTTAAAACTAATTCAAGCTCGGACAAACATCTAGATTAATACAAAGTTTAATACACATTGTTTAACATGTTATCTATTTAAATTAATAAAGCTTTAATAAATTGCATGAGAATATTTATTTTCATAAAGTAACTCCTAAAGAATGATGAAAATTAAAATAAATAATAAATTACTAACAATAACAAATATTAATATAAACTAATGTACTTAACAAATGTAAAGGCACTAAACGGTTAATAACATTTATCATCCTTTCTTGTTGAGCACTAATTTTCTGCTCCTCGGCCAAATTTGGATTTGTATTTTTTTTATTTTTTTATGACGTTTTTATACATTTCGAATTATTTTACAGATTCCGAAAGATAATGAATGTCCCTACTAACCTCATTCATACATTGTTCTTAATTTAAATCAATAGTTTAACAAATACATATTTTTAAATTATACAAATTATGTTTTTTTGTTATTTTTCTTATGATTTTTTGAATTTAAAATTCAAGGAAAATTAAAAAAATTATGGTATTTTCTTTTTGAAAATTAGATGGCTAGAAGCATTAATTAGCCGTCGTTAAAGGTATTACTGATTGAAATCGTTGGTAAGAAAGAGAAGTAAGAGAAGATTTAATCAAAATCAATTATGATGGATTTTTTATAGAATTTTTGTTTTATTATTTTTATTTATATTGTAATACTTTTATCCCAACACTCGCACTTACATTTGCATTCTTAATACCAAACAAACTTCTTTTCAATATAGTTTTCTGGGCAAAGTTGAGTGCAACAGTTTGTCTAACTGCACTCTGTCACTCTGTCTTTCTGTCGGTTGGTCTCGTCAACTGTCTGCAGTTTGACAAAGCAGCTGGCAGGTGAGGCAGCTGGAGAATGGAGACTTGTCAACTTATCCAACTGGAATCTAACAGCAGGCAACACTTTTTATCGTCTGAGTCACAGGCACAGATGAAAACGAAGTATGAGCAGAAGAGACGAGGAAGAAGATGAAGAAGGTGAACGCACAACAATTTCGACATACATATGTGCAACGTGGCGTATACGCAATGTTTTTTGGGTGAGTGCAATAGTTAACCGCCCATTCTGCAGCAGTAGCCACGCCCACACGTTTGCCAGACGATGCTTGTCATCATTAGATTAGAGTGCATACACACACACCAACACACACACACACACACAAACACACACACACACACACATATACAGTGACAAAAATTAAACTGTTGGGCGTTGCCAGCGTCGCCGTCGACTGCATTTTGGCTGTCAGGATGTGCGTTAAATTGTAAAACAACAGAAAGAGCTGCCTGCAGGATGTGGCTGGTGGGAGTCTAAGGGAATGGGGTTGGGGGAGTGGCATGTGGCATTGGATTTGCCCCAGCTGGCAATGTTATGCCCCGTTGCTGTCATGCTGTGGCCAGTTCTCGTTTATTTTGCGTATTAGACGCTGCTATTTTGTGCTTATTGTTTCCCAGTACCCTCCCAGTACTCTCCCAATACTCTGGCAACACTCTCTTTCCCCTCTCCCTAACCTCACCCCTTGGAGCTGCTACTCAAAACGTTGGCCTGTTATTTTTCGGTTGTTTGGGTTCTTGGTTGTGTTCGCATTGTCAGCTCATTTGTAATTTTTGCGCTACGATTTCAAATTAAGCAACCGGAAATGAGCTGACATTTTCTGTGTCTGATGTTTTTGTTGTTGTCACTGTTGTTGTTGTGGTTGCTTTTGCTGTTGTTGCTGCTCTTGTTGTTGCTGCTCTTGTTGTTATCCTGGCATTGGTTTAACGACACTATTCAGCATTCAACATCGCTTCGAGCTGCATTTAAAGTTGTCCAAAGCAAATTTGCTGCTTAAATGTTGTCCATTATGACAATATTAATATTTACATTTTACAGCTATTGTCTGCTATTTCTCGTATCCTTATTCCTGTCCATGTTCATATCCATGTGTGTACACGCTTTTCTGTACACATGTTTCCTTTCTCTCGTCGCATGTTTGTCGTATGCATTTTGTATTTTCTTGTTTATTGCTTTATGCTCTTCGTTGTTGCCTTGTGAAATTGTCAATATGCTTTCCATAACGGCTCCATCATCAGTTCATCCGTTATTCCTCAAGATGCCTTCATTATTGTTTCTAGAGTATTACCTTCACATAGGCATTTTCATTGTTGAGTTTGATATTCTTGTGCAGGTATGAAGCCGATTAGGTGCTAGTTAGTTACAGTCATAGTTAGTTGTCTAGCTTGTTGTTAGCTTGGCAGGCTGATTAAAGACAGATAATAGAAGGCTATGTAAAAAGTCTTATTTATTTAAGCTTTTAAGCTTATTATAAAGCCATGTGGTGCACTACACAAAACATTTATATAATTTATTGTATATATAACATTTTCATCATTTAAACAATAGTTCTTATATCTAACCGAATTCCTTTTTATATCTGACCATACAGCTGTAAACGCACAACATTCTGTTAAATAAACAGGGAAATGTTACCTTATTTATTATCCCAGCTGAAAGACAAATTCGAACTAAAAGCTTTGGCAAATTACCCATATCTCTCTCTCTCTCGCTGTGCTGCTGCCGTCAGCTGTTGGCCGCTCTATACAAATTCCTTTAGTCGTGACGAAACGAAACCTGCACGAACATCAAATGACTTCGACAACCTTCGTTAAGTTGCGAGTCGCACTTCGTGAGAGCGCGAACAAGAGAGAGATGGACGAAGAGTAATAGGCAAAGGATAACGACGATAGCTACAGCAACGACGCTGGCGACAACGTCTGCTGCCGGCGACTCCGACAGGCAGAGGACGACAGCTTCCTGCTGCTGCTTCAGTTACGTTGATAATGTCAGAACGTTTGGTTCGCTGTGCTGCTGTTGCTGCTGATGCTGCTTACGACGCTGCTGCTGATGCTGCTGCTTACGACGACGCTGCCACAACGCAAAGACAACAACACAATAACGACAACGATAACGCTTGATGGGGCCGCGCCAGGGGCAATAAATAAGTAAATTAGAGAACGACAACGACAACGAAAACATTGTACAATTAATAAACAATCCATAAAGTTGCCTGTCCGCAAGATCAACAAACAAACAAACAAATAAAACATATAAAACACATGGATAACATCAGCTCGTGGCAAAGTGTCAGAAATTGTGAGAATTAATATTTCACTAGAGATTTGAGTGCTTGCAACAAACAAACAACGCAGCCCAACGCAAACTTTTTTCATTTTTACACCATTTTACGCTTTTTGGGCAAATACTGTTAGAGTTTCTATCCCTCTCATTCTCTTACTCTTGAACTCTGTTTGTCTCCCAGTCTCTTTTCGCGTAAAATTATGAAAAATATGTGAAAAATGTGCAACAACAATAACAACAACAAAATGAACATCAAATTTTGGGCATTCACATAGGACACTACGGTCCGGTCTCGGTTTCGGTCCGGTTTCAGACTCAGTCTCAGTCTCCGGCTCCGACTCTGTCTAAGTCTCAGTGTCGGTCTCCAAGTCAAAATCCCTCGTCGGCACCAAGGATTTGCTTTCTGTGTATGTGTGTGTGTGTTTATGCGTGTATTTTTACACAAGACTGCAACAGAGAGTGTTGTGTAACATTGTAACGTGCTAAATTTGTTAATTTATAGCCACAGACTGCAATAATCATCAACAACAACAAGAACATCGACTAAAACAACATCATCACATAACATTTGATATTTGTTGTGCCCTAAAGGTAAGTCGCAATCGAAATGAACTAGGCTTTCTAGCTGTTTGTAATCCCCTTAAGAACATTGCGAATAGATTCGAAATTCCTATGTGGTACAACGTCTCGTATGTGTAATAAATAAGCTGCTTGATCTATCTCTGATTAATCTACGTGCATTCATTTTGTTGACATCTTTTGGGAATGGCCGTATGAGTAATTTGCAAGAAATTAATTTTGTTATACAAATATTTTGGCAGTTTAGCAAACTGAAATGCTTTCGAATGTCATGCAATATTCATTGAATAAACTACAAATATTCAAAGAGTATTTCGAAATACCGTAAACCATTTTCAGCAATTAATTTCACAGACATTTTGCAGCAAATTAGTTGAAGATATTCAATGAAAATTGCAAATACTTTGATGATTGCATAAATGATACGAGTAAAAGTGATATTTTTCGAAAGTGCTATTTTTTAATATAAAATATTTAAAAGCTAAATTTCGAATTAATACTTAAATAGTTCGAATTTTGACAATCTAAATAAGTTATAGTTTAAAAGTGAAATACAGTTTGCTAAAAATCATTTTGAATATTAATATTAAATAATTCAAATAAAAAGGATTAATACTCTTAACAAATAAATATATAATCATATACTTACTGTGTTATATCATATACAAATAATTAAATGTAAATATGAATGAAGAAACTCCCAAAGTGTTTTATAGAAATGACAACTTTGTTTATTTCTGTTTAATTAAAAAGTTGGTTACTGGCTTAATATTACATCACTTTTTAGGCATTTATTTTTAGTTGATTGGGTTAGACTCTTAGTTTTTATTCAGGATTGAAGGCACAATTATAAAAATAAATGGAATTAAGTTATCTTATTTAAATATTTATTTCAAATAAAAAGATGAGAATTTAAAAAATTACAAAACCTTTTACTACTGACACAATAGTTTTTAATCGATCATTGGCAAGTTTCTCCATTGTTTGGCCAAAGTAAAGAATTGCGTTCAGGCCGCTTTCCAGTAGGCCAAAGTTGAAAAAATCTTGAAAAAACATAAGAGGACTTCTGCAACTTGACATCATAGTTGTGCAACACTTATTTAGTTTAAACCAACGCCCATCACTTTCAAGCCATATTTCCTTTAACTAAAATATTTAAAAGTGTGGAATACATTTTAAATCGAAATACATATTGTTTACCTATTGGAAAATCGAAAAGTACTAAATACATAAGAGCACATACATAATTAAACATCAAAAGTTTTAGATGTGTAAAAGTTGGAAATGATTTAAAATAAAATAATTTGTAATGTCTTAATAGTTAGCTTTGTTTTTTTTTTCTTTCAGTGTAGAACCTGTACAGGCTTGTACCTTAACAAACAATGTATGCTGCAAAGCTTAAGTCAAATGTGTTGCATGAAACAATAAACTAACCAAAGGAACTGCTTTCTAGAATCCTGTCTTGAAAAAGTTTATGTCAAAATATTAATACGACGTGCTGCTATTGTACTGAATTTTATATTACTATTATTTTTGATTGCCATTCATTATTTTCTAAGTCTTTTTGTATTATTTTTCTATTTAAATTTAGTTTAAGCTGCCGTGCGTTAGCAGAACGCTAAATAATTAGAACATAAACAAATTTAAACAAATAAAATATTGAAATTCACAATAATATATGTGGCATACTTTTAAGGGCCATAAATAATAAAATATCAAAAGTTAAAAGTTTATTAAAATAAATTCATTTCATTTTAAAACCTGATCTTAAACTGTCTAAGTTTAATAAATAAAAAGACTGCAAATAATAAAATAAAGGCGAATTTTAAATGAATACGGAATTCTACAATTTATTAAAATATTTGCTAAAATAGCACTTAAAAACTTCTAACAATTATGCTTTAAATATTGTCCGAGAATTGTTTTTAAATGTTGATAAATTGCATTGGTTGATTCTATCGAATTGCTCTGGCACAGTTATACTGTTTTCAATTACTCGCAAGCTGGAATTTTCAAATATGCAAAAGAAAAAATAGTAAAAAAAAATTGGAAAAAATTACCTAAATTGGCGGGAGTCCCTGACCTACTTAAATAACCATTGTTTTCGATTGTAAAAAACCTCGCTCATTGTTCAAAAACGGATTCTTTGTTTTTACTTCACGTTACCGGCCTTCCAATTGCCCTTTACCCTTTGTTTTTGGTTTTTTAGTTTATTGCAAACCAGCGATTTTGTTTTCATCGCGATTTCTATTGTATTTTTAGCCAATGAATATTTTTTTTCGATTTCATACTGATATGTGAATTTTAAATGATTTTTATTGTGCAACTTTGTTAACACTTACAAGTTTTGCCAAGGATTGCTACCAGACCATTTGTTATCTTGTCTAAAAAAAAACAAAAAAAAAGACTCCATGACAAACAAATTTATTTATCACAAGTTCGACCAAAGCCACCAGCAAGCAAATGCGACACCGAGAAGGATTCGAGAATTCGAAGATTTCAAAATTGCCATATTGCAAGCTAATAGTAGGGTCCAAAGAAGCCCCATTCCCAACAGCATGCACAGTTGTTGGGAACAAAGTAGAAAGGCGGACAACAACCGCTGGAACAGCTACCACAGCACTCCATGCAGGGCTGGACGGGACCAACAGGTCCGCTCGTAAGGCGGTAGGAAACCATGCCGCAGGGTGCCTGAGGACAGCACGACTGTCCGCAGCACGATCCTCGGCATGGTCCACAGCCCGGTCCACAGCAAGGTCCACACGGTCGACTGGGTCCGCATGGTCCACACGGTCCACACGGTCCACACGTTCCACACGGTCCACATGGGCCACAGGGTCCGCATGGTCCACACGGCTCACACGGTCCACATGGACCACAGGGTCCGCATGATCCACACTGTCCGCATGGTCCACTGGGAGCACAACTAGCGCCACAGGAGGATTTTGAGGAGCCACAGGGTTTGCCACAACCTCCTAGCGTTCGACATTTTGGCATGCACATTTCTTTTAAGTAGCTTCACCTGTTGCGCTTCGTTGAGGTTTTCGATTACGGTTTGTCTTTTGCCAATATTCCACGCAAAAAATGTGCTAAATATGGCAGGCAATTGCCAGCTACCTTGGGATTATTTAGCACCTTTTTTGGCATAGATGAAGCAATTACTTTTGGATTTTTACTTTAATTTCTGTTACTTTATGTAACTGACAGCAAACACACACAAATTGTTCCTTTACACATCTCCTTAGTTATTTAAAATCACACAAAACAGTCCAAATAAGATACACAATCAAATTTAAGTTTAAAAGTGCACTTTCATGCAAACTATTAAATTTCAATCTAAATTGTATTTGTCCTGCGGTCGCCTATTTGCGTTTCCCAAGAATTCAACTGCACACCCCTTTACCATCCCTTTATCATCACTCATTTGAACAGCAGCTAAACCACATGAATCCTGCGACCCGCACTCACACTTCTTGGACTTGGGTTTTTTGGGCATGCCGCTGTGGTCAGGCAGGGGGGTCAGTGGGGCTAATGTAATTGATTGTCTGGGCCTCACTGAACAAGACCTGAAGTGCTCCACGGCAAGTGCGAAAAAAATGCTATTGTCTAGCGGTGCTTCTGTCTGTGTGATTTTTGCATACCAGCTACGTGGATGTGCACAGTGGTAAATAATACAAATTTTCATATTTTCGAGAGATATACATTCATACAATTTTTGTAAAAAATGTATAAATTTATAATAGACAAAGACGAGACAAATATTTAGCTATTTATGTTTCGTCTGACTCAATAATAATGACTAATGATAATTTCTCTCGCTTGCAGATACTTAAAAAAATTTTGAAAAAAGCGGCTCCTTAGAGTTGCAAAAGTATAGTTGACGTTATATTCAACTCATTTTCAAGATAGACAGTATAAAATGTATCCCCTTCTTAATAGATAAATACAAAGCTTTTAAATAAAATGTTATCTTGCTCCAATTAAACTTGACCGCTATTACTCTTTGCCTTCGTATTAGAAGTCGCGTTTTAATAAATTATAAAGGAAAATCGTATCGAATTATAGTCTTTTTTTTACTATTAGCCACTGTGCCTGTTGTTGGATTAATTTCACTTTAGCTGCCACAATTTTTAGCATATTTTTTTTGCTGGTGTGCGGGATTCTCGTGGATTTCAACACGGCTTGGCAAGATTTACGAAATGGCTGGCACAGCTCGGCCTGGCCAAAATGGTTGTTGGCCCAGTCCAATTGTGTTGAACTGGTTGAGAGATTTCAATTGTACAAGTCGACAGGGCGTGGCATGTCAACAGCTGTCAGAACTACGACGACAATATAGAGGACTCTCTATATACAAAGACATTCATTAGTATTCTCTTTTTAGTGCGAGCAACAACTCTTAAATTTTGGTGCTATATCCGGTCGGTACAAAATTCTAAATTTCGGCAGCCATATCTAACCAAAGTCAAAATGTGTGGAGGTTGGGCGTGTTGTTCCTATGAAATAGCCTGCAATAATCATCGTCTTTCAACAATGCGATTCACAGGACGTTGTTTTTCCCCAACTCCATGTGGACCATTTGACAATTGTTATTCGTGTTGTGGAGGTGGTTGTTATGGTGGCGGTTGTTGTGGCGGCTGCGGTTGGTAATGGTGTTAAAATCTACCTGACTGGTAATGTGGACTTCAACCAAGTGGGCGACTAGCATAATCATCTTCTTACCTGAATATCAGCACAAAATATTTATTCATAAGTTGGCCATGAGTTCCTAGATAACTTTTCAATGGATATATAAATTATATTGTTGTTCAGTCACAGGCAATCTACAATTCATTCGAAAATTTTACTGTTCCCGGAGTAAGTCAAATCAAACTAAAAATTGACGAGTTTATAAGAATAGTATATATCCACAATTCGTAGCCATATCTTTCAATAACCAAGATGTGCGGCGGCTGGGCGTGCGCCTCATATGAACTGGCCTGCAATAATCCTCCATTATCCACATTGCGTTACTCGGGCAGAGATTTTATACCCACACCTTGTGGTCCCCGTGACAAGTGCTTTGTGAAGGACACCAGCTGCAGTCGAGGACATTGTCTGGTGCCGCACAAGACGCCAATTCAAATGAATCCCTGTCTTGAATTCAATGCACCCGTTCCACCAGTTGATCCGGCAAAGGTTGCCGTTGATAATTGGAGAATGGCCTATGAAAAACTTACAAAATGCTGAAATTCAAAATAGACGGAAATCATTTTTGTAATTAAATCAATTAACGAAATACAATAATCAAATATTACCTTTAATTTGTTTTGCATTTGACCTTTTGGAGACCCTTGCTTTCTCTCAATTCAAAGGGCTTCCCATAACTTATTTTATACCTGCAAAGAATGTGGGTCAAGTAAACCTAAATTTCTCCAGAATTTTATATTTAACTTTCTCTATATTTAATATCCGTTGTTCTAAAACGAGATAGATTGATACATTTTCCCTTAAATAACAAAGATGCGTTTCTTTCAATTACAATTTATTTGTATGTTACATGAACCAGAAAAAATTCTTCGTCGTTTTCCTACGCAAGCATTCAGAATGAGATTTTTAAAGTTACGAAATTTCTTTCCAATTGTTTTGGTTGTCTAGTACTTGTGGGTTGAGTTCAGGATCTAGTAGAAAGGTCCGAAGCAGCCGCATTCACCGCAGCAGCGACATCTGTTTGGCGGACAGGTCCAGGGACCACAGGGCGGAGTGGGTCCACAACAACAATTGTTGTAGTTCATCGCCGGTAAGGCAGGTCCTACGGGACCATAAGCTAGAGCATAGGAAACGCTACCACAGGCACTTTGGCACATATTTACCAAATTTTAGGCAACACTAAAAATTTGTATTATGATAAAAAAAAATAGAGAATTCAATAGATTTTTGTAACTTACCGGAATTTCAGATACTTGTGTTAGGAATTCGAAACGAAGAATTTTTTCGTTTCAAATAATAAATATTATTTGAGTACAGGGTTATGAACAGAGCAAGATACGAAACTAAAATGAACCATAGAGCTATTTGGGAAACAGTTAAGTCCCTGGGTAGATTTCAATTCAATGCCAACTTGATTTCAACTTGAAACATGCTCCAAATACGAAAATTCGTTTCGATCGATCCAAAGTTTCTGCCTTTTCACACATCAATGATTTAACACCGACTGAGCGACAAATATAAAAAAAAAATGTGGTAAAAAAAGAAGAAGAAAATAAAATCTCTAACGACAAAATAGCGCAACAGTTTCGCCTCATAGCAAAAATAAGAAATCATTGAAACATGTCCTGGAAAAAAGGCAGAGACGATAACAAAAACAACAAGAGCAAGATTGAGTAGACGAAAGAAAGTTCCATAAAATGCCAGAGCTTGGGCAAAGTGGATGGCAAAGGATTTCGTTTACCGTTACTTAGGACTCAGGACCAAGGACTCTGGATTCCTGGACGGTGCTCTAAACTGAAACTGGGGCAAAGTCGAAGTCAACCCACAGACGGCAGCACCGAGGAAAGTCTATTAGACTCAACGAAGCAACCTTAACGTCATTTCATCTCGTATCCTGACTTCAGCTCAATGGGGGTTAATGTATGTGTGTGTGTGTGTGTGTGTGTGTGTGTGTCTCTGTTTGTGTGGCACATCACAGGACACACGACAGGAGGTGCGTGTGTATATGTGTGTTGTGATTCACAAAAGCTGACAAGCTCATCGATGCCTGAACATTAGCTAAACATAAATTACACAGATGACTGCACAACAATTGAGGCGTTTATTATAATGTGTGTTCACACTTGAAGCCTTCAAAAGCGCCACCAGCAAGCATGTGAGATAGGTGTGACAAGGGGAGCAGGGTAGAGGGAAGGGGAAGGAGTCTGCAGTGTGACAAGCAGAGATTCCCCAACAAAGATCAATATTTAAACTTAACATTTTTCAATACTAATCGGAACAATATAAGATGGCAATTGCAACATGTAAGGAAGCACATATACTAGAGGGTAAAGAGAGTAAAAGAGGGGCAAAGAGAAAAAAAACATGCAGTAAGCTACAGTAGAGCATGCTCGACAGTAGGAGACCCAGTACTTTTTGAGTGCAAGCCGTTCACTATAGACTTTTCATCAATATTGCGAATCAATCAATAGATGGCGCCACTACGAAAGTAAGATAATAAACACAGAGGTCGCTAGCGTCTTTTCTTCTTCCTCTTGCCCGTAACATTGTAAGTTGAATAACTTCCGCGTTGATTATCCGATTGAAATGAAATTTTCAGGACAGGTTTTGGATTTCAATTTCCGGGGGCGGATGGGGGCGTGGCAAAATTCTAAAACAATATTGATCAATATTGAAGACATAGATGAACCTACATGCCAAATTTGGTGTCTCTAGCTCTTATAGTCTCTGAGATGTAGGAACTCAAAAATCGGACAGACGGACATGGCTATATCGACTCGGCTGTTGATGCTGATCAAGAATATATATACTTTATGGCGTCTGCCACGCCTCCTTCTGCCTGTTACGCACATTTGCACAAACGTAATAGACCCATTTGTACTTTTGTAAAGTGCTGGGTCTAAAAAAGAATAAAGATAAGGTACAGACATTATAAATGAAAATAATTTTTATGATATTGAACAATATTATAATACTAATAATGAACAATATGCGAAGGAAAATGCAACATTCGAAAGTAAGAAATAGGAATAAAGGCAAGGTAAATAAAACAGATGGTGAAAAAGATTTCGAATGAGGGGGACATATATTGATAAAAAGAGGCACTAGCAATCGCACTCTTCAAAGCATTTACTGATCTCTGCCGAATTATGAAGTATCCTCAGACAGCTGATAACAGGAAAGAAGCATAAGTAGAGAAAATAAGAGTAGACAAAAGTAGAAGTGAGTTTAATTCAATTAATAAATATAATGAAATTTCAAACTAAAAAATAAATAAATAAATAAAGAACATTCCAAAGCGAACATGGGCAGGAAACAAAAGAAAATTGAATTTTATTTAAAAATTATTACCTTCCTAAGCTGATCAGTGTTATCGGTGTGCATTAACGTAAGAAATTAATGTCAATTCATTCCCTGTCGTGTAATTAAATAATTCAATTCTCATTCCTGCACTTTGATGAGTTTCTGATACGGATATTTATCAAGTGTATCCTTAGAAATACAAAAAGTCAACTTGATTGTAATTTCAACTATTTTCTATATTTCTTTAAAGTAAATGTCTATAAAAACTAACTCCTACCCGCAAAAAGTTTCTTTATAAATAAAACTATTGATTTTGCAACATATACGAGAAACATTTACTTTAAGTATTTTTATTGCCAAATTCCCATCGATTTGTCTCAATCGTCCTCTTATTTTTATCATTGTCCAAAAATGCATTGTTTTTGCTTTGGCAGAAGTGAAGTTTGTGCGCATTAAAAACTATTTGAAAAGTTATTTGTGAATTGCAGAAGAAAAAAAACCCCAGAAACCGAATCGGACTGCAATCGAGGGTCCTTTTTATAGAAAAATGGCAGGCCACTTAAGATAATCTCATTGGTGGCATGCCAAAAAGTTTGCGGCATCTACAAACAAAATACACACAATATAAAAATGTCACCGCAGCACACAAATAAAAACAACAAAAAGTACTACTAAATAAAGGTACACTTCCTTTTAAATCAAATAGTCGAAGCCAGGTCTTTTTGTTTGTTTCTCTTTGTGTCGAAGTCCTCCTGTCCCTGTGTCCTTGTGCTGTGTGTCCTTTACAAGTGGCCATAAGCAGCGGGTACTTCATTTCACTCCAGAAACATATTGAGCCGGGGCAAGTTGAGTGTGCGCCAAGAGATAAGCGCAATTATATGGCTTCAAGAGTCACCCGAACCCGGACAGTACCCGGACAGCACCCGGACAGCACCCGGACAGCACCCGGACAGCAGCCTACAGCCGTACCGAGAGCTCTACCGAGACCTCATCGTATAAATTAGGTAAAAAATTATAACTTATGTGACGTGGCTTTCATTGAGACAAATGCCGGACAGCTTGGCTTTAAGTGCACTTGCTGCGAGTATCTTACGGCACTTTAAATCTATATATATATGTATCTGTATCTGTAAGGTAGTTATTGAATAGTTTGTATAGGTAACCCCCCTTATTCTCTTAAAATGCCTATCAACTTTTTGGCATGTCACATTTGTCGTCAAGTGCTCGTTATGGGCAATTTTTGGCAACTGCTTTGACTTTGGCTTTTGTTTTCTGACCACATGCTGTGCGGAGTCTTTTTCTCTGTCTGTATGTGTGTGAGTGTAACTTGTTGTGTGTTCCTTCTTCTTCTTCTTGAAGTGCTTTTGAGGTTCATGTCAAGCCTTGTGGCATCCCAAGCAAATTATTGCTGAGATGTGAAACGTTGACAAGTGCCCATTGAAAATGAGACACTTCACAGTTTCTCTCCCAAATATTACACAAGAAGAAGATTAAGTTTTTTTAACTTTTCCAAAATTACCTAAGCTGAAAGTAAACATATTGAGTGAGGGCACGTGCCCTGTGATGAACCCAATTTTGAGCTTTTATTCGGAAATTTATTAAAAACTTTGTTCGACTTTAAGGGATAAGTTGGTATAAACTTTCTAAGTTCTTTTATTGCAATTAAATTTATTGTTAGCTGTTTAAAACTATAGTACTATATATCGAAGCTTTTTAACCAGCAAACTGAGGATGGTCAGTAAAAGTCTATAGATTTAATAAACTTTTGTAAGAAAAGGAATAGTTATGCAGATTTTAAAACCAATTCTGTCAGTTAAATGTGACAAAAATCTGAATTCTAAAAAGTAATTTTGATAGCAAATAAGTTTAAACCTCAGATCTATTAATTATAGGAAAGTAAAGAACATCCTTAAAAGGAATAATTCCTGACAATAAATCTACCATGTGTTAATGAAGTAGATAGAGCTTACCTAAAAGCCTGTCCTAGCTGTAGGACCGAAAAAAACTGGTGCTAACGATTTTAAGCTTCAACAGAGGCTACAACAGATTTTTTACTCACAGTTGAGACTCCCACTCCAACTGTCACTCAATTGAAAGAAACACACACATTCCAAAATCCTTTAGCTCAAAACTAAGTAAATCCTGGCCAGACATTAACTCAAGCGAATTATTGAGTTGGGTTACTGAGAGTTTTGTGATTTGCTTTGGCATTGGATTTGGCATTTTGTTATAAAAATTATGCGCGTTCAATCTAAAAGAAGTTCTTTCACTCGCTTTTTCTACTTGTGGCATTCGCTTTACGCTCCTTTTTTTCTATTTTTCCTATTTGAAGTACAAAAATATTATTCGTTTATTTGCTCAACCGCCTACCCTTGGTGTTTGTTATTGTTGTTGTTGTTGTTATTATTGTCGTCTACTTGGCACCGGCGTTGTCTCCCCCTTCAAATCTCTGAGCAGCTGCTCTAGCTCCGATTCCCTTGCTTGGTTAGAGTTCCCTTCAGTTTTTGGGTTTTTCCTGCGTTGTCTCCTTGTGCGTGGGTGCGTATGAGTGATACTTTTTTTTCTTTTGCTGAATATGTGCTGTTTTTTTATTCTTTTCTTTTCGTTTGCGCTTCGTAAATGCTGGCAAACATAAAACATCAAATGTAAATTGAAAGTCGTTCGTGTGTGAAACTGAATGTGTCATCAGTTGAAGCGTTTATCATTTTTTACAGCTTTTGGCTTGGGCTTGCTTTAAGAAGTCTACTTTTCTGTTTGCTTCTTCTTTTATTTTTATTTGTCTGGCATATCAAGTTGCCTTTAAAAAATGACATGGGCAGGTTAGGCGTGTAGGCGTGTTTAAGTTGTTTGCTCCTCGACTCCTAGGCGAACATTGACTGTGCAATGTTTTGTAAAATCTTTTATTTCCGTTTCAAAGACATACAACGACACATGTGGCATGTGGCAAGCGACAAGCGACAAGCGACAAGCAAACGGCATCTTTCAGCTGTTTGAGTTTCAAGTTTTGCTTTCATGTAAATATAAATCCAAAGTACTTGAGCGTAAACAACAGCGACATTCACAGATTGTCATATGGCTCATTGAAATGTTACGACTATAGCAAAGACTTCTCATAAGAGATCAGCCGGTTGCATAATTGGGCGAATCTTCTTTCAAATTTATAAAAGAAAATATCACATTATCAATAGATGAATCAGATAGCTTAAGTTGCTAAGGCTCTAAGTAGGTAAAAGCCATAGAAAGAATAATCCTCCAGAAACTAGACTTCATTGCGATAAAAAGAATAAGGAAGGACTTATTCAACAATCTAGGCAAAAAATTTCTGTTATACAAAATATAAGTAAAATACACTATAGCTAAATACATTTATTTCATAAAATAAACAAATTACTAAAGTTACATCATTGCTAATAATATTTGCAACTATTTTCAAAGCTAGTTTATTTGTCATATTTATTATAAATAATTTATATACATGCATTTATTTAGTACAGCCACTAAATGACACTTATAAAATTACAAAGCATAGTAATAAAATACGCCAATATTTATTTAGATTAAAAATTTCAAATATTACATTTCAATTTTTAAATTGTTGCCAAAATGCAATAAACTAATTTGGCAAATGCGCCCAGAGCATTAAAATAACAACAATGTCAAATACGTAAAGAGATTTTTGCCATTTTGACCTTTGTTGGCAGTGTGTGTGTGTGTGACTGCGAGAGAGAGAGAGAGGGAGAGAGAGAAACAGACAGTGTGTGTGTTGTTTGTGTATGCTCTACAAATTATATACAAACTAATTGAAAATAACGCAATTAACAAACGCTTTGTCACTATCCCTTCCTGTCTCTCTCAGTCTATTTCCCTCTCTTTTCCTCACACCCTCTTCGTCTCTCTTTTGTGCTTTTCCTTTGCTTTGTTTTCTCAATATTTATTTGTTGCAATGCAAATGTCAAACTCAAATACAAAAACAATTGTGAAAATGCTAAAATTCGCTGCAACTGTCAACTGCAGCAATTGTTGCAACAACAGCAACAGCAACAGCAACAACAGCAACAATGACTACAACAACTGAAACTGCAACATCTGCCAGCTGCGGTTACCTTTAGTTAACAGTTGTTGTTGCTATTGTTGTTTTTTGTTGTTGTCCTGGCTGCCGTGGCACTAACTTCATGTCAATCCTTTTGTGGCTTTGCCAGTCGTTTAATTTGAATTTAAAATGTTACTTCCACATTTTGCTTAGCCCCCTCTTCCCCTCACTCTGCCCCGCCTCCCGCACTTATTTTCCACTTATTTACAATTACCACATTTTATTATCCCCTCATCTCGCCTCGCCTCACCTCGTTTCGCTCCTGCTGCACAATTTACATTTTGCCATTTTATTTACACTCCTGTTTATATTTGTCACACTTTTGTCTTTGTTTTCCTTTCCCCGTAATCCCCTCCTCTAACCCCTGTTCCTTTTCATTGCCCTTGTCGTACATTTTTAACTGCATTTTTGTGTATTTGTCAAGGCCCTCAACCTCTAACCACGTTAGCCCCTGCCCTTTCCCTTTCCCAGCCCGATCCATGCTAGATTTTGATTGTATTTTTGTTGATTTTGTTGCAATTTTAATTACTTTAATGAAAGTTTTAATTGCAAAATAGCAAAAACGCAAAAACAGAGACAAAGATAGAAAGAGAGAACGTCACAGAGCGCTAAAGCGAGCAGAAGCACCTCTTAATGAGTTTCTGCGGTCTAAGAAAGGTTGGCAGCTACGACAGGACAATAACAGGATACAACAGAGCATTCCCTCCCTACCCCTACTGTATGCAAAAATTATACCTGAATAGGTGCTTTTCGTGCAGTATCAATTAATAGCCGGAAAATCTGTAAATTTTGGTCAGAAAACCACTTGAAAAACATTAAAAATGTAGTGCAGTCTTCCGATTAAAATTAGTAATTAAATTAATACATATTATATTTAATTTAAATTTATATGCACGCGTATATGTTAACATGGTATGTATATTAATAATTTATATTTATAAAGTTTAATTATTTAGTTACAACTTATAAGCAATTATGTTACTGATTACCACATTACAAGCAGTTTTCTCAACTGTATTCTATTTAAGTTTGTGTTCTCTATCAATAAGGTTTCTTGATGATTGAGTATTTTGCACTGTGTACTATGCTCCCAATGTTTTTTATTCTGTTGAATCAGTAGAATATTTCGAAAACTGCAGTCTGGTATCTAGAGTTATACAAAGATATTTATTGAGAAAATAATAGTAAAGTTAATTAATATCAATTTTAAACGACAAATATATTTTGATAACCTATGGCGGTATGTTATGTTTGCTCAAAAAATAAAAGTATGTAGCAGGCAGAAAAAGACGTGGCCCACAAAGTATAAATATGTATTCTTGATCAGCATCAGAGGCCTAGTCGATATAGCCATGTCCGGATGTCGATGCGCATGAACAAACTGATATCAGAGACGGTAAGACTTAGGAGCTCCAAATTTGGTATGAAGACTTCTTGTAGTTGCACGCATATCAAGTTTTTCTTACATTTTGAATGGCACGCCCACTTCGCCTATATACTTAGAGTGATGTTAAGCCATCGTGAAAATTTGATTGCTATCGGATATTAAAGACCGAAGATATTTATGTGTGTGTATATTTGTGTACATACATATGTAATTTAACAGCGTCCTTCACTTCCACAGAGTATTTTACTGTCGGGCCCTTCCGATTAAATGTTATGTTTTTTATAGGTATTCAAAATCACAACATATTATTAAATACATCTATTAGAGATCTGCACGAGTGCACTCTAAATCGTGCTTACAGTCGTCATCTATGGCAACTAATTAAAATATAAAAAAACATATGTAGTCAATATATTAAATAAAAAATTGATTAGATTTGCATCAATATTTCTTACATTTATTGTTAACAAGTTCAACTTTAATATATGGTATTATTGCAACCATTTTACTTCTGTCGTTTAATTGTAAGTTAGTCAAAATATCGTTTAAAATCTTAATTTAATATTTATTAAACTGATAACTAAAATACAGATTAACTATCTGATTAAAGATTTTAAAAAATTGAAAACGAAAAACAAATATTTTATACTGATCTACTTCAGTTTAAGAACAAAACCAATAACTAACTATGCAAATGAATTTTTCCCAACAAAATTCTTAAAGATGCGTAGGAAAATGCACTCTGATCAATGCTTAGCCATATTTCTGAGCACACACATGTAATTGCTGTTAGTGGTTGTCGTCCCAGCGTTGTGTCATCCCAGTGGACACATCTCTTTTGCTACTTACTGAAGAAAGAAGAAATTCAAAAACATTTCAGTTACAAATGCTGAGAGCCAAACGCTTGACCCACAAACTCAGACAAGCAAATCAGTAGAGGAAAAACAAAGAGAGTAAAAAATGGATGTCATATCCTAGAGAAATCGTTTAAATAAAATATGCACACAATCGATGGACCACAAGGCGCTGGGAAATGAAATAAGTGAGCCGTAGCAACCAAGCAAAATAGTCAACTGCCAAGTCAATGAGCTGCAGCAGCAGATACAAAGATACAAAAAGTATCTTTGATATTGTGCAAAACTGTGACTTTGATGTCGTCGTTTATTCGATATGGCATGACGAGAGCTTATATTTTTTTTATTTATGTATACAAATAAAGAAAATACTTGTAGTACTTGAATTTGTTGCTGTTTGGTGTTTGTTGTTGTAGTTTGTCAGCAGAGCTTGTCTAGATTGCATAGAAAGTGCAGTGATATACAGACTGCTAGCCGGTTGTTGCAACAAACAAAATAAGCGCCCAGCTTTTGAGTTTCATATAGATTACGCATACGCAGTGTTACACAGCGACGGAAAGAGAGAAACTGTACTAGTAATATTTCTGCATCTGTGACAATTGGAAATACATTATGCAACTCCTGTCTGTGCTTACAATTTTTACAAATGTCAGTTGAGGGAGATACATATAGACATTAAGTTAAATCAAGTCAATATTTGTCAATATATACAGCCAAAACTTTTTAGTTCTCCTTTATCTTATTTTTGACACTATTTCTCTTTCTCCCTGCCTCCCTCTCCCTTTCGCTCTTCGTCTCCCTCTCTCTCCCTCTCTCCCAGTCCCAGTAAGTCAATTGTTTTTAATCATTTATTTTTTGAAGACTGAAGAATGTCTTAAATGTTTGTTATGCACGTTTAAATATAGATATAACTACACATCTCTCTCTCTCTCTCTGCTTCTAGAGCCGACTGTCCCTCTCTCTGTTGCGCTCTTTGCTTTGATTCACTAACTTGATTCATTAAAATGTATATATATGTATGTAATGAATACCTGATAAATTCTTAAACAATACTTTTAATCTTATTTAGTCTTTTTAAGTCTTGATTGAGACTTGCTTTTTGATTGTCTCTCAAACTCTCACTTTGTCGTTTTTCTGCTTTATTCCAACTTTATGCAAACACTTCCAGCACTCATACATATCTTATTTGAATGCTTAATTTTCTTTTTTTAACTTTTATTTGAGACTTTTGTTTCAGTCTTCCTCTGAAATCAGTCTTTCCTTCCCCTCGCTCTCTTTCTTCTTCACTATCTCTCAATTTCTCTTCTCGCTCTATTTTCGTCGAGTTCAACTTGGAGTCTCGTTAAATGCATGCGCCGTCGACTTTGACCATAAAGCGCATTAATGACTTTCATACTTTTTAACTATTTGGCATGGCAAAAGGGAGAACCGGGTTGAAAGGGGAGCAAGCGCAGAGAAAACACAGAAAAAATAATTATATGTATGCATAAAACGAAAGAGAATTAAACAGAAATGTCAAGTCTATTTTAATAATGCGAAATTTGAATGCGCTTTTAAATTTACTTTGTAAATTATAAAATTATATAACTATTATTAAATAACTTTATAAAATATATATATATTTTTCCTTAAATAAAAATTATTTGAATTAAATAAATAATAAATCAATATAATATGTATATACATATATTCTAAATTTGTATTTTTGTTAAAACTCTTTTATATTAACTATAATTATTATTCAACCATTTTTATGTAGGCCTGTTTCGGTTTTCACTTCTTGTAAATTTTTTAGGTAGTAAATTTCTTTTACCTTTAAATTTGTGCTGATGAATTTAAATCCCATACTATTTGAACCCAAACGCAACTTGAAATACATTTTATCAAAAGGGGGAAAAAGAAAAAGAAAAAGGGAACATGCCTGATATTAACTTCAGTTAAAGATTAATTAATACAAAAATGTTATAATATATTATAGTTAAGCCTTTTAACATTAAAATTTCATTTTAATTGTAACAAGCCACTGATACAAAGTATTATACCCTATTGCCGTAAGTGAAAGAGAAATATATTCGCAAAATTGCATTTTTGGCAACAAGCTTTTAATTGCACTTTGTATGTGCTCATTACCTTAAATTGCGAATGAAACGGCCCTACAACTGCTGTCTCTTTCTCGCATTGGCAACCGTTTTAATGCGAAACTTGGCAGTTTTTATTTCGCATTTTGCAGGCAAAAAAAATAGAAATGAATTTAAATACATAAGAAGCCAAAGTGAAAGAATAACAAATACAAGTTTAAGAGAAAAGAATGAAAGAGAGAAGAACGGAGTCGCCATGTGTGTACGTGTGTGTGTGTGTCACGTATAGTTGTAAAAGAGCGCTAAAAGAAGCAAAACCAAAGAGAAAATTGGAATTGGGAAAATGAAAATGATATTGCCAAAAGCGTCCCGAAAAGTTTTAACGACAAAAACAAGTTGGGAAAAGAAGGGTAACATACGTATGCACATGTGTGTGGAGAATTTATTCAAATCTGTAAAGACTAACAAAATAATTAAAGTGTGAATTGAAGTTTTTCGGCGCAACGCGACAAACAATTAGGAAATGGTGCAAGCAGAGAGAGAGAGAAGAGAGAGAGAGAAGCCTGAAAGGGGTGGTCACTTTGAATTCCTTTAAGGGGGCGTCAGGTATACGTAATTTCAATTAAGTGCCAGCCAGAAGATTCCTTTACCTACTAGTTAATGTCTTTTCCAGCATTTGTTATACCATTCTCTTTTTTTTCAATTTTCCCCATTTTTTTGCTGCTTTTTTGTCTACTTTGTAGACTGTTAATACTATTATTTTTTTATTTGCTACAACACACGCGGCTTAGTGTTGAAATGAATTCGAATTGGGATTGGACTAGCAGACAGCGGTAGGGGGGATTACTCGGCAATGAGGGGAAGGTATTGCTGTGCATGTGTGCATTTGCCTTTGAAGTGATTTTTAATTAAAGTGCTGCGTTAATTTCATTAATCTCAATGTTTGCATGGGCGTTAGGTGCACCACAAACTAAAGAGAGCAAGAGGAAGCGAGAGAGAGTGAGAGAGAGAGAGAGAGAGAGACAGAGAGAGAGAGAGAGTGAGTGGGAGAGAGCTGAATTATACAAAGTGAGCAAGGTACAAACTTAATATGCCCCACAGGGTATAAAAACATCAATTGGGTATTCAAATTTGTGCACCGTATTGATGTTTTTAGTATTTTAATATAGTCTTAAATATTTCATCTGATTTTTCTTATTGATTAATAAAACACGCACTAAAACATTGTGAGAAAAAATTAAGCATTAGCTAATGGTTTATTTTTCTTCCGCCGTTATCGCGTCAAGTTTTACCTTTCATTTAAATCCACAACGCAGAAATTTCCCTCTCAAAGTTGCAATATCTTTTACTAAATTTACTATTTTATATTTATTATAATTACAGCTGAGTCGCTTGCTTACCAAATACAAAAGATATAAGAAAGCCAGACGTCGTCCAGCAAAAGTGGTCTAAATACAATTGACATTTATTGGCCAATATATATTTATAAGGCGTCCACCCAAAGGAAGTGGCTGCACACACAGACTACAATAAAACGAAAAAGCAAAAGAGAGAAATAACAACTAAAAGATATTAAGAAAATAAAAAATACGTTTATATATAGTATAAAAAAGATTTATAAAGTCTTCATGTCGTTATTCCCGCATAAAAACTGGCACCAAAGTGAGGCTCAAACAGTTACTCACATGCAAATATTGGCCAGGACTCAAACCGAAAGAAGCACAATGTCGTCCTGTGGACAACGTGGGCGTGGCCAGACGGCAGGAGGCAGTTGTATCTGTTGGATGGCATTGCTTCTACTGCTCATGCTTGTGCCGGGTAAGTGAATTCCAACGATATCTCACTAACAAATCAAATTGAAGAATGCAACAAAAAAAAAAAGGAGAAATTATATAAGAATCCTAAAATCTTTGCTAATGCTGGAGAAGATTTGTCGAAAGTCCGGGAATTTAATGATGCGCACAGACCGAGGGCAACAAAGCAAAAACTTTGACGAAATATTTACAAAAGTTGTAAAGCCCAAAAACAAATGACACAAAACTGACAGCCCGAAGAGCCGGCGATAATTAATTTTTAAGCTGCACAAAATGAAGCGCGGACAAGTGATAGTAAAGATACAGAAAACGAGGGGGAAATGGAGGGCAAATGGAAAGAAGGGGAAAGGTTCAGGACATGTTAAAAGCGAGGATGCCCCAGGAAGGAGGGGGTAAAATCAATCGTTCGTAAAATAAACAAATCTTATTTTTCCGCAAACATTATTTCTCATCAGTAGCACTGGAAGCACAGTCAAAACAACAACACTTAAATACAAAAGCAACAATAAACAACAACAACTGAACACTGCGATGACAACAAAATTTTTCATAAATGCGCGCATTCATCTGCATAAAACGATGAGAGCGACGCCGTAAGCGGACGAGGGGGGGAAATTGATGCCTCGGGCATGCAGTGAAATAATTCAAGAGAGGGCTGCTTGAGAAGTAGTCAACAATTTACAACTTTATAATGTTGCTTTAAGATTTTGCTAACAATAGCAATATATTTTAATATTCCGCTCTCAAAAGTAATGTTACTTTTGTTCTAGCCGTTTTTGACATATTTCAATTTCGTAGACTTAATCACTTTTAAGGGTTATATTTATATTTGTATTCGTTTTTCATTTGATATCTGTCAGTTTGCTATTATTTTACAATTTAATTCTACAGTAGTAAAAATAGTTAACTAATATATACCCTTGTATCACTGTCATATATCGATAGCGAATAAATTTAATTTGACAAAAAAGGAAAAGTTGAATACACAATAGTAATTTTTTTTACTTTTTCTCTCACTTTAAAATAAACTGAGTGGTTTTCTTGATAAATACCCTCGTTTTAGTCAGAACGACTACCAAACTTTAAACTAAATTTTTGTGCTGTCCAATGTTTCTAATATAAGGATTAATAAACAATATTATAGTGCTTCTTTAAGTTATTTACGTGAAATATAAATAAATGAATTCAAAAACTAGCCAACAAATTAATTAAATAGTTATTTGAATTGTCGAATAGAAAATATTTTATTTATATTTACATTTTATATAAATATAATTAATAATGTCAATTTTTTAATACACCTAAGAATAATTTATAGGAAATAGCAACAACTAATAATGTACAATGAATAAATCAAAATTATTACTATTGATTTGTAAACAACATACTGAAACATACTGAACACTGAAATATTTGAAATAGTTACTAAACCTCAAGACAAGCTACATACTCTTGGGCAACCCTCGCCATAATAACCAAAACAGCAGCTCATTGCTTTTCTTATAGCACTCGAATAACCAAAATGATGATGTTGCAAAAGAAACTATGATACTTAATATCCATCCATTGCTATTGCCATTTGCTTGGCCAAGTATTTTATTATATTTTATTTTGCTGTTGTTGTTGTTGTACTCATTTTGTTTTTGGCGAACCGCTATGAAAATGCGAAAAGGCACGCGGAAAATAATAATAACAAAAAGAGTGGTAGAGAGAAAGAGAGAGAGAGAGAGAGAAAGAGAGAGAGATAAAGAAGTGTAAACAACAACAAAAAACAAGCGAAGGAAGCGATGAAAGCAACTGCTGCCTAGAGAATATTTCATAATTTTTTGCGTGATAAAGTCGCATTTGTTGGGATTAAATGAGATTCTCTTGCAATTACCCACCGCTTCACTAGAGAGGGGAAACTTTTTTTTCATTTTCTTCATGCTTCTCCCATCTGTGTACGAAAATCAGACACATATATACTACAACATGGCAATCGATAGTTTCTAATTCATGCTCAACACAAACAAGAATGAGCCTCAGTTCATTCAGTTCAAACAAAGGGTTAGAAGTTCAAAATTTGATGCTTTTATCAACGTGCCAAGCATGGCTTTCAATAGGCAACATGCAACACCAAAAACAATGCTTTAAATTGGCTCGCACATTGCACATCGTACATACGCACTGTTGTACAGTGCTTTGTTTAGCCGGCACCTAATACTACTCCTCAACTGTTCTCAGTTCCGTATTTTCATCGCATTCTCCTAGTTTTTCTTCCACATCACAAACTCTGCTTCACTTTGCATATCACACGAACTTGCACTTTGCAGATGCACTTTTTCGTGTCCTCCACGAGGGGAGGAAGTAGGGTTTGCCTCTTGTCTAGCTAGACATTTACCGTTTACTGTTTTGACATTCCAACTTGCCGTTGCTGACGAGCAACCTACTAACAACTCTCCCTCTTCTATTCATTCCATTCCATTCTTTCACCTCCTGGCTCTTCATTCTCAAAATGTGTGCTGTTGATGTCAGAGACTTGTCTTGTTACTCAGCCCCAAATGGGCGCAGTCTCTTGAAAGCCGAAAGCATCTACGAGATACCTAAAGGTCGACAACTTGAACAGTGATGCAAATGCAGAACTTATAGAGTAGAGGGATTACTTACATACATAAGTCTCCATTCGCTAATGCATTTTCTTCAGATTAAACGCCTTTAGTAATTTATTAATTTATGTTCTTTTATCACGATAGTGTTCCTCTTATAAAATAATACAAATTTAACGCCTTCCTTGTCGTTAACAGTGCTGTATACGGTAAAAGTGAACACATCTGTTAAGGCGCTAGCGACTTTTCTGAAAAAGTTTAAAAAAAAATTATCAGATACCTTCTCCTGGCAATTACGAACAACTGAAAAAAATGCAGCCTAAGCGGCTCAGCCGTTTTTAATTGATGATTGACTATAAATTTTTTTGTCCCATTTATAATAAGTATATATATAAATTTAAAATTGATATAAAATTATCTGTATTTGATTTTATTTAAATATTACTTGGTTACTTTTTTTATAACGAATGTGCAACACTCTCTACACATTTAATATCAATTTTGTGCATATTTAATAACTGATATTTAATCTTAAGGATAAATAAGCTGTTTGGAAATACTGATAAATAGAATTTAGAATCTATTAAGAAATATAACCAAAACAATTTTTATAGTACAACACTTAATATATCTTTAAGATATATATATTCATTTAGACTTTTTTATAATTACATAAATTATTGCTACATAACTTATATTAATAATGCCATAGTTCATAATTTCAAAGGCATTCTTTTCACTCTCTTTCCCAAAATTAATCTTATTGAAAAATGTGCAATGCTTTTACAAAATCACAATTTGATTAAAAAATATCGATTCGTTTATAATGGTTCTTGTATCATCATGTTTTATAATCCCATAATGTGCATGTATCAATTTTTAAGAGGCCTAACGATGTCAGTTGGTGCTGTGCTGAGCGTCACTTAAAATAATATTTTAATAGTTGCAAATGGAAAAAATGTTTGCCATGAAATTTGCATTTAATTTGCACAATTGATAGAAAGAAAAAAAAAACTTAAGCAGAATTAAAATGCAAAATATATTGTTATTGTTTTTTTGTTACAGTTTCTTGACAGTGTGAGCTTATAAAATATAATGAAAGAGCAGGCAAACAACAAACAAACTGAAAAACTGGCTTAAAATCATCTCATATCCAATTCGCACTTTCATTCTTTTCGGGTATCTTTTTGTGTTTTAATGACAACAACAGCAACAATAATTGTAAACAGCAACAAGATGGTCAATGTCCTCGCATCTGTTATTGTTTTTGTTGTGGTTGTTGTTATTTTTTTGGTTGTTATTTCTTGTTGTTTTTATTTTGGTTATGAAATATGAGTCAAGTTTTGAATGCATTCCGGATGCATTCATTACCGTTGACGACGACTGAGTGCGACTGAGAGAAAGAGACAGGGACAGAGACAGAGACAGAGACAGAGTTAGTGTCAGATGGCTAGAGTAAGCAACGAACTCCATGCATACACATGTTATACAATTGTGTGAGTGTGTCTGTGGGTGTATCTGTGTTTCCTTGCGTTTTTTTTTACATTTATGACAAATGCACCACACACACACTCACACACACACGAAAACTTTATGGTCTCATGCATATGTATTCGTTTATAAAAACCACCATACAGATCCATACATAAACATTATGACTGGCCAAAATTTCATACAGAACTCTGCCATAAATGGCTGTACAAGTCCTCATCTCGAAACGAATAAAAAGCAGTTTAAAGTTGTTAAACAAAAGATATATCAGCCTTATTTAAATTAAACTAATTTTTAAAAGCGATATTTTATAAAGAGCAGTTTGCGGCTACTTTAATTATTTTTAACAGTTAAAGCTGACTTAAATCTGAAAACAATCAAACTAAAGTTTATGGAGTTACAGAAAAACTTTGCTTAAACAATTACTAACAATTTTTCCAAAAGTATAGAGAACTTTCTTTTATATAAAGTCATTCAAACTCTAAGCAATAATTCAAAAAATATATTTGTTGATTACATTTTGCTTCGCTTGTTTCCAATCATTTATGAGGTAGAAAGAAAGAGAAAACTTTTGGTAGACCATAATTTCTTAATCTACATCAAATGTTGACAGTTTTATTAAAAAAAAAAAACAAAAAAAAACTAAGAACGGAGAAACTTCTCAACTGACATGCGAAATGTGAACAAATGAACAGGAAACGGAAGTTGTATGACAAAAGCTAGAAAACAAAGAAAACGAAAGGCAAATATGAACAAAAAAAAAGCAACAACTACCAGTATTAAAATAAGTAATTGATGATGATTGACTAGAAACTACTCTGTAAATCTTACCTAAAGTATTCTTAGACATCTTTTACGATTTTCTTCAATGAAAGTTTTAAAGTATAGAGATTACATCCTTACTAATTTATAGTTTTAATAAGAAATCTAAGAAAATAATATTTTGTACATATACCAGTATGTGATAGCCTGATTGTTTTAAAAAAAACTTTAACGTTTACAGCTCAATTAACATATTATTTCAAAGATCTGAACACAAGGTTCGAGTTCGCCCTTGGCTCAAAATTATAAATTTCTCTTGCTCTTATTATTGCTTGCACGTTTACTTGTCACATATTTTATAAACTCTTTTTAATGCTATGTGTCTATTATTATTATGTACACAGTACTTTACAGCACGAAATAAAATAATAGTATAGAAAAATTAAATTTTTTATTTATTTAACCAAAATGTCCGAAACGGATCAATTTTTTATGAAAGTGATCCGGTTCGGATTCGGTGCTAGACAATTAAATGGTCCGGTCCGGTCTGGTTCGTTCGCCCGAACTAAATCGGTTAAGCGAGGTTCGGTTTGGTTCCGGTTTTCCGGCTTGGGCACAAGTATAGAAAGCTACGAATTATATCGTTAGAAATGAAATTAAAATCGTTACTTGTAGTATACCAAAAAACAAAACATTGTTATTATTATCCATTATAATTTAACAAACATGTACATTTGCCCTACCTGAATATTATATATATGTGTATATTACACCTCTACTCCATTGAATGGTTACAGGGCATTAATATACAACCCGAAAGATGTGTAAATTTGTTCGCGTTTGCTCAGTTCAGGGCAAGTGCCAAATGTCACTTGGGTTTGTGGCGACAAGACCCGAGGAAATGCCCCAAAAAAAATAAAGAAAAAAAATGAAAGAACTGAAAAACGAAAAGAAAATATTCCTGGAATATGTTTCAAGTTGCCAGCGGTCGCTGTTTGTATTGATGTTTGTTGAACTAGAAATGAGAAAAGTTTTCGGCCAGTGAAAAAGCAAATGCTGCTTGTTGTGGGTTCAACGGGGGTCAAAGAGGGGTCAGCGAGGGTATGAGTGATGTCGCTTATATTATATCTGAGAAGGGAATGAAGAGCAAAATGTAGTTTAGTAATCAAGGCAAGCGTTCCTTACGTATGTGCGGTGCGGGGAGGTCGTGCTACCAAAATTCGTCGAATTTGTTTGTTTTCCGTGCACACGCATAAAGCACATCATAAGGAAGGAAAACAAAACGGAAGGTGGGGATTCCCAAACGAAGGCAGTGAGAAAACGAAACTAATGTAATGGAAATTGGAAATTATTGAAAATAAATGAAAACAAATAAATATTCCTCGAGCATTTTTTATGGTACGAAAAAAGCCTCCTCACATCCACATCCCTATCGAGGGCGACGAAGTGGAGCGTTGGAATTTACCACTTAAGGAGGATACGGTTTTCTTTTTTATCGCATAAGTAGGGAAGTGAATAGAGGGTATTAATAGAATCTGTATGAGATGATGAATTAAAATAAATGTTAAAGAGACGTGTATATGTTTATTCAGAGTCATATTTTATCAGTTATCAAGTCCTTAAATGGATTTAATATATTTCCACCTGAAGAGAGTGTTTTTTTATTGATTATCTCTAACTATAATGAAAAAGACGAGCCACAGCTACAATAAATGATAAATATTTATAAATATTTATTCTCTATGCATAATTTTCTAAACTTTCATTAAGAGTATACCAGCTTCGAGGTGCGGATTGTTATTTTATTTTCCCCATGTTTGCATGGATAACATGGCCTCCTCCTCGCTTAATGGCGTGTAAGCGTACAAATTGCCTAGATTAGTGCCTAAATTAAAAGTGAAATTGAAATAAATTAAATATTGCCCGCCCTCCCCAGGCAATCTGAGACGCTACTTAGGCTATTTACAGGCTTACGCATTGTTTTCATTCTTTAATTTTTTTTTTCTAAATTTATGTGCATTGTTTTTTAGGATGTTTATTTTAATTTTAGGAAAAGCGTAGGAAGTGGAAGACAAGTGTTTATTATCGGCATGGAAAATCAATTAGCACAAAGTGGAGCACTTGTTTTCTTAGCTGGTGAGGGTATTTAAGTATCTAATTAAAGGCTGAAGCATTTTTTAGTATCCCAAAATATGCGCATCATTTTCAATATTCTTATTTACTTAAGTTAGCTTCTTTAAAACCACCTTGTTCCCAGAATAACAAGATTATAAGGTTGGAGTAGTTATACTCGTAATACCTAACGGAGATTTATTTAAAAGTAAAAAATATATATTTCTATTTTCGTGTAGCCTTTTTTAAAAAAAATATATCTATATTTTCGTGTTGTCTTTTTTAAATACATTTCAGCACATACAACCTTTAGGGGACGAACACAAGATGGCGCCAGTAGAATTTGTCCTTTACCACACTATGAAAAAAGCTGTTTCTTAAATAACGATTAATATTGAGTAATAGTTCATCGTCTTGAAACTTTTAGAATTGATATAAAGCATGGTATAATCATTAAACTATAATAATACTATTTAATAAACACAACGATTGAAAATGAAATGAATGAAATGAAGGTATATCCTTTGAATTTTAAATTCTCTTTACAATTGTCCATTAAACCGAAATCTAAAAACATGCTATACACTTTAAAAAATCAGATTAAGTATCCATCTCAACTATCACACTTACTTTTATGCAATAGCTAAAAATGCAACGAGTTTCTGACCAAAAACCGCAAGTAGAAGCACATTGGATATGGTAACACCTGTCCTTTGCTGTTGTCCTATCCGGGTGTCCTGCTGTCTTTCTGTCGTACTGACGTTGCCATTGGCGTCCGGGATAAATGTTTATGTTATGACATCTTTAAATTTTAAGGTGCATTAGTGTAAAGTGCTTTTTTCGCCAAAAGATGTAAAAGGATGACGCTGAAAAATGTGCAAGATGAGTGCAAAAATGCTCTTAACACTTTCATTTTTGGTCTACCGTGTGGCATCAATGTCTGTGCGAGGAAGTCTCTGTGTGAGAATGGATTATCAACCGACGTTCAAATAAAAGAACATTTTTAAGGAAAAAAAACTTTGTAAAGTAATGGTGCAAGTCATAGTTGATTATGGAATAAGGTGTCTAGGTTTCAAACGTTTTAAGCTTTTGTTCCAAAAAAAAAGAATTCCAAGTTAAAAAAAATTTAAATCATAATTGCAAAATTGAATGAAAATACATTTACTTTTAGTTCAACGATAATATCATATTGCGCAGTTTGGTTTTAATAAACAATTTTTTTTATTTTCAAACACCCTTCCCGACAAATTTGTCGCCTGTGCTTGACACAGCTAGTGAGTGCATCAGGTGTATAGCTTTGTTGAGGTCCTTTTGTGTGTATGTGTGTACCTGGGTGTACTTATGTGAAATTTAGCACAACATCCTCGTTGCCTTTAGCTTCATCTTTCCAATGTTCCATGTTCCACTCCACTCCCCTCCCCTCCCCTCCCCTTTCCTTCCACGAATGCGTGTTGCATTAACGCACGTCGTTTTTCCTCCAGCCAACGAATTTCTGCCGCAAAATGCAATTTATACATTTCCGCTTAGCAAGAGTTACACATTTTTTCACACTTTCCACGCCTTTGTCTTGGCAACAAGTTTTTGCTTTTAGTGGATGCGACAACAACAACAACAACAAGCGCTTCTGTTGCCACTTTCAATAGCTAATAAACATTTTGTAAGCAGCCGGAAATTCCAAATAGGCAAATACATATGTGAGGGTGTGAAGGAAGGGTGGTCAGAGAGAGGGAGAAGAAAACAAATCACGTTGTTAATTTATGGACCGCGACTTTTGGCACGCGCCAAAAGAAAAATATTTAATTTTCCAAATCAATAAACACGCTGATTGCATTTGGGGCGACAATTGGCAGATGCCACGCAAGGCAATAAATCTACCGAAGAAATGCAAGGACAAGACAGATTATACGACTAAAAGATACCCTGCAAGCTTAATCTAAATATATAATTAAATATGCAAATTTTGCTATTGTTGTAATGTGAAAAGTAGAGCCCTCTTATAATTTACTGGCGAACAAATATAAAAATAGTAATAAAAGTTTTTGCCGAACAGCTCTGTACCGAATTTCATAAGTCCAGCAGTTGACATCTCTGAGATTTACAGCTTGTTTGTGCATCCCTACACATGCAGTTCTACAGGGTATGACAAATTTTGTTTCAGAGTTGCGTTGGCATTTCTTTCATTTCCTCTTTCTTGCTTTCATTACATTTTTGAGTTCAAATCGAGTCCGAGCTAAAGTTCTAGTTATTGACCACAGCAACAACGACAACAACGACAACAACGACAACAACGACAACAACGACAAATACAACAATAAGAAGTTGAAGAACAAGAACAACAATGAGAAAAGTCAACTGTCAATGTCAACTCGCATGACCATGAAGCAAGCGAAAAATAATTGAATTCCCCAAACGCCAAAGTGGAATTTTAATTTGCACCCCACAAGTGCACCCCCAAAACGGCCTCACTCATTCCCCAAAGGCGTCCTTCACTCCCCTTTTCGCTGTCCACCCCCTCAAGCAACCCAATAGATAGAGAGAGCAACCCTCACTGATTGCTGATCAGTATGCAAAATGTGTGCGTGCCAAAATCAGCGTAAACTTTGCTATATTCTGGGGCGTAATGGAGAGGGGAGGGAATGAAAGGGGAAATAGAATATGAGTATCGACAATGGTGGATACAGGATGGCATTCTCACACGTACTTTGAGCACACTATGAATTGATGTCTTTGAAAATTAGCAGCCTGTTTGGAAAAATTGGAAAAGGCAAAGAATTTTCATTCAAATGCCAGTTTCCTTCTCAGTTGTCATGCGGCATGGCGACACCTTTTTTTATTCCCCTTTCCCACCAATCCCCTTCTAAAGTAAAAGAAACAATTTGCCAATGTTAATCCAATGCCTGACAGTATGCAATGCATTTTGTAAAACACAATCGAATGGGTTGCAATTGAATTTTAATGCCAACTTCACAAATAAACAAATAAAAGTCACAATCAATTTGACATTGTCAGCAAATTTGGTACCTTCATTTATTTCACAAAGGTATTTTTTAATAAGAAACAAGTGAGAAGTATTTACGTGAGAGTGATCAACCCCGAGATACCTTATACCTTTTCAGAAGATAGCGAAGACGTCAACTATTTATATTATAACTCAACTAATTAAATTAAATTAATTCTACAACTTCAATATTTAATTTCCGATAATAAAGAAATGTTTACTATGAATGAAATGGTTAAATTATTGCATATTGTTCCTTATATGCAACTAAGAAAGTTGATACGGCCAATTCTCATAGTTCAAATCAAATTCAATTTGACCTTTAAAATTTATGGACAATACATTAACTTAAAAGGTTATAGCACTCTCCATCTATCTGTAGCATTAATTTAAACAATTGCTGCTGATAAGGGCGACACTTAATTAACTTGAACTTATATACTAATTAAAATTAAAGAGACTTACTTAAGCAATTTAGCTGGTAAACCAAGTGCAAACCGGCATATCTATACATAAATCTATTGAGTTTAACCAAAGTATTAAGGGTGAAAACCAAGTGATAAGGTATAAGAATACCTATGCTTATAGAAGGACATACATAAGTACTTGGATAAGTATCTGGTCTCTGCACAAAGTACTATGTCAGCTAATCAGATTTACGGCAATATGCCTAATGCTGTAATGAAGACCAAAGACTGCCATGGAGCTCAAGGCCTAAAAGAGAGATAGGGAGAGAGAGAGAGAGATGCCACGCGCAGATGAGGAAACACTTAAAGCGCCCCTTATCAAATACAAATTACAAATCCGCCTCGAAAAATAAACACAAGCCATGTGTCCCCGGGGGATAACACAGTGGCCACAATACAAAAATACAAAAGCATGATTGAAAGACCAAGAGAGTTTTATCAAATGAATGTGCTATAATAAATGAGGAAAGCAGGAGAGAAAGTAGGAGACACACAGAGACAGAGAGAGAGAGAGAGAAAACAAGTGGCACAAAGCATGGAAGCCGCATCTTGTTGACTTTAAGACAGATACAAGTCACGCACAACAACACCAATAACACACACATGTGTGGGTAGTGTGTGTGTGTGTGAGTGTGTGGGCTATGCACCAATCTTAAGTCAGTCACTTCAACATAATCACACGACAAGCCGAAAAACAAAGCTAACGAACTAATAGATGGACATAGATAGTTGTTGTTCCTGTCGTTGTTGTTGTTCCTTTAGTTGCTGTTATTATTGTCGTTGTTGTTGTGTGCTATTGATAAGCATCGAATTCATTAATTTATATGTTCTGGGAGCATCAGGCAGCAGAGTAGTATCAAGTCAAAGGAGTTGCTTCCCCATCAGAATAGCTTTGTAATGCGAAACTAAGTGATTTGCTGCGTAAGTGTACGTGTGTCCATGTGTGTGTCCATGTGTGTGTCCATGTGTGTGTGTGTGTGTGTGTGTGTACGTATATATATATCTTCATTACAAATCCTAGCTGGATTTGAAATGAAATGACCGCGCCCACCGAGACAGAAAGGAAGAAAGACATGGAAGAAAGGGGAGGGAAGAGGAGACAGTGAGAGTCATCGTTGTCTTTATGGCCAACAACTTGGCCAACTGGTTGGCTGGCTTTGGCTTTAAGCAGTAAATTCAATCAGTTTGGTCAGACAAAGAGAAGAAATGAATTGTCCAGGGCTGGCGGTCTTTTGTATCTGACAGTGAACATATAAAATCTTAACTTAAATAGTATGTCACAGCAATTAATACAATGCGACAAAGGAGGACAGCGAGATAAACTTACGGTCAAAGGTCGAAATGAAAGTGAATTTAGCAATACACACGCTCTGAGCCCAAGCAGAGTGTGTATGGATGGGGATAACCAGGCGTATGCGTAATGAAACACACTATTAAGTTCAGTTCAGTTGGTAAGGTAAGCCCGCAACTCTTGTCTTCTTTTATCTCTTTCTATTTTTGGGACAAAGTGAAACGTCAACTGTCGTTGTAAATCAAACAGAGAAGATTCTCCTTGAAAATGATATATGAGTAGTGGGTGGAGCAATCGATGATCTAAGCCTTGAAGCGAAGCAAACATTTACACAATTAGAAAATATCTATTGCGACTACGATTGACCAATAAATCAACACTACTTTGCATACGCATACAATTCACATACAAACACAAGTCTGTGTTAATGTCCATGTGTTTTCATGTGTGTGGCACAAAACGTTATAAATCAATTGGAATCCAAATGTGTAATTAAAATACCGACAAGGACATGCAAATTCTGCTTCTTGATTCCTCTATATAAATACTCACCGATTAATGCTGAGAACTTGACATGTGATTAACAAATATGCATACCTATTTATGGAGATATTATTGAGATATTTAATGACCTATTAAGTAGATACATTTTTTACTGTTTTTCATAAATTGGTTTACTATTGTGCGGATTTTTAGTCAGATCAGATGTATGTTTGTTTTACATATTGTAACCTGCATCTTCTTTGCAATACTTATATATTTTAAATTGTTGCATAAATTTATAAAAAAATTTTTAATTTTTTCTGCATGATATTCGGGACTTTATCATATATCGTATGAAAGGCAAAGCTCTTATAAGTATATACTGCAATGGAATTTCTTCAACTGTCTTATTATAGTTAAGTGTGAAAGCTATTCAAAATAAGTTATGAAATATTTCATAGTCTTTGACCAGTCACAAGGAACTAATAGGCTTTAAGTGCATATAACCTAAACACTTCGCACACACAAGACATCGATTGATACACATGTACACATGTAATTATGTGCTGGCTAAATGCTTAATCAACTCAATTTGATTAAAGGAAATTTGATGAACAATTCAGTTTAAATCCTAAATTAGACCTATAGCAATTAATTAACAAGAACTGAAGACAGTCAACAATGACATGTTCCATATTCGATACTCGACTCTCAATGAAATTTGAAATAATGCCCATTTGCTAGCCAAAATGTAATCCGATTATTCATTCATTGTCATTCACAACAATTTGGAAAGCAACTTCCTGCCATCATCTTGTGTGTGGAGCACAATTGCACAACTGTCTGAATGCCTCATTCATTGCAATTAAAAAATGCAGTTATGTATGATTTTGTATGCAGTTACGGCAGAGGTTGCATGCAACAATATTGCCACAGCTTGCAGCGGGCTATGAAGTGCAATAAATTGTGTCGCCAGATCAAAGAAACGAACTTTCATCGAAAAGACAATAAATGACGCATCGTTTGGTGCGATTTTCCCAATGGTAAGGGTAAATCAGTGATGCTTTAAAGCATTGTATGAACTAGAAATACAGCAGATACTATATACTCAAAAGAAATGAAATATAGCAAAATAAAACTAAATGAAAGCTGCAAACCTCCCAAATATTGAAGAAGTTTTAGTTCGGAAGCTTAAGCCATAAAGTAATATTTTGGTTCGATTCGCCTAAACTTATTAACGCCTTAACCCAAGGTATTGGGTAAGGCCTTGGTTAACTTTATTTAATTCAACAAAATAATTGTATGCTCAATATATATATATATTTAATATTTATTTATTAATTTAAATATTGTTACCTTACTATAATTAAGATATTGTTATTATTATTATTTTAATTTTTAGTGCTGGGCCTATTTTGTTTCCCAATTATTTTCACACCGAACTCGATCAAATTTTTAGGATAGAGTTTGACCGATATCGAGATGTGTTCATAAAATAATATTAATAAATCCAATAAATTATTTAAAATATATTAGATGATAAAACTTCGCTCTAAAACCATTGAGTTATTTAATACATATTTTATTTCTCTCCTCTTTTATGATAAGTAGGCCAAAATCATTGATTGAGCTGAGGATTTAAAGTCACTAGCTAAATGTCAAGTGAATTCAATTCGGAACAATTGACAGAAAGTGAGAACTGCAACAGGTCAAGGAAATTCAATTCCGCAAAATGTTGCCGAAAGTAAAACCGGTACAAGTTTCTAACATAGGTTCATTTCTAACATTTGATTCAATTTTTAAATAATAGTTAGAGGGTATCTCAAAAGCGATCCCTCGTGTTAAAATAAATGAGGTTAATTTTAATTAATTAGTATCAGTATACCCTTGTCTCAAGAAATTATAATAAATTTTAAATATTATATTATACATATTATATGAGAATTATTTCTCATTTGAATATTCACCATTGTCCCTCGACAAACTTGAATAAAAGTCATAGAATTGGCAATCGTCACTCGCGATTGCAATTGGTGTGTTGTTAATTGGAATGTTTGCTGTTAACTGCAATGTGGAGCTCATGTCGCACACAGTTGACAGTCGGCTCAGTTCATCAGACAGACAGCACTCGTTCCATCTGCCGAAAGTTATTAACAAAGGCAAAACAAATAAATGGACAAATATACGCTATGTAAATTTGTAATTTCTTTTGACTATCAGAGAGTTGCAGAGTTTTTCACACACACTTATGCATATGGATATAGAGATCGAATTTGGGCAGACATTGTTTCATCAAACAAACCAATTTTCGGTATTTTTGCAATAACGTATACGCCATGTATATCACGTTGTCTGCTGTTAACTGTAAACTGTAAACTGCAAATTGTCGGCTTGCAGTTCCCTTTTTTTCTTCCCTCTCAACCTTCTTCTTTTTTTACGTTTCTGACGTGGCCCAGACAAGGTAGTAAACAATGTCGAAAAGGTCACAGGATGAGGCAGCCTGTCTGCAAAAGTCGAAGCGTTCTTAATTAAGGCATGCTGACAATGAACAATAAAAGGATTGCAGTCACAGTTGCTCGTATGGTTGTTGTTACTTTCTTTTGGCTTAAATGGCAATGGACAGTTTACAATTTGTGCATTGGCCAAAATGTAAACACTCGATGCAGAGTCCAAAATACTTATATGTATATATCAATTTATCTTCCCCAACATCTGAACAAAAAAAAATGCAGCTTGAAAATTCTGCTCATGTTTTGCATACCAAAGTTGTTAAATTTGTTGTATGTTCAGGCCACACGTAGCTGGGCAATCTTTCAGTTTCGAGAGCTACTTCAATGACGAGACATAAGTAGCAAGAATTTTTTGGTAGATATGGGAAAACTGTCTAAAAATAAAATAAATTACTAAGCAATGTTTGGGCCGCTGAGTTCCTTGCTACAGTTCGGCACCTTCGAGTAGCTGTTATTGTTGTTGTTCTTATTGCCTTTACACGTTGTTGTTGTTGTTGTTGTTGTTTTGTTGCTGCTGTTGTTGCTGTTGAGTTTCTTGACGTGCTGGCACTTTTTTTAAGCCAAGCACTTTAATCTAACTGTGTGAATTGTGCATTGGCTGCGACGCCTCGACAGATACGAGAGTATGCACAACATTTTATATTTTGTTTATGGCACTCAAATGGCATTGTAATGTGTTTCCCTGTTTAATACCCCGCCCTTGTTCCCCTCTCCCATGGGTGCAGAGCAGAGACTTTACTAAGGGAGTTTGGGGATTCTGAGAGGATTCGCATATTGATTGCTTCAGTTGATTGTTTTGACATAAACATTGGAGTGAACGAAGCATTACTTGATGTGGCAGATACATTTTGGTCTTCTTTTCTATCTGTAGATATAACACAGAAGAGGTATCTGTAGTAAATGCTGAAATTTTAATAAAATCTTACTAATTGAATATATATAATATTATTACGAAAAATAGTTTAATTTGTTATTCTCAATATATAATATTACAAACGAAAATTAGCTTAAAGACATAGTTATTGTCCCTAAATAATTGTTATATGCTGTATCTGCCCAGGACTTTTTAAACTTTAACATTAACAACAATTTTTAAGCATCTTTACCCTTATTATCTGCTTCATTGAAAATAAAGCGTGAAAGTCCAAAGCAAATAAAAAGTCAATTCGCTGACGAGCAAGAAAATAATTATAATACATATATTTTATATTTTATTTTATTTTTATATTTTATTATTTTTATATTTTTATTTTAAATTTTTTTTTATTTTTATAGAAAAAGACAAACAAAATTCATTGAGAGTCTAGTATAAGAGAAGAAGAGGAAAGCCAAATACTATTTGTTCATGCATTTGATATGTCATCTCCATTGAACGAGAGGACTACAAAAGAACTCACTCGGCCAGGAGAGGGAAGAGTTAGTTGTAGGAAGAGTGGAGAGTGAATAATTCAGTGCATGGCATTCATGAGTGTAGTATATGTGTATGTGTGTGAGTGGCCGCCAAAACGTCGCCAGTAACATCATCAGCGAATAACCATTTCCCCCTGACCCCAGCCATTCAAGTCGGAAAAACTTTCGGTAAAAACTCGTTTCCATTGATATGCAATGAATGACGAGATGAGAAATGCGCTGGTCATTCGCGGTTTTTATTGTTGTTATATTGATCTATTTTTGAGAAACTTTCAGTTGAGAGATATTTTGGATTTGCATAATGTCAGGTGACTGCTTGAATTAAAACTCATGGATAATGTATTTAATAGATCTTTAAAAATGTAAAAGATAGAAAAAGAGAGAAAGGAATTCAGAATTTACACTATTTTAGAGTTATGTATATCTATTCGACTATAAGTATTTGATATTTTTTATTATTATTTTATAATGGCAACCCAAGAAAGCGTCTGGAATTCAAAGAAAACATTGAATCCGATTCGACTGGTTTTAAGTTGCAGTTATTGGCCATTAACTTCTTAAAAATTTAGTATGAGAGATTATCCAAATCCAATATGGCGGATCCAATATTGTACCATATTTTAAAATTCAAATTCTCAGAAACATTTGGGTCAGACTATAACTAGCACTTTATTTGATTTTATTGAAACATGCTACTTATTTGGGTTCTTAAAGAATATATCATAATATTACTTTCATTCCCCATGATTTTCCCTCTGTTTTCAACTTTAAAAACTTGCTTGTAGCCTGACAAATGTGGTTATTTTGATAAAATTGATATTGTTTTTATGTATATTTGACCACTTGCAAGAGAGTGTGTGTTAGGGAAGCGTTGCAAATATAAACATAAATGGTTTGTTCCGTATCCTGTGTGTCCTGCAAGTGCACCTGACTGACAACAGTTGCTGAAAACTCTCATGCAAAATGCATAGGACACAAATTTCATATATATTTTTTTGAGTTCCCTCTTTTTATTTCTGTTGTTCCTTATATCTTCTATTCAACTTGCTGGGTAGCTGCATTTGATGGGTCGATTTGTGTGCCGTCGATTGCCGTAAATGGATTGTTGCATAAATTAATATTGCATTTTTCATCTGAATATTTTACAATTTTCAACATGCGGGCTTAGAATTTCTATTTCTTATGGGACTAAAGCTGTCAACAACACTGAAGTTTCAGTTATTTACTTTACTGGAAATTCTGAATAAAAACTAAAAATAAATTATTAAAGCTTTTTAAAATATTTTATTTTTTATTATCATATAACTTTTTGATTTTAGTATTGAATGTAATTACAATAAAAAAAAACCACACGGCAACTCGCACATGAAATATGTTTATACTTCAAGTGCTACGAAATTTCCTAATAAATTTTTTAAAATATCTCAACAGAAATATTAAGAAAATAAAATATCAAAAAAAATATATGCTTCAATAATAGTAATGCTGTACAATTCATTCAATTCGTATTGTCAAACGTCATCCATTATCCCACTTTAATTAATATATAGAAAATCTATGTTTAAGCCTTTACAAGCGGAATATCCGTTTTTTGTAGCATTTATTCTGGAATATACATCTCTTGATCTGTCATTCTATATATTTGGTAATTGTCAGCATATAGAAAACATGACAACAAACAAGTGTCAAGCGAAAAATTGCAGATTTTGTTTTGCATAATGCCAAAAAATGAATACAAAAAAAACACACATACAGACAGAGCTGAACAACAAATATGTTGTTGTTTGGCTGGGCATTGTCGCGGCGGCATTTTCAGCGATTCAATACAAATATGTACAATAATAATAAAATTTGTATGCAAAATAGGCGTCGAGTGTTAAATGCATGCACTGAATGGATGTGAGGGTCGGCCAAAATAGGATATGGTGCGGTACAGGGAGTTTTGTCAGCGATTTACATACACAAACAGGCTGTGTTTTTGTAGTTGTTTTACCCTGTACTCAAATGGTAATGCAGGGAATACACCCCCAAATATAGAAGGTAACATTACTTACTTTGACAATTTTTACAAATTTCACTGTTTTTTTAATACAATAAATATTTATCGATTATCGATAATTACAATAACTTAAATAATTTTTATATAATTCTAATTAAAATTATTAAAATTATAAAATCTTTCTTTGACGATTTTCATCAAGAAGTAAAAGTTGTTTCTTAATTCTTAATTAAAAACAAAATTGTGAATTAATAATTAAATATCAACTTTTATTTATCATAAAATTAAAAACAATTTATCCTGTTTTTAGAATTCTGCAGCACGATTTAGTAGTTCTAAGATTTTTCCATTCATCTAGATTGTAGATAATGGATTTAAGGTATTATTTTTTTAAACTCATTAAACTTAATTGCGATCCCTTTAATTTAATTTTTAAATACGAATAACTTTTAGAACCCTTCAAATTTAAGTAGAGGGTATCTATCTACTAATCATTTTTATTTGTAACTCTCTTATAGGTTGTTGTTGCAGCCCGTTGAAAAATTGTAATCAAAAATTGCGCAATAATTTGCATGTTTATTTAATAGTTCTGTCCAGAACGCCCAAAACTACCCAAACATGCAACCCTAACAACTGCCTGCTCTATCAAAAAAAACCCACAAAAAGACATTGTCTGTGTGTGTATGTGTGTGTCAGTGTGTGTATGTGTGTGTGTATATGTGCTTTGCATTTCCGGTGCAGTGGCAAACATTTTGTGAATGCGCCAACTGCAAATTGCGTTCATTTTGTATTTGTTTTTAGTTTTTCGGTATTTTTGGTTACTTACCTACCCAATGTCCTTTCTCCCCCTAAAATCCACCACACAATGCTCATTATTAAAAGTGTGCGTGTTTCTTTGTGTATATACGTCTCTGTATGTTGGTGTGTCTCTGTGTGTGCTTTAAATTTTTTACTTTATGCTCTAATGAAATTGTCTGCGGGCATAGCTTTTGCATGATGATCATCCTCGTTTTTACTTTGTTTTCAGCTTTGTGTGCTTTTATTCCATTGCGGTACATGCCGCAGATTTAATAGTGCCCCTGGAATATTTAGCGGTCACTACGCGATTCAACCAGCGTTTATAGTGACCAACTTGTCAAAGCTTCATTTCGTCAGATATGTATTTATTTTTAGGGTTATGTAAATGACAATACTAGAAATGTCTGCTTGCTCTCACTGAACTGCTAAACTGTACAAATTTATCATTCCTAATTCAGATGAATTCCTGAATAAAGTTCATTGAATTTGAGCGGGTATAGGAATTGCTGGTATAATGCAAATATAAAAATTTAGTGACTGATGATTGTTTATTGAAAATACATCATAATAAGTATATAATATAATACAAGCTTGGGTTTCTTTTTAATTGGAGCCTTATTGCAAAAGTACTTTTGTTGCTAACGCAACATTTTTGATTTGCTTGCTCATCGATTAGTAACCTATTTATGTGCAAATTGTAGAATGTGGGGAATGCATTTCCTGACCATCGGCAATATTTGGTACTTACTTGATGATAATGCATGTAAACACTACACGGGGTCTTATATAGTAGATTTAAAGGCTATACAAATCGATCACAATGAATCGAAACACTTTCGGTAAACTGCTTTAATAATTTTATGTTATAGCATTCATTAGCACTATAATTATTATTAGTATTGCATTTGCATAAGCTATATAATTAGGTTTGACATAAGTAATAACATTGAAATTTGTACTATTATTAACATTAATATTGGCATTAGCATTTTCAGTACCATCTCCATTATTTTTAAAAAATAGATGTCAGAAAATGCTTAAAAAATATCCCATGGTTTACAATGTTTTCCAAACATTTTTATAACTTTACCAAATTGTTACCAATTTAAAGTGTGATTAAGATCAACAATTTAACCGGAAAATGTTTGGATAGTTTGAAAAAAATTGTTGTATGTACGTTGAATCTTTGTAACCGAAACAGAAAACACGAAAAATACAAAAATACATTGCCTTATCGTCATAAATGACTTCACACAGAGAGAAACACACAGATGCCACAATATTTTGACTGTTTTGTAATTTATTTGACATATTTATGGGGTTCATAAATACAGATATATATGTATGTTTGAGAGTAGATGAATGTATATATGTATAAAAATGCGTTTATTTCGATTTGTTATTTGTTTTTCCTTTATTTTATGTTTGTGTTTATTTTTTTAAGTTTTGTGGCAAATACAAAAAAGGAGCCAAAACACTACATTTCGGCTACAAAATGTATTTATACAGCTCATTGTTGTTGTTGCTTGAAAGTTTGGACTACTTCCAACCCGGGAGAGAACCTTACACAACTGACAATCAGGACCTACATACACATATGCATGTAACCGTGTCCGCATGTGTGTGTGTGTGTGTGTGTGTGTATTTGCCTCATATGCCGCCTGGTCAAAGTTGCAATAGCAAAACATAAAACACTTTTTATGTAATGATTTTCACTGTTTTTATTTTTCTTTGCACATTTTTTCTAGCCAACTGTATGAACTATTGACAGCTGATGATAAAAAATTGTTGCAACTAAATAAAAATATATGGAATAGTTGCGAAAAACGAATAAATAAACGGCAACATTCGACGAAGAAATATATTTAGACGAAACAGAATTGAAAATTCGGTGGCAAATATAAGTAAAGCCCGTAAAGCGACTTTAAATAAACTATTGAAATGTATTTAAGAAATATTAGTTATCAGAGTTACTATCCAGTAGCACCATCTTTCAAAGCTTTTTACATTCGTTTCAAGACTTTGGAGTTTTGAATTTATTAAATAAATCCTACTCTAGTTCAGGCAACAACAGAAAAGGGAAACTGTATAATCTTATATTGTAAGATATAAACTGTACACTTAAAACCAATGTAAATTCTGGTTTCAGATTAAGAATATTTCCCATAGACCTGAGTAAATCCAGTCGTCCGCAAATACGGAGTTTTTCACACCATGTGCACATGATAAGAAATAGCGATCATATGCAAGTAACCTAATTAAATAAAGTCCTCCGTAGATACGGAGTTCTTCACACCATGTGCACATGATAAGTAGAAGATATATACCTAAACAAATAGAGTCCTCCGCAGATACGGAGTTTCGCACCAGCTGCATATGATAAGAAGCAGTTATCTTATGCAGCGCCTAAACCAATATCCCTAGTTGTATCCTTAGATATAGATTACAATATGTTAGATATAAGAATTTTAGTTTTCAATAAACCTGCCGAGTTTCTCGGCAGTCAGTCCAAAACAGAAACTCAACGTGTCTAGTTCATTCGTCGCGCCGTGCTCCGCTCCGCTCTGTTCATTTTGGTGACCCCGACGTGATGTTCTCGCGAGTTCTTTTTAAAGTTTAAGAATAACGCGAGTTCGTGTGTTTAAAAAAAAAAAAAAGCACGCTCTCTTAAATTATAATTTTAATATTATAAATTATAAGAGAAATAAAAAAGATGGCAATGGAGCAATTAAAGAAGACGGTAGCGGCGGACAACAGTTGGACGGACGCAATTCGTAGGTGGAACCTCATAACGGAGTTCCAAATTATCACCGAGGTACAAAGAGCCCCGGTAGATAAAACGTGGAGCTTTGAGGATTCCCCAACCATCACCGAGGAGCTCGAAGACAACAAAAAAATGTTGCAAGGAGCCCCGGTGGAAAAAATGTGGAGATTTGAGGATTCCCCAATCATCGCCGAGGAGCTCAAAGACAACAAAAAACTGTTGCGAAGAGCCCCGGTAAGTAAAAAGCGGAGCTTCAGTGAGGAGCCCAAAGTCATCGCCGAGGAGCTCAAGCACAACAAAAACTGTTGCAAAGAGTCCCGGTAAGTAAAAAGCGGAGCTTCAGTGAGGAGCCCCAAGTCATTGCCGAGGAGCTCAAAGACAACAAAAAACTGTTGCGAAGAGCCCCGGCAAGTAAAAAGCGGAGCTTCAGTGAGGATTCCCCAACCATCGCCGAGGAGCTCAAAGACAACAAAGAACTGTTGCAAAGAGCCCCAGTAGGTAAAAAGCGGAGCTTCAAACAGGAGCCCCAAAGCATCGCCGAGGAACTCAAGGGCAACAAACTGTTGCGAAGAGCCCCGGCAGATATAAAGCGGAGCTTCAGTGAGGAGCCCCAAGTCATCGCCGAGGAGCTCAAAGACAACAAAAAACTGTTGCGAAGAGCCCCGGTAAGTAAAAAGCGGAGCTTCAGTGAGGAGCCCAAAGTCATCGCCGAGGAGCTCAAGCACAACAAAAAACTGTTGCAAAGAGTCCCGGTAAGTAAAAAGCGGAGCTTCATTGAGGAGCCCCAAGTCATTGCCGAGGAGCTCAAAGACAACAAAAAACTGTTGCGAAGAGCCCCGGCAAGTAAAAAGCGGAGCTTCAGTGAGGAGGCCCAAAGCATCGCCGAGGATCTCAAGGGCAACAAAAACTGTTGCGAAGAGCCCCGGTAAGTAAAAAGCGGAGCTTCGGTGAGGAGCCCCAAATTATCGCCGAGGAGCTCAAGGACAACAAAAAACTGTTGCGAAGAGCCCCGGTAGGTAAAAAGCGGAGCTTCAGTGAGGAGGCCCAAAGCATCGCCGAGGATCTCAAGGGCAACAAAAAACTGTTGCGAAGAGCCCCGGTAGGTAAAAAACGGAGCTTCAAAGGCAAAGTACCATTGTTACTTAAGAAAGCGATTGTACTCATATACCAGCGATGGAACAGATTAAGGTGGAAGGAATATTGCGTCTTTCCAAACATCCCGATCTGCCACGTCAAAGGCTACCCACTACACCTCCAACGTCACTACGGAAATATTGACCACCGAAATCATCGTGGGAGCCTTCATTCTATTCAGGCGAACTGGCCAGGTGACAATATAATTATAGTCTAAAATAAATATAAAAATACCAAAAGATTTATTTGTGGAAGAAAGGTACTAAAATACAAAAAAATTGTATGTACACATAATAAATTAAGACTTTAAAGAAACATACTATGCAAAATAAAAAAAACAGTCTACTTTGCTTCAACTTGCCATCTCCCAATTTCCTCAGCTCAAGATAGTTTATACTTAACAGGATATCTGATAACTGACATTATTTTTCGGCAATCGATTCCCTATATTAAATTAAACGAAATTGCGGTTCCCCTACAAGTCTGTAGTTAATGCTTCGATATTGATTATTTTTTCAACTGATGAAGAGAATCCATGGCGCGATACTACCTTGAATATTGAAATATTTCAGCTGTTGAGCACACAATTTCATTAAATGTGGGCATTAAACATTTCGCGCCTTAACACTTTTAATTTATGTATTTACTTTTTGGTTTATTTGCTTTTCTTTCTGTAACAAGCGACCAGTTTCCAGTTACCAGCAACCAACCACCTCATCCTTTGTGTGCCTACCACCTGCGGCATTTTCCGAGCTCTCGCCCAGCATCGTATTGAAATTCCAAAGTTGAAATGCCTGGAAGACAAGCAGGATCTGGGTATGGGTATGGGTATGGGTTCTGTCTGACTCTGAGTTGAAGTGGCTTGGTTGAATGGCTGGTTTGTTGGCTACAGTGTTGACAGTTTGAGAGTCGAGAGTCGACATTCTCCTCTCAGTCATCAGTGGGCCGTCAGACATTGGTCAGGTCTTTGCGGCTGTGATGTCGGTCGCGTCTCGCGTCTGCATCTCTACTCACGTTAACTGTGTCACTGACTGTGGGTGTGAGGCGACAACACTTAGTGGCGCCCTTATTTTGGCAACACTTTGGTCAACCCCTCAACCCGCAGGGTTTCAAATCATCTGTTTGTTTGTTTTGTCTCGAGTTCAGAGCAACACTTCGAGGTGTTTTGTCTGCTTAACTTCTGATCAGCTTTTAATGTCAAAGCCAAATGTATTTTGTCTGAAAACTTTATAAATTAACTGTCTATTATAGCAAAGAAAAAACCAATCGTTATTCACAATTACCATAAATTAAAAATGTGTTGAAAAGCTAACAACAAGCTCACCTAATATGTATATGAAATTTTAACAATATCTAGCAAACTATGACCAATCATGTATCGTGGATATTGTTTAGAGTTTTGAACATGCTTTTGAGAAAAATTTGATATAATAAGAGATTATAAAATATGCAACAAGTAAAAAGGTAAACAATAATACAAGTAAAAAAATGTATAATATAGAACCAGCTTAGGGGCTCCTTAAACCGGTCCGCGAACCGAACCTTAATCTTACTTTATGGCTCGAACCACCGAACCGAACCTCCCCAAAAATTTCGGAGGTTTGCAACCTTGATTAATAATACTCACGAGCATGAATTCAGTCTCATTACATGGAATGGTTAGTTCGGAAAAAAAAATTACATATATTTCATGCAATTTTTAACATCGCCTCATTATTTAAAGAAAAGTAAATCACAAACCGAGGTTAAGACTGACTTCATATTTTGAATCACTAAGCAGAAGCTCCTCCAAATTTTGAGAAGTTGAAGAAGTGAGAATTTCAATACTAAGCAGTTTTATCAATATTTAAAATGTGTATGGCAATTCAACTTCCTTCGTTTCGTGAATACACCTTGAATTTAAATTTCTTAAATTTTAAATTTAATCAAAAATTCAAATAAAGAGAGTTTTTCCGAAATTGTAAGGGATGCCTTTTGAATATTAGAAAATTGATCCGCATCTGAAGGACGAATTGTGAATAAGGTTCGAAAATTCAAAGACGACGCAGGTTGTATAAACCGATACTGGACAAACAATCTGTTAGTTTGGTTGAGATATTTTAAGTAACAAAAAAGGTTTGCATACTAAATGTAGATTTTATCCGATCGTTAATTTGTTAATTTTTTACCGATTATTCTTATGATATAGTGATCCGATCCTTCCAGTTCCAACATATGTATGTACAGCGTGCAGCAAAAAGATGGACCTGCACCAAACTTCTTCAAGATAACTTTAAAACTGATATACTATTTTGCATAGAAACAGACAGACAGACAGAAAGACGGACATGGCTATCGATCGTTCTCAAAAACATTTTTACAAATTGCACTTACCATATAAAAATAAAATGGCAAGAGAAAATAGAGAAACAGAGAAACTACAAATAAATAGATGGACAGAATGAATAACGAAAAACCAAACTTACAATAGAATTTTACAACAGGCAGTATGATAAAGCTGGGAGTTTTCCGATGTGGTTCCCATGCCATACCGTCAACCCACAGCCTCTTCTCTATCTGCAGCTAAATGGCGAACCATTAAAAGTGGACATTTGTAAACATAAACTGACAGATAAACACCCGACGCAGACATACTGAAACTTTACCAGTCCACTGACAAAAGGGGGAGATGGACCAAATGATGGGAAAGGTCGTGCGGGGGAGTTGTCCTTGCAGTTTTCATTGGTTTATATTACCTGTGCCCACCGCATGTTGTGCCAGAGAAAGCCGTTAAAATACTTAACAACATAGATTGTAAAACTTTTTTTATAACAAAATAAAATGTCATGGAAAAGTTGTTGTTGTTATTGTTGGTGTTGTTGCAACCACAACAAATGCAACCTCTGCTGAAGGACAATCGCGCTGGTCCTAGAATACGAGTAGGTAGAAAGGATGCGAGGGGATTCTGGGTGTTAAGGGTAAGGCAATATGGGTCAATATAAAACAAAAAGCATTGTGAAAATGTATACGGAAAAAAGCATTGAAAAACAACATTCAAGTGAAATGGTAAAAATATAGTTAGATGCCAGATGAACAACTGAACAACTGAACAACTGAGTAGAACTGTGGAAGCAAGATAGCACCAAGAAAAGAGAGAGGGGGTAATTCCGTGTGTATGGTGCTATTTAGTACTACATTTGTTGTCACATGAAACGCACTGCGGAAAATGAAACAACACGAAATGGTACTGTGGTCAGGTCAGAAACTAGCAAACTCGCTTATCAAAAGATTTCAAGGGAAGAATGAGAATTGAGGTTAGGTACGGTAAGGGGTTGAGGGTTCGGTTACAGTCGAGTTCTGTTAGGGGCTGCCCTCTGTTGTAACTGTACAGGCTTGTAATTTGTGCATATGCACACATTGTTTAGACTTTTTTCTCTTCTTTTAAACTTTTCTTTCTCTTCATTTTTTTATTTGTCGAGTCTGTAAAAGGTCAAACTAGATGTACAATTTTGCTAAACTAATTGAAAAAGAGTTTCGTTAAGAAAATTTGTTGGTGTAACTAACCTATACAGCAATTAATAGCAATTCAGAAACAAATTTCAGTTGCGAATTAATGCTTTGCTTTCATCTTCGTAAATCATTTAAGGCTTATGGATTTTATTGAAGGAAAATATTGTTAGATTAATAGATAGTTAAATTAACATTACTTCAACAAGTAACATTTAAAAAGCAAGATTATAAAGAGATAAATGTTCATTTCTGTATTTTAAGATCTGTAGCCCCAGCCTGAAATGAAAAAAATGCAGTAAACTACAGTGGAGCAAGCTCGACAGTAGGAGACCCTGCACTTTTTGAGTGCAAAGCGCTCACTATCAATTCCATTCAATAGATGGCGCTACTACGAACATATCAGTTGATGAACAGAGAGGTCGCTAGCGTCTCTTCTTCTTCCTTTTGCCCGTAACATTGTTAGTTGAATAACTTTCTCGTTTATCATCCGATTTGAATGAAATTTTCAGGAAGGATTCGGACAATAGTGTACATTATGTGTGTACCAATTAAGCAGCTAGCATTAAAGGTTCTCTCGTAATTCGACTTTGAAATTTTATTTGTTAATTTCCGGGGGCGGAAAGGGGCGTGGCAAAAATCTAAAACAAACTCGTTCAATGCAAGATATAAATGGACCTACATGACAAATTTGGTCTGTCTATCTCTAATAGTCTCTGAGATCTAGGTGACACAAAATGGGACAGACAGACAGACGAACAGACGGACATCGCTATATCGACTCGGCTGTTGATACTGATCAAGAGTATATATACTTTATGGGGTCTCCTTCTGCCTGTTACGCACTTTTTTTTGCACAAACTTAATAGACCCTTTTGAACTTTTTTAAAGTACTGGGTCTAAAAACACAATGTCAAGTGTAATCAAATTTCAAAATTGTCCTGCAGGACAGATTTTAAATATATGTATACTACTAGTTATACCGAAAAAAAGATCTGTAGGGTGTAAGGAATTACATAAGGGGAAATATATTTTATAAACTGACTGTAAGAGACCTCTGATCCTAGTTTGCAGATTGTTGAGTAATAACATGCTCTATATTACTTAAAACTAATGTTTCAGAATGTAATTTATAATACTAAATAAATATATAATAAACATATATTAGATATAATATAGATCGGTGATCCCAAATTCTAACAACATGGAAAAATAAACCATTTGAAGGATTCAATACGACAGAACTCCTAATATTGGCAAATTAACTGAATAATCTCAACAGACACTTGGTAAAAATAACAGATTTATTTTTCTTAGGAAATTGTATAAACAATTTCATTAAATGGACCTGCTAACCATATCCTCTATAGATTGAAGGACACCTCACAAAGGCAGACTGTGTTTAATTTTATGTAATTATTATAAAGGCATTTGCTTGCACTCCTATATCTTCTTCTGTATTTGTTGATTTCAGATTTTATTGTGGCGCTCAAGGATGTTTCGGTAATGATACCACAGGCGGTAAAGAGAGGCAGCAATGCCTTATTTACCTGTAATTACGATATGGAAAATGATACGCTTTATTCGGTGAAATGGTATAAAGGAAAGCGTGAGTTTTATCGCTATACACCCAAAGAGAATCCGGCAATGAAAGTCTTTGCCATGACAAGTGGCCTTAATGTGGAGGTGAGTATCCAAGACAAAGATAAAGACAGTTGAAGAGATGGAGGGTTTATGCCTCAAGGGGTGTCGAGTGGTTGTGTGCTTGCCACATGTGTACATTAAGAACACATGCTGTAGTTGCGTGTCATAAAATAACAAACGCACTGTAAATTATGCCCATAATGGCTGATTGCATTAAGCCAGTCCCAGAAAAAATCTCATTTTTTCCAGTGTTTCACAACAATCTCTGAATGTTGTAATTATGCACAACAGCAACAACATGTTGTAACCAGAATCCAGCATTCAGTATCCAGTATCCAGTATTACCAGTAACCAGTCAGTTTCCATTGCCGTTGCCCAATTAGTCGGCTTGCGATTGACTTGCGGCTCATTAAAAAACAATATATGCAGATTGCGCAAAAATACTCCATAAAAGTCGTCGAGTGAAGTTTTCAACTTTAATTAATACGTTGAAATGCATTCGGGCCAATTAGGTGTCCGAGCAAATTGGGTTAAACGGCTGGGCAGCCAGTCCACGTGTCCTCGTGTCGGCCCAGACTTCTCATCTTTCTCCCTTCATCCACGCCAAAGTGTCATATTTTTACATATTAAAGCCCATCTTTAAATGCAATTTATTAAATTTAATTTGTATTAAGTGGATTTCCGCATGAGGTTACGCTCAGCGTGTCAAAGAGTAAATTTTCCGTAAACTATTTCGAGTGGACACTTGACACATCAAAACATTTAACTTTGGTGAATTGAACGTAATCAAAATCAAATATTAGTTAAATACCGCAAAAGAGTTTTGTTATTTATTTTATGGAGCTACAATTTTACCGCAATTTATAAAAATATTTGGCGATGTGAATAAAGTTGAATTTTTTCATTACGGAATCGCATTTTAGATGCATTACATTAAATATATGTATTAAAAAATTCCTTGCCACTTCATTAATGCAGCCTCTAACATTTTTTTAATATCGAGAAACCAAGCCATAACCATATTCAAAATTGCTTTGACTCAAAAGAGATAATATCAGAGACAGGGGGAGGAGCTTCCACTTAAAATTCCACCTCTTTATCAATATGAAATGCACTTCACCTTTCATCAAAGTCTGCATCCATAACGAGAGTCTAGCTTTTTTCACTTTGCCATGACGTTATATTCAATTTCTATGCAGTGCATTCACAACATTTTTTAACTAATTTTTATTACTCCCTCTCTTTTGCTCTCTCTCTCTCTCTCCCTTTTTTTATATCTTTCTCTAACACACTTCTTTCACTTTTCTAGAGAAACCTGTCGAATCAAAGCCATGTCGTGCTGCAGTCGGTTGCCCTGAATATTTCGGGCAAATTTACATGCGAAATATCCGTGGAGGCGCCCACATTTCAAACGGCGATGGTGTCCGGCGAAATGGAGGTGGTGGGTAAGTAAGCTAAAAAAAAAAATCCTTTAAAAAATGTTATCATCACCTATACAAAAAGAAATTCAAAAATTGAGAGAACTTGCAAAAGGCGGCCTGGCAAAGGCAAATTAATTAGACAAATGTGAGCAGCCTTTGCCATTTTTCGAGTGCTTCTCAGCTAATTTTACATTTCCATTTCTCATACACTCGTTATCTCTCACTCATCCATTCTCTCTCTTTCTCTTTTTCGCACAGAGCTACCGGAAGAGCACACAGTGGTTACCGGAATTCAGGCACGTTATCGCATTGGCGATTTGGTCGACGGCAATTGCTCAATTAAATACTCTAAACCGGCTGCTAATTTGACATGGACTATTAATGGTATTGTGGTAAGTTTTGGTTTCGGTTACTCGAAAACGACGACGACGGCATCCATTTCAATCCTCCATTCAATTAGAAAACGCTTCAGGCCAATTTCAATTGATGGCCTGGCCATTTTTCAATTAGCTCTGAGCCTTCTATAAAACTTTCATTTCTACATTTGGTTTACACTTGAGTTGGACAATTCCTTAGACGCTTGAGGCCAATGAAGAGCTCTACAAGAAATTTCAGTTTCATAAACTTTCTAATTAAGATTTAACAGTTGATAAAGGTATCAGTTGGAAACTATGTATAGGGAGATGAAAATGAAATTGCTTCACTTCGGTTTTCGCAAACTTCTAGAAACTCTATCTAAGTATACAAATATATTAATTCAAAGGCAGTCCAAGGACATTCTTATCTCAGTTCAACCCACTTCGACAATCTTAACAAATAATCTCGTTTTTCCTTCCGTAGTATCCCGACATCTGAAATTATACTCTTACAAATTAATCAAAAACGTTGGTGAAGTTTCCATTGTTGTTGTTGTTTACAAAGTCGACTATCGCTTTACCTACCCTCCCAATCTATACTATATGAGCTATATGAGCCTACGGAAATCCCCTATAAGAATTTCTTTTATCGTATTAAGCTACCATGTCACCAGAATAATAAGAATAGAAATTAGCAAATCATAGTGTTTGGTTTTAAAAACTATTTATTTAGTTTAATGGCTGTCAAATTTTATTGTTACGCAGCGTAAAAAATTATATTCAAGTCTTTACAGATAAATATGGATTAAATGATTAAGTGTAGTGCATAATCAATGAGAATACTTCAAGCAATGTTAGATCTCCATAATATAAACGATCATTTTTAAGTAACTCTGTGCAACAATTTTTATCGTTTTTTATGGTCCTCGGCCAAATTTAGCTTTTTTACAAAATTTGTAATTTCCTTGCGGAATCCTGACTTTAAGTCCAGAAAATCCGTCCCGAGTTCATTTTTCTGGCTGTTTGACTTTAAAAACATATGCATTTTTGATTCAGGACTCTCGCAAAGTATTGATCATTAAAATAAATTCAGAAACGACCAATTTATAAAATATTTTACTCCGTGCAGAAAGTAAAATTCGGCTTTTGACCGATAGATCCTATGCCAGCTATATTATAAAGTAGTCCGATTTTGTTCAAATTTGTTCAGATAGTATAAAGCTATACCGAAAACGATTTTGTGAGTTTGGTTGAGTTACCTATGGCAGCTATATGATATAGTATTCTAATTCGAATTAAATTTGGTCAGAGTGTGTGGAACTGTACCAAACACAAAATCTGTGAGTTTCGTTAAGAAATCAGCAGAAACAAAAAGTGTTTCATACTAAGGAATGATTTTTAACCGATCATTCATATGACAGCTATATTACTTCACTATCCTACTTACGATTTTAATGAGTAATAGTATCTTAAACGACGCCTAATTAATGCTTCTAGCCATTTAACTTTAAAAACAAAAAGGATGTAATTTTTTTTTATTTTCCTTGAGTTTTAAAGTAAAAACATCGTATAAAAACAACAACAGAAATCATAATTTTCTTAACTTAAAAATATATATTTGATAAGCTATTGATTTAAATTAAAAAGAACATATAAATGATTATTAAATATATTCATTATCTTTTGGAATCTGTAAAGCTTTTTAAGCTTGGTTGCGCCGTTCTCGAGATATGATGTAAAATGTAAGAGCACCAAAAAAAAGTCGCTAGAATAAAACCGCTAAACTTTAAAAAAAATTAAAAGAAAAACTACACCCAGGAAAATTTTTTAAAGTCGATTTTCGGCATCAGGGGATCCATATGTATCAGAAAATGTGATTTATGGCCAGGGGGAGTTTTGGCTTTTGCATAGTGTAATTGCCACCAATATTGTAGAAATAATATATGTATGTGTATTTATTAAACGTAGTATTATAATAGTAAGAATATATTTTTTGATTCAATATATTTTATAAATATTATTAATACAATTTTGAATATTTTTATATTTTTAGTTTGTATAATTAATATTATTTCCAATATACTTGAATCAATTGTTATTTTTAATTTCGATAATTAAGTTTGACTATTTAAATTTATTACCATTTAGTAATATTTCGATGCATTCTTGAATACCTCTAATTTGTATCTTGCGTATAATATGAGAAAGATGATGGCGCGATACGCCTTTGAGGATGCAAATTATTTAAGACTCCATTACAATAGATAAATATAGTATATCTACATTCAGAGTTCTTCACTTGTGCTTTCATTTAATCTATAATTTAATTTAGTTGCATGGTTTGGCAATCCTTAAGCGTTTGGTGTGTGATTTTTCGTTTCTTTTGTGTGAGTTTTACACACTTTTCGGCACCTGCGTTTTGTAGGTCCCTCTGTTATTCTTTTTTTATTCACCTAGGCTCCCCATATATTTTGATAGGCAGTCACTTTTTATGCCTTTTGCCTCTGTTGGCTGTTTTATGGCCGCAACCACAGCAGGTAGCTTCGACAGAGGGGGGGAGTAGGGAGTTATGCCAGCCCAGCTGCTGTCATAGTTCCGCATGATTTCTCACAGGTGTCTTCCCTCTAGGGTATAGGGACGTTGCAGGGATACCTGAAGGCAAGTGACATGGCCCGGCATTTTTGGGTCTGATGCCATTTTTCTGCGTTTGTTTTAAGAAACGTTTAGGTTGTCAGCTAGTTTTTTTCTGTGAATATACCACTACTCCCCGAAAAATCCCCGGAGTGCCACCATTACGTATGGAATTCTGCCTACGGCCACGTTATTGTTGCTGTAAGTTATATGCGAGTGAAAGAGAAAGGATGCGAGGGCATTGTCAAAGTCAGTTCGGTTAAAGCCATATTTCATATTATGTGACTTTATGTAGTATGTGTAGACTACAACTTGTAAGTTCACTTAAGGCTGCTGTGATTCTTCCAGGTGAAAAACGACATGCATTTCCATTGTGAATTGCTGATTCAGGTTGAAAAATAAATTAAATATTTTGCACAAGTTAAAACTTGTATGAGTTCAAAAAGGGATCTTAGCTGACATAGTTGAAACTGAATCAACACTTAAATTCTCTGTCGGTGTCGGTCAACTTATAAATAAGAGTTTACTTAAATTTAAATCTATACAAATCAATTTAATGCTCGAAGAATTATTCGCTTAATTTGCGGGAAGCTATATGAAATAAGTAATTGAAAACAAAATAGATGATTTTTAAAAATATTATCGTTAATTTATATATATAATACATCGTTAATTTTTTCAATATTATCTAAAACATCTTGCCCAAATTCGGCCCAAATCGGACAAAATCATATAGTTAGCTGTCATAAAAACAATCGGTCCTAAATCAAACTTTGGTATGGAAAATGTTGGTGATACGTGTCTTGTATTGTCTTATAGATCCTGACCAAGTTTGGTGCAACTTAAAAAAAAACAGTTTTGCTTAAGATTGCAATTGGTCCAAAATTGGTCAATTTGTTTTACAATGTCTTTTATGCACACAGTCCTTTGAGGCAACTCTTTTGCATAGACACCACTGTAACTTGCTGTTATTAAGAACAAACGAGGAATTAACAATTATCAATTAAATTGCAACTAAGTAAATAAATATGAAAGAAAACTGATTAAATCATATAAATTGATGGAATTGTAATTGCAATTTAATGTGTAACTGTGGCCAACTTTCCTTTTCATTTTTTGGTGAAGATTGGTGAAGCAAGCAAGAGGAAGAAAAACAATTGGGAACAAGTGAGAAACTTGCAGTAACTGAGAGTGCGGGCGAGCATAATTTTTATCATTATCAAACAAGCAATTCAGCAAAAACTAACACAAACAACACTTAAGTGTGGTCTGGTGTGTATGTATGTGTGTGTGTGTGATAGGAGAGGGTAGGGAACAGGGGGTGTGTTGGCAGAATGGTTCGCCACTTGATCTTTTAGCTAACGAGCGCTTTTCAACAGAACCTGCCAGTACACTCATGTGGGTGTATATATACATACATCTATCTGTGTGTGTGTGTGTGTGTGTGCTGACAGTCAGACAGGATAGCATAGGCATGGAAGGAACGATGATGGGAACAGGGGGTGCAGGCCTGTCAGGCTGGTAACGGTATCTGCAGGCGCACTTCAAACTAAACTCACCGCAAACAAAGTGGCCTCGTCCTGGCACGAACTGCCTTCCCTTCGCTTTCTCCTTCCCCCCTTCGCCACTCCCTTTTCGCCTCTGCTCCACTTAATCACTCAAGCGTAAATCTATTCATCATTCATAAGTTATAAATTTGCCTCTGCTGTGGTATGTTTTTGGGCTCATGGCGTAAGAAGTGGACGAGCCACAGTTTGTGGCAACTGGCAGCTGAATGGGGAGGGTTAGGAGGATTCCACTTAACATAGTCGCCACTTGTGCATTGTGCATTGTGTGTTGCATTGATGTCGCTACAACTACGTATCTAAGTTCATACGTATCTATGTATCTTATAGATTCGTGCACAACTCTAGTATCTAAGTATCTAAAAGATGCAGGACCCTTTGATAAATATTTACAAATTGATTTTCAGTCTTTCATGCCTTTTGAGCTGATGTATTGAAGCGCGATTTATTTTTTTTTTTTTGCCAAATCCAACTTGACATACATCCATTTCTAAATCATTTCTCCTCTTTCTGTCTTTCATTTGCAGGTGCCACCGCATCACATCAAGACGTATCAGATTGAGAAACAAGAGAATACTACACTGGAGTCTGTCACAAGTGCTATACACTTTATGGTTACCACACAGCATTTTCTGAAGGGTCAAATGAGAGTAAGATGTCAATCAATAATATGCTTACATACATATCTCTAAAATTTCTTTTATTCACCGCAATTTTGCAGCTCAAGTGCACGGCCAACATATTTGACATATTCAAAGAAGAAATCGAGAGTATTATCGAGGAGGATAAGCCCAGAATTATGGCTTCAGGACGATCATATGATATGAACAATTATCCTTTGGATGAACATGGAAATAGCATTGGTGAACGGGACCGGGAGCGTGGATTTGAGGATCACAATGAATCATATTTGAGAAACTATTCACGTAAGTCCTTCCAAAGTCGACAAAAATAATGGATTTAAAGTTTTATACATTTAGAAAAATTCATAAGCCTTGTTTATTAAAATTTCATGTTTCTTTTGTATACAAATTTAAATTAATTTTTCTCAAATATTAAATATACATATTTTTTTTCAAATTATTGACAACCATAGCTTTAAGAAAACCAATCAAATTTTAATTTATTTTGTAAAATCCTTTAAATAAAATGAGAATTGTGCATTTTTATAGGGTGGACACCTATTTATTAAATAAAAATAACTAGTTTTAAAACTTGTATTTTGGAAAACTACATATTTTTGAACAGTCATAATTTTTTTAAAACTGAATAGTTTGCTAGGTGGAAACGCTTTTTGGTTCAAATTGATTGGTTGACATTATCTGCCTTTATTTATTTTATTATAGTATGATATTACATTATAGTAACTTTTAAATAAAAGTCTGTCTTTAAGGGGAAATAATATTAAAAGTTCGATTTATGATTTGATTCGGATAACCCAAATAACCTGAACATACGTATTTATTGTATATAAATCTATATAAGTATATGGATGTAGATATTCATAATTTTCATCAAATTTGTAGTTGTTCGTAATTGTCAGAAGGTTTACAAAAAAAAACATTTTGAGAAAACATTCCGGAAAAGTTTATCAACAGATGTTCTTACTGTTAACGTAAACAGCACTGTTAACGACAACAGTCTAAGAGCGTTAAATAGGGGCGAGACAAAGTTCGCCCGGTCCACTATTAAAATATAATAACGCATAGCTTTTGCCATATTTGACTCAGTCACTTGGTGTGTCCTTTGTCCTGTATCCTGTGCCTTCTCGTTTAGCTGCTCGAGCATACAACTTAAATTATGCAAATAACATTTTGCCAGCATAAACATTCACAGGAGCAAGAAGAGAGAGCAAATGGAGCAGCTGCTTCTGCAGCAGGATAACCAGGCGCGCTTATCGAATCAAATGCTGGGCCAAATCAAATTGGCTTAAAGTTAGTTTAGACATGAAAGATTGTCGCGCTATTGATGCAGACGTTGCCACTGAAATGTTGCAGTTGCATGATGTTGGCAGCCCAAAGCAATCTTCCAAGGCATCTCCAGGGTTTTTTTTTCTAATTTTTCGTTGGAAAGCATTTTGATTGCTGTGTGGTTTATGTGTGCTTATGCTCTGCTATATAAATAAGTAGTTCTTTCTTGAAGTGTTGCCACTTACTTGCGGCAACATTTACTTAACACCAATTGCAACAACGACAACAATGTAACTACATTCAGCTGAAAATTGTATTTAAAATTTAGTAAAAAAAAAATTTAAAAGTATGCAACATTCTCTGCTTCCAAACTAAGCGTACTTCCCCTCAGAAGGATAGGGATCGAAGAAAGTGGAAAGGGGCTGCCACTTGTCGGTTTGCTTGTAGTTCCGATATTGGGCGGAGCTCCGTTGTCGATTTTTGTGAACTTTATGCAAATGCATTGTTGACATGCACAGACATACACAGAGTCACATTTGTATGTATAGAAGAACGTACGTATGCACATCGGGCAGTGGATTCTTTTCGATTTTTTTTACAAAGTTTGTTAAAATGCAGCCTTAAGACGACTTATCAGATATTTTTCAGTTGGCAGCATGTGAGTTATATTCAATGAAGCGAAAGAGTTTCAAATAAAATATGCAAATACTTTTACGAATCCCTAACAACATATCTATAGGCAAAAAAACAAATGTAGATTTTTTATTCAGAATATTTATCGTACATATTTAGGATTTACAGAAATAATAAATAATATTGCAAATTAAAAGTATTTCAGGACCAAATTATTTTAAATAAATATGCATATTCACATTATATTTAGAACATATTGTTTATGTTAGTTCCGTAATTCAGCATAAATTTTAGTACTTTGTACTTTGACAGATATTTATTGATTTTCAGTATTTTTACAACAAATATTTTAAAATATTTAATGATTACTTAAAAAATGGTAAAATATTTTTAAATTTCTATTGCTTATTTAGATAGTTTATTTTATTTTTTTAATTTTTTTTGTTCGAATGTTACGTAAAACCTGTTAAAAATTCCATTAGCATGAGCTACTCACAGTTACTATAAAAAAAAATTTACTTATATCCCTCTTTGTTTCTCTTTCTCTCTCTCACACACACACACACTTTACAGCGGATAGCAGTGCATCGGCCGCCTCAAAAGCTGTACATGAAATCTTCTGGCGCTTTTGGCTATTGAAACTAACGGAACTGTTGCCAGTTCAACATATTACAAAGCTCCACAGACACATCAACAGGCTGCTGGTGAGGTGGGCGTGGCATTTGGATGCCTGGCTTAGCGCGAGAGGAAGCTCAAGCGGGACATTGGTTGCACTCGCAATTCCCCTTTGGCTATGGGGAGCCCATCAAATTATCAACTGTCAATATGGCAGCAATAAAGCAGCGAGACAACAACAAACGAGCTGCGTCGCCGACAGAGACAGAGACAGCGACTTCAACGCGACTGTCGATTGCGATGTGACAATGTCAAAGGCACCGACGAGGGGGGGCGACAAATGCTTTTATAATTGTCAAATGGCATTGGCAACACTTTCGGGCTGCCATGCTGGCAATCCGAAACTGGATGAGAACTGCGACAACTTTCAAGAAGAACGGGACAATGATGATGATGATGACTATGAGGAAGATGATGATGTTGATGCTGCTACTGATGATGATGGGAATGGGTATATTGCAAGTGTTGCCGATTCGAGCGATGATTTAACTGCATTGAAGCGACAACATCAACAGCTGTCAGCGACACTTGCTAAAGAGGGCGTGGCTCCGACGCTGGATCAACGATTATTGATGACTTGGCAGGAGTTGGCAACGCGTCCAGCAACTCCCATCTTGTGCTGATGCTGAATTGATGATGAAATGCATTTCAAAAAGTAGCTTAAGGTGTTGCGAGTTGCCAACTGCGTACACCTTTTGTTTCACTTTTTCTTTTCTTTTTTGGTTGCCTCTTCACTTTGTTTGGTTTAACGCGAAAGAATCATTGCAATAATTAATAAACAAAGCATTCTGAAATGAAAAATGAGTTGCATTCAAGCAAGTCATACATACATACATACATACATATTAAAAAACATGTAATTATGATATGATATGCTTAAAAAAGTAAAATATTCATATACATATGTTATAAATAAATTATGTAATCCAATATACATACATATATACAACAAATGTTTGCAAACAAATAAAAAAAACAGGTGAAGCTCATTAAATAAAATAGAGAAAATATTAAGTACATATATGTGTATAAAATACATAGCAATTATTAATGCATAATAAATATTAAGACAAGTGTATGTTTATTTATTTGCAATTTATTATGCTCAAGCCAAAAGCTCTCACTTTTAATTTGTTTATCAGCTGCAAAGCTAACTCCGCATTCAAGAGAGAGAAAGAATGAGCTTCAACCGTGCTATTCGAACCAATTGCCTCAAGCTGTGCTTTAACGCTCTTGCTCTTTGGCGTAAACATAGCCAACGGCAAAACTTCATCGACGTGAAAGAGGAAGAGAAAGGCAAAGTATGTGTTATTGGGCTATCGTAAAAAACAACATTAGTTAAAAGAGAGCGTATATGTTTACAACGTTACACTAAATGATGCAATTATGTTTACTAATTTTCTATTACCAGTGTAAATGCACTGTCTAACTAATGAACAACAAAATCTTGCTTTCAGTTTTATCCATCACTTTAGCATATTTGGCTACATGTTTTCAACACAAACGTGATATATTCGGAACACCGAATAAATAAAAATTCGATATATAAACTGAGCAGAAAACTTTCAATGGGCTTAAATCATAAATTACAATATCACAAGAACTGTAAAACTTATGATAAGGAAGCTGAGCTTTGAACTGCACTGGAGCTTAGCTTTTTGTACCGTAGTGCATTTTAAAGCAAGAAATGAGTTTGTAAACAATAGTGAAAGCTTTTAGGGGTTTAAGTTATGTATATTATGTCACTATTCATCTGTAAACACTTTGCCCAAGAATATGTAAATAAGGTTAAGCTATGAATAATCAAATAAAAACGAAAGCTTAAAAATAAGGATATATAAAATAGAAGCACTATACGAATATTGAAAGGAACTTTTTACGGTTTTGGAAGTATGCAAAATTAATTACTGATGTTTTTCATTTGTAGTCACAACAACATTTTAGCTAAACGTAATCAATCCATGAATCTTAAGATCAAAATCCATATATTTTCAGCAATCAAAACATTAAATTATTTAAAATTTTTGGCAAACAAAAATCCAACGGTAAATAGTTCCTTTGCCTTATAAATAAATCGGTGTAATTGTAATTGGAAGTATAGAGCGCAGAATGTAAATTAAATGGAAATTTTTGGAATAACATAACATAAAACTTAAATAGAAATCTATCGGAATATGCTATATATAATATAAATAATTACAATTCGGAAACTAGGCTTAATTGTGTGTAATAAAAATACACCTCTAAATAAAAAAAAAATACATTTATAATCAACATTTTGAGAGAATTGTATATAAAAAAGTATTTAAGAAGTTGTCTAGAAAGCACAAATCAATTGTGAACTTAAGGTTAGTAAATTTATATGTGTAAATGTTAAATATTATATTACATATAAATATATACAATAAATTATATAAAATATATATTGTAAATGCATGCGCTCAGATTTGTCTAATCAAAACGTGTTGTGAAAGTTGTCTTCCCTTATTTACGTCAGCTCAATGTTTTAAGATTAATCCGTTTATTGAATTTTGTTTTGTGGATTCAGTTTTGCTAAGACTTCCGAAAAAGTATACCTATTCTGACTTTCACTTTTAAACCAATTTCACAAAAATGAATATTATCGCAACGTAAAAGATTTTTAAATCTCTGGGGAATTGTTTTGTAAGTGAAATTTGGAGTAGACCATATCCTGTTAGTGTACATAGAAAGCCATTGTGGAACTATAAGCATTGCTTTTTTGCTTTAAAACAACAAATAAAGTTTATGGAAAAAACGAGATAAAACATTGGGGACATTCATCAGGTTATTCAATCAGTAATAGCTATTTTACTTGTGATGGATCAGTAAACAGTACCTGTTGAATGACTTGATACCCTTTTATACAAACCAGCCTACTATATGAAAACTTTTTAGCAAATCAACCCAGTACGTTTATTTTTAGTGCATGAAAATCTATGTTTGTCGTTTGAAAAAAGCAATCAGTCATCACATTGTAACCCCGAAACCAAAATTAAGTCGTTCTGATTGATGAAAATTTGCTGCTAAATGTAAAAAGTAGTATTCGGGTATCATGTCTCCTGATCAGATATACATACATACAGCTGCCATAGGAACGATCGGTTCAGTGGTTTCGCTTATATGGGAGTGCGGTTATAAATACTTCTAGTGGGCATATCGGGCTAAAATTTCTATTGTAAGTTCTTTGCACACTTAGAAGTATACAAAATATTGAAGTGCTTGAACACCCCCACGTCCACCCTAAATCCCCCCACACCGAAAAAAAACAACAAAAGGTTGTGATTAAAAAAAAATAAAGTGGTAGTTTTTCGGTTTGAAACTTTTTCATTTTATAATTATAAGATTAAAATTAAATTTGTTTGAAAAGGGGCGTGGTTTTTCTCAGTACGCCCACATGAAGTAAATAATTTGGTGTAATTATATTATTTAACTCTGTAATTTTTCTGCATTGGTACCTACTTATTTCTGTGCACCAACGATTGAAAATGTATAATCGTGTAAAGACACAGTGATAAAAGTCGCCTTTTTAAACCAAATTAAAAAAAAAAAGCATTAATAATTATAATTTGAACCCAATAAGAACATAAAACTCGAAAGACGAAGACAAAGACAAAGCACAACAAGGCAAAGCAACCGCTTTGCAAGGAAAATTTAACCTTGAAAAAAAAATAGACGCCGTTAGTATATTGTAGATTATGCACACATCTGCAAATTTCTGCAGCTAATTTTAACTCTCTTATTACCTTAAGACACACACAAATTCACTGCAAAAGAACAGAATGGGGGAATCAAAGGGGAACACAACTAAAACTTTAAGTAAACATATTAAAGACGCACACAAAATGTACAAAAATAGGTAAAACTAAAACAATAATTTTAAAACAACTACAACACAAATTAGTTTTTTTCCATTTAAGAATATAAAATAAATACCTTCAACTTTGAAATCCATTCAAAATAACTCAAATTGATAAACTTGTTTAAGTGACTGATCTGATTGAAGTGCGCTTTTGTTGTGAGCTTTTTGCACTGCGTGCATCTGCGCTCTAAAAATGAACACGTGCTCACATGTTCAATGCTATTTTTAGAAAGTCCCGTTATATTTTGCTGAAGGCACCCATTTTGTTTAGCAAAAATGCTAAGAAACAGTTTCAGAACTACAGAAAATTTTGAACAAACAAAATATGCTGCTTACATTCAATAGAAATTATATATTTAAATCTAAAAGAACGATATAAAAACAATAACTAATCAATAATAGCCAAGATCCGTGTTAAATCTACAATGATGTAAAAAGTAAAAAGCTATAATAGAATTGAATATTTTTAAGCATAAAATTAAAATCGTATGAGGATTAATGTAAAAAATAAACGACACATATTAGTATTTATGGCTAATAAGAAAATTAAATATATAAATAAACGATAATAAATTATTAATAATGAAATAACAATAATATTTTTTAATGAATTCTCTCTACTGTTTGATATCTGTGCAAATTTTTATAAGACGAAGTGTAAGCTGGCGCCATCTACTGGATAGTCTTAGTACTTACAAGCTTTGGCAGGCTGCTTTAAGGAAAGCTTTTAACAGAAGTAAAAGAGCAGAGCTTTAAACTGCAGTTACTGTTGCTGCAGTTGTTGGTTTTTTAATGCACGTGTTGATCATAAAGCTTTTTACATTCGACACTCCACTCCCCCGCTCATGATAATTGGTTAAAGCTCTGCCTGAAGGTCAGTCGGGACAAGATCTAGCCTCGGGCCGGGCAGTTAACGCGCATCAATGACGATGATAACACCGTCCGAGTCCATTTACATTTACTACGACGCGTTGTAATTCAAATAACTCAATTGAGTTTAGTTTTATTTAAACTATTTACAAAGCGGTCGATATTTTTTTTATTTCGGCAAACGCTTTTTCCCCCAACTTGACCTTCATCGGATTTAGACAACAATTCAATTTCGCTTTTCATTATTAGTTTTTTTTTTGTGTTTTTCACACACGTGTCTTGATTTATTAATTGTACACCCCGCGCCCTTGTCTTCGGTAGTGATTATTTTTTTTGGATAAATAGAAAAATAAGACGACTGCCAAAAACCCTCCCAGTAAACTCCAATTTGACCAATTGACCGAAACATTAATTGTGAACAAAATTACAACAACTTTTTACGCAAGCAAAAAAAACATCTTATTTGTCGAAAAATTGATAAATTATATTTGTGCCTATATTTGAGTTTTATATAAATAAATGTGTTAAAAGAAAATATGAAAAGTTTGTGTATTTATGCATAGTATTTAATTGCGCGGTGAGTTTTTACTTGTTTTGGCGGGAAAAGATATCCGTATATAAATTTCCCTTATACATTTTGTTTTGGCGCCAAACACAGGCAACATTTAAAGTAACAGGGCGCTGTTAATGCTTTGCAACATTTTAACAGCCTGTTTACATGCTTACAGCTTCAGAAAAAATCTGATGCAAATGTTTTAGTTAAACAATAAAGCAAAAAAAGTTAAAGAAAAAAAAATTTTTTTAATATTAATAAAATTATGAAACAAGCTCTAAAAGTTTACTAGAAGTAACTATTTTGCATTTATATTACAAGTGAAAGTATAAGAGAACAGGTGCTGAGCGCTCTCTCTTAAGCTCTGTTTTATGTCAGCAGCTCGAATCTCTTAAATTTAGTGTTTTGTTTGAAAAGAGTTTAAGACTCAACTCTCTGCGAGCGGTTCGTTGACCCAGTCAAAACGTATTGAGCATTTCTCCAGGCGCCTAGTCACATTTATCCTATTGGCTAGTGAAAATATAGAATTTACAGTTCAATTGTAGCTTTCGCTAGCGTCAAAACCATGCGATTGATCGACGACAGATCTCGAATTTCCTCAGCACGTTCAATTGCCTTCGAGTCTTCCTTACAATTGGCAGCAAAAAGTTTCTTGCTAAAAATTCGACTTTTGCTAATATTTCGCTTTTGAAATATATAATGAAAAATATTTAACAATATTATAAGAAATAAAAAAACATTAACACTCTATATATTGATACATATAGAGAAATCCATTGCGTTGATCACAATATAAATGCCTTTCGTCGAAAGATTCGTACAAATTCGTAATTTTGTTATGAACATTTGTCTCGTCGAGGCAATACAATTTGTCCAGGACCTAACGCATGCCATTTGTTTGGACTTTCAAGGCCTCTTTAATCTCAAATAAACAGAGTGGCGAACTGGTTCGGTAAGTCAATGTGAAAGAAAGTCTAGGAAAGTGAAAGTGTCAAAGTGTATAATGCAAACTTTTTTTAACTGTTCATCAATGTCAAATCTTATGTTTTACACGTTTCCGTTCACAAAATATGGACGAAAAGGGAACCTCATGGCAATGAAGCTAACTTAATGGAGAGGTTATGTTAAATGTGTGTGAATAAAGCAATTAAATTGACTAACAATGTCTATAATAAATAGCTTCCTTTCTTTAACATTATCTTCAAAAGAAAAGTTAAAATAGATGATCCCATACAAAATGTTGAGATAACAAAAAAGTATTTCATAAGCCTATATTAAGATGATCTGTAACTCTTTTACATCATTTCATAATTGTAATAATTATTTCATTAGGTTTTTTAAAATATATGAAATACAAAAAATTGTCTGAAATGATACAGGGAAGGTCAAGAGATAAATAAAATTCCACAAACATTGCGAACTGAGTAATTAAATATGACATTTTATAAAAATGTGAAACAACGGACTTTTGAAAAAATAGTGACACTAATGTAGGACCTGCGTAGTTCACAAGATTTAAAAAAAATGGCCATGATATTCCGTAAACATTTACAACATACATTTAATCTTGACTTTTAATCAATAATGTGAAATATATATAAGAATAATTGACACTTTTCTGATAATGTTATAAAAAGAAGTCTGAAATGGCGAAAACCTATTTATTGTTTATCCTTAACAAATAATATTAAGTAAGTAATAAAAAACCGGAAGAATAGCTAATTAGCCGTATATTTAAAGAGATCTTGGTATAACATATTCAATATATTCGTTTTCATCCTCACACATTCAAACACAGCTCATCAATTACTGTATTTCTCATACGCACACACACACACTCGCATACTCTCATCTACACGTTAACCAACTAATTCCCCAAAAAATAAACTCAGACGGACCTCAGTGAGTGGACATTCTGATTGGTCTTAAATACTAAGCGACCAAACGATAAGCAAATTTTAACAAGTTTGCAGAAGACGAGCTGTATAATCGATTAGCCTGATAGCCGACAAACGACAAGCCGATAACCGACAAAGCGATAACATCGACATGCTCTCCTGTGCTTCGTTCAATGAACTTATTTATCAAACGGCAGCAGATGCTTCCGCCATGGCCAATGCAAAATCCACACAAGTTACAGTTGGACTCACCACCCTGCCCCTGGCCTTGCCAACGGGCACAGGGGGAGGACGTGGAGCACCCAGCGAGACGCAGAGTGAAATTTCATCGGTGGACAGCGATTGGAGTGACATACGCGCCATTGCATTGAAATTGGGCGTACAAAATCCGGACGATTTGCATACGGAGCGTTTTAAGGTTGATCGACAGAAACTGGAACAGTTGATAAAGGGTGCGTATCTATCAATATATAGTGAACTCTTTTTCTTCCAACTCTCTGTTCCTCTTTATTTCACAGAGGACAGCGCTATCGAAGGCATGAACGGTGCGGAGTATTTCTTTGACAATGTAAGTCGAGGAAAATAATTTAAAATATATGTAACATACATGGCAACTTAAAATATACGATGACCTCATGGTGAATATTTAAATATTAAGGCCTATTTTTTCCTTGTCCATTTAAGCTTTGTATGATAGATTTGAATTTAACATAAGTTCTTATGCATTTTACATCAGATTATCATTTGGATAGCTTTTTGAAACCTTATATGGACATTGAAAAAATGAGCCTAAATGTGTTAAGCCGAAGAAGGTCAGAATATAATAAGTTTTCTGAGATGGGAATTTAATCTGGAAGGAATCATCTCGAGCTCAGGAAGGTTGCATCCATCACTCGTTTGACATTTAAAATTACTTGAAGAAAACACAGGCCTGTTTCCGCCCTAAACTTTTTATTTAAAACCATTACATAAAATAAATTGTTCCCTTGCATTAATGCTAAGAATGCACCATTTTGTAGCTACTGTTGATATGCAAAAGATAAGATTGTAAAATAAGATCCCGTTCAAGCTCAGATCTAGTTCCACAATGTTCCTTTATTGTTCCTATCAAATTAAAATGAAGAATCTTAGGTTAACTTTGGATTTTAATTTCATTTTTCTATTTTTCAACTGCGGTGAAAAAACAAGACGTCGAGTGAACTAAATATGACACCTTGCTATCATTTCATCATGTGTTAGCCTTGGTATTATTTGAAGTAGGCGGTATATTATAAACATAAGTCATATTTCATATTCTTATTGATTGTTTAAACTCAACAACTAAATTCATGTTTAAACATTTAGTAGACACATTTAAAATTTTAGTGAAGAAACCATAAATGTTTTCTAATTCTAATTATTTAAACCAAATTTAAGTGTATTATATAAAGACGCGTATAACCCATATATATGCATATATACTAAATATCTTTTAGATCATGAACACCACGGATACTTATGTGAGCTGGCCTTGCAGACTGAAGATTGGTGCGAAGAGCAAGAAAGGTAATTATATCATAATTCCTAAAAAATTTCTTCGTATATACAGATGTGAATTTATAATTATCAGATCCCCATGTGCGTATTGTTGGTAAAATAGAGCAGGTGCAGCGCGCCAAAGATCATATTCTGAACAGCCTAGATTCACGGGTGTGTATTGAAAATTAATTCACTTAGAGGTTCTTTTTTTCTAAGTATATATAATTTTATATCTTTAGGGAACTCGCGTGATTATGAAAATGGATGTCAGCTATACGGACCATTCGTACATCATTGGCCGTGGCGGTAATAATATTAAACAAATCATGGATGATTCACACACGCACATACATTTTCCGGACTCGAATCGTTCAAATCCGACGGAGAAATCAAATCAGGTTTCGCTCTGCGGAAGTCTAGAGGGTGTCGAACGTGCCAGAGCCATGGTACGCCTATCAACACCTCTGTTGATCTCCTTCGAGATGCCCGTAATGGGTCCCGGTAAAACGCAGCCAGATCATGAGACACCCTACATCAAAATGATTGAGAACAAGTTCAATGTGCAGGTATATTTATTAAAGAACTACTTTCTTAAATAAGTCATTTAACAGACTTCCTTTATTCAGGTGATATTTTCATCACGTCCCAAGTTACACACATCCCTGGTCCTGGTTAAAGGATCTGAGAGGGAGTCGGCCCAGGTGCGTGATGCCACACAGCTTTTGATTAACTTTGCCTTCGAAAGTATTGCGGTAAGTTGGAAATATTTTATAAATAAATTAGAAATTTTCTAATTATGAATTTCCGAAATAGAATCAAATTCTTGTCAATGTGCAAATGGAGATATCGCCACAACATCATGAGATCGTCAAGGAAAGAATAATGTGAATCTATTAAGCATTATGGAACGCACCCAAACCAAAATCATATTCCCCGATCTAACAGACATGAATGTTAAGCCATTGAAAAAGTCTCAGGTCACAATCAGTGGACGCATCGATGATGTCTACAGGGCTCGACAACAATTGCTTGGCAATTTGCCCGTTGTACTGATATTTGACTTTCCTGACAATCAAACCGATGCATCCGAAATAATGAGTCTTAATATCAAATATGGCGTATATATAACTCTACGCCAAAAGGCGCGACAAAGCACATTGGCCATCGTTATCAAGGGTATTGAGAAATTTATAGGTGTGTATTCTTATAGTAAACAGAAGTTTGGACTTCTTAATAGTATTTCAAGTCTTAAATTATATTGGAAAATTATAATCTTAATAATCTTTAGATGATTAATATTAGTTGTTTATTGAGTTTCCCAGCACTACAAGTATAAACTTTTTATATTATGTGCTAGTCACATTATATAAAGAATTTTTGCAAGGATAAGAGCTTTATATTATATCTCTATAAAGAAATTACCCCCCTAGTTAATTTTACATCCTTTCGTCTGTTATGTTTTCAATTAATCTAATCTTCCGAAGATTTTTTCTATATATCCTGCAAACTTTAAGGTGATAAGGTGACTTTTTTCGCTGGCCTATGTTATCCCACTATTTTCACTCGCTTTCAAAACTCCCTCTTTATCTTTCCAATGAAGATATTTTTAAGACTTTAGATGGATTTGTCACGAATATATTTTTCTCATTTTACAGACAAGATCTACGAGGCACGCCAGGAGATACTCCGCCTGTCGACGCCAGCTGTAAAGCCGGAGCTACCCGAGCATTATTATATGCCCAAGGATAGGGAGCTCAACTTGGCGTATCGCACGCAGTTGACCGCACTTCTTGCTGGTTATCCGGATAGTCCGAAGACTCCGTCGCTGTTGCCTCCAACAATTGGGGCACAATTGACACCTTATGGCAACAAGAATCAGCTGTTGATCAATGGAAATGGAGGTGTAGGGTTGGCCACTCCCACTGGCATATGTACGCCCACACAGAAGTATATGCAGCTGCAGAATAGTGGCTATCAACCGCGACAGGTGCCAACGATAACAAATCACAACAATAACAACAGCAGCAACAACAACAACAATTATCTGCAAGTGCCAGGATCGGGTTTACTGAAACCTCCACAAACGTCCAGTGGACCGCCCACTGTGGGCGGGTCGGGTCAGGTAAATCTGTCGCCGAGAAACAGTTGCAGCCAGAACACAAGTGGCTATCAGAGCTTCAGCAGCAGCACCACATCGCTGGAACAATCATATCCACCATATGGGCAACTGCAGGGTGCCGTTTCCTCGACATCCTCATCTTCGGGTTGCAACAATCGGGCGCACTATTCCCCCGATTCTACGTACAGCAGTGAGGCTGGCAGTACTGCGGGAACTGCACGTCTTGGCCGTCGTCTTAGTGACGGTGTCCTACTTGGTCTGGGAAGTGCCATGGGCGGAGCTCATCTCTTGCCAGGGAGCGCCGAAAGCTATCGCAATCTTCAATATGATCTGGCAGCCGCAGCTGGAAAACATCAACAGCAACAGCATCAACAGGCGACCCAACGTGCCTTGGACTTTGATATGAAGCGTGCTCTCGGTTTCAAAGCCATGGAACGCACTCCGGTTGCGGGGGAACTACGTACTCCCACCCCTGCCTGGCTGGGTATGGGCCTAAGCCGTACCTCTCCGGCACCCATTGAGACGGTTGATGATGGTGGCGCCACCGGAAATAATTGGCGTATGCCTCCCCCACCACCAGGCTTGTGCTCCCCCTACGGACTGGGAGCCACAACGGGACTCTTAGATGCAACGCCCGTAAGTCGGCGCATGCAGTTATCACAACACAAGGATATACACACCCTATTGACAAGCGTCGGTCTGGAGCATTACATAAGTAAGTATACTTAGGAAATCTCTTGACTTTGTGACTCTTATATTTTTTATTGCACATGAAAGCTTTATTCTACTTAACAAAATACATATATTTCTTAAACTGAAATTTCATGCAGTTTATAAATTTTGGGGCTTTTTAATTTTTCAATATGCTTATTTCAAACTTCTTATGTTGAATGTTTTTTGTATATGTTTTAATATTATTTAAATTTTTGAGTTATATTTTTCATTGCATTTTGTATACTTTGTATTTTAATATATTTTTCATTTTTTTTTCTTATTTACTTTTTTAGAAATTTTCGTGTTAAACGAAATTGATTTGGAAATGTTTACAACACTGACCGAGGAGAATCTCATGGAGCTGGGCATCACCGCGTTCGGAGCTCGCAAGAAGCTGCTGGCGGCCATTCATACGCTTCTGGCCAACGAAGCCGCCTGCAGTAGCATGCCCAGCAGCAGCTCCTCGCAGAGCTCCTCGCCGCGATTCTCCGGCAGCGCAGCTCCCGGAGCCGAGCGTCGACCCTCGAATCAGTGGTAATGCTGTCAATGGTGGTTGTAGTCCATGCTGAGTAGTACCAATTTAAACAAAAATGAAGAAACAAAAACAAAACCTAAAATCTAAAAACATTACTCAACACTCACCTCGTTTATTTATTCAACGTTAATTCTAAGCTCGCTGAGGCAATGAGAACAAAAAATTCTATACCAACAAAACAAAAATACAAACAAATTGTGATGTTTTCAGAAGTGTGTACAGCAAAATATGCAATTTACAGTTTGGCTTGACTTATACTCGCATTTGTACTCAAACGATTATTAATATTGTGAATTATTTATGAACATTAACTACGTATTTATAATGTATATTGTAAAGAATGAATTTAACTGAAGAACATATTGTTTGAAACAAAAAAAATATAACACTTTATGGCTTGTAAAATTCAAAAAAAAAACTGATCTGAATAAAAAGTAAATGTCTGAAACAAAATATTAACAACATCAAATGTTTTAAATTATAAAATGTCCAACATAGTGCAACAAACTAACGACAAAAAAGTTCATCAAGTTTAACTCATTGAAAGAGGCGTGGCAGACTCCATACAGTATATAACATACTTTACATATATTCTTGATCAGGACGAAGAGCTGAGGGTGTGTTTGGTACTGTTATACACAGCCTGGCAAAATTGGGTTTAAATAGGACAACCATATCATATAGCTACCATAGGAACAATCGGTTAAAAATAAACTTTTAGTCACGGTTGCCACAATTGGTGTTTTTGAACCAAAACTGGCTCTTTTTGCGAAAATAACGTAAGCGCCAAAACCAACTTTTCAAGAGAGGGTTTTTTCTGTTTATCTGTGCACAGCGCCGGGACGTTGCTGTATGATCAGAGCGATTGGTTCAAAAATGTAACCCTAAATTTGTCAGTCTTTGATATATTGTGACTCTCATCAATTGCCTCATCTTCGAATTGCCTCATCTTCGAATTGCCTCCCCACTTTGTGCTTTCTTGTGCCAAATCTAAACTTTCTTTTTGAAAAATGTCAACTTTTTCATTTCAAGTGTCACTTGAATACTTTTAACAAGATTGCTCCCAATGCTTATTGTAATATATTTTTTAAAGACAATGTTGACAGCATCAATTTCAGATCAAATAAAATTCCAAGCAATCAAGTTGCCCACAATATTTAAAATATAATCTTATTTGTCCTAACAAACTCTTAGCCCCTTGGTACGTCTCTTCATTTTTCTTCATTTCTACCAGCTCTTCCAATACTGTGAGAAACTTTGGGAGCTCTCTGTAAGCTGCAATTATCGCATGGTTTATGGTTGACCAGCGTGTATCACGATATTTTATTAACGAAACGGTCAAATTGTTCATGAGTGTCCCAACGTTCTGGAGATTACGAAAAAAATAAAAACAAATTTTGTACATTACCAAAAATTGTGATCATTTTTGTCGATCAAAAGTAGTACAAGCTGAATTATATTTTATTAAAAATTAATTTTTGGCAGATCTATAAGGATTTAAGCTATGATGCTTCAACAGATGATGTGTTTTGGAAAGTTGAAATAGTTTGCGTTAAAAAGTCAATTTCGGAAAAATGGCGCTTACGTTTTATTTCGCAAATAAGGCTCGAAATTGTCCTTGCCACACAGCTCTGCTGCGGCAGACCGTTAATTTTTTGCAATTAGTTTAATAAAAACAAAACTAAGGAATCAGGTTGAATTTGGTCAGTAAAAGACTTTAAAAAATGTTCTCAACTTTAAGTGTTAACTATTTTGTTTTTGTAGAGTTAAGAAGTTAATATATATGAAGTATTTTAAATGGCAAAAAAAATTGGTTCTTTATAAGTGAATTTGGCTCTTTTTTGTTTTTTTTTTCAATCTGATTTTTTGAAGTTGCAACCGTGATTTTATTATAAAAATGCATTGAGCTACACTGAAGCAAGTTCGATACATCATCCGTTTTGAATGCAAATATCAGGACAGATTCAGACAGATTCTAAATCCAACTTGATCAATGGCAAATATAGAGGAACTTACATATTAACTTTGGTGTCTCTAGCTCTTATAGTCTCTGAGATGTATTTAGGTGTTAAAATATAGCGCAAGCTAACTTTGGCGCGCCAAAGTTTGGATACCTTGCAGTGCCCTGTGTAAGCCGTCAGATTTTTACAAAATTTGTTAAATGTTGATTTCGAACCGATCGTTCCTATGGCAGCTGTATGATATAGTAGTCCGATTTACATCAAATTTGGTCAGCCTGTTTAAAACTTAATCAAACACACAATGTGTATATTTGGTTGAGATATCTTGAGAAAAAAGTTTTCATACTAAATGTTGTTTACGAACCGATCGTTCCTATGACAGCTATATGATATAGTAGTCCGATTTACACCAAATTTGGTCAGCCTGTTTAAAACTTAATCAAACACACAATGTGTATATTTGGTTGAGATATCTTGAGAAACAAAAAGTTTTTCTTACTAAATGTTTATTTCCAACCGATCGTTCCTATGGCAGCTATATGATATAGTTATCCGATCCGGCCGGTTCCGACATATGTACTGCGTGCAGCAAAAAGACGGACCTGTACCAAGTTTCATCAAGATAGCTTCAAAACTGAGAGACTAGTTTGCATAGAAACAGACGGACAGACGGACAGGACGGACATGGCTATATCGACTCAGCTCGTCGCCCTGATCAAGAATATATATACTTTATGGGGTCTGTGAGGCCTCCTTCAATGCGTTACACATTTCGTGACAAAATTATAATACCCTCTGCAAGGGTATAAAAAAAGGGAAAGAGAGGCAGACTGAGACGGGGTGACTGCACGCCTGCTTCTTGTTGACCCTTTTGTAGTTTATTAAAGTACAGGGTCTAAGAAACGGCCCCTTAGTCAAGAAATAATTTTTAGTGTGGTTTGTTTTTTTAGTTTTTTTATTATATTTGTGTATGGTTCTTGGAACAAAAAATACTAGAAATAATAAGATCCATTAAATTTAATTATTTTTAAAAATAAAAATATATGTATATGAACTTTTCTCTGTCAAAACAATAACATGGACCCTTTTTTCAATGTGAATCGCATATCATATGTATCATATAACCAACTGAAAGATATTTTGAAGTGAAATTATACATATTAAAGTCAAATTTTAAAAATCAATCAGATAAAATTCAACTGTTCTTCACTTAAAAATAAAGTAACATAATATATGATCTGTTTACATATGTTATGAAATTCTTAAAAATAAAAGGTTTCTTTCAAAGTTATTATTTTTCTTTAATAGCGACTGCTACATTTGTAGATGACAAACTTTTATCCTCTCCTTCTCATATAAGGGAAATCTCTCTTAATATAAAAAAAATTATATTTGGTCCAATAAGGCAAATGCTTAACAGATAGATCCTTATAAGTAAAATAATGTCTCCGATAAGTTGCTCGAAGTGTTTCGCTGAATGCTTTGTCCAATCAAGTAAGCCATCTTATGAGCATACTGAAAACAATAAACAAAAATTAATTTTTTTATTTATTCAAAAAGCAACCCTTAACTTGAAGGTAATATTTAACAATGGAGCTAACGCTTACCAAGCAACATGCAGGAATCCGAACAGTTCCAGGCCAGTTATAATACAGAAAGCATAGCTTATAACTTAATCGTTGTATTATATCAGGTGCATAATTGGAATCGTCGTGAAGTACAACGTAATGAGTGGGGCTCACAGTTCCCTGGTTAACCATTTGAGCAACCAAAAAGAAATCATACATTTGAGATCTTGTAATACCTCTGTCCACAACTGTTCCCGGTAATGGATTTGAATATTCTCTGCCGTTTTCCTGAAAATTTTAAAGTTTTCAATTACAAAATGACCAAAATTGTAAACAAGATAGAATAAATTTAAGGAATGGAATTTATACGAATTTCGGTTCCGGTTCCGGTACGTACCGAAACGAGTATTACGGTAAAAAGTTATATTTCGGTTTTGTCCTTTCGGTTCCGGTTCCGGTACGTACCGGTACAGGAAAGTAATTTTTAAACATTTTAAAATGTAAAGAAAATTGAATTTTATCAACAAATATGTATTTGTCTATGTATAAAAGTACAAATGTATGCATTTTAGCATGTTAAGTCTTACATACAATTAGAGAAATTTTTGTATAGTGCAAAACCATATTCGTACGAAAACTAACAAACAAAATTTTAAAATGTACCGAAACCATTCCGGTACGAACGTTTCGGTTTTCGGATCTTGAAAAATAATGTATTTCAGTTCCGGTTCCGGTACTACATTTGAAACGGTTAATTTCGGTTAACGGTTCCGGTTCCGGTTTCATTTCCTGATTTATAATAAAGACGAACTTACCAAGAAGAACCGAGTATTAATACGCTTTTGAACTACTATAAACGTAATTTTTACGGCTTTACCGCATACTGCCTCAAATTGCGGTATTTCGTACTTGGCACAAAGGTTGAGTTGACCATCCCCAACGCCATCTCTGAAAATATTTGCAAATATTAGCTATACAAATAAACGTTACACGAATTTTCACTTTAAATGAAACATATATTTTTCGTACCTGTAAATTATGACACTATCCGGCAAGTGACCATTTCGCTTTTTATAGCACTGCAGCGCGCTATCAAATGACGAAGTAAGTCCATTAACAATCTCTTCTCTTTTAGTTTGCAGAACAGCCTTGCTATACCAATGTGTATACGTTGAGTTTAGTGAAGCTACAAATGCTATAATATTTATTAATATTATACTATCGAAATAATAATAATAAACATACCAGCCACAGAATTGCTCTTTTGTTTCGGATCGTGATACGAATCTATTCCACATATCATTACATTCTTGAAAGGAATTTTGACAGACCACAGCGATCCACCCAATTTACAATTCATTTGTAAGATAATCTTTTGGACAATTGAGCGATTCTTTTGTTCGTTAAATAAGGTTCTTGCATTAATAACCTGCAATTCAAAAGCAAATAGTTACGATTTCAATTCACTTCCAATTAAATGAGTCTTGGGCATATCATTGATTAATTACCTGTGATGCGACAGGTATTTCTGCGCAGCAAATCTTCTTAATAGCAGAGTATCTGTCGTCTCGACTACTAGGACAAATGCAAACAACTATTTGGGTTTGCCCACAGATGTTACGGCGCAAAGCATCCACATAGGAATCCACACGATCCTGATCTAAAGCCAATATTTTCGGCTTACTCAACTTCATACCAAAAGCCCCACAGCACCGTTCCATATTCATTAGAAAGGCTTTAGAACATTTGAAATCTGATTTTTGATGAATCAAAATCCAGTTATTTAAATGAACGACTTCTAGGAGTTCATTATTTACGGCATCTCTTGAGAAATCAGCTTTTGGTCCTGCCGAAATGCTTTTATTTGCAAAGTAAATTTGCTCTGCATCTATTTTTCGACCAATTAAATTGAGACTTTTCTTTGTGAGAGATAAGCCCCAATCTGCAAGAATTTTCTTCGCTTCTGGGGTTTCCGTTACATTATTAATGTATTTATTAAGAGCTAACATACGTTGATTTGGCGAGACTCTAGTAAAAGTTGCAATCTCGCGCATTATTTTCTTATCAGCACGAGTCTCATCATGGAGGCCGGTAAGGTAGCAAAGTTCCGGGATTAAGCAATAACGTATTTCTTCCTCCTTAGCTGAAGCTTCATTATTTCTTTGTTGTTTTATACTAATAAGCATTGGCTGTCTGTCATCTTTGATATTGATATTATGATGTGTTTTATAATATTCAAGATAACTACAAGATCCAGTTCGCGTTTCAAATCTTGATTGCGGATTTTCAGAAAAACAAATGTCGTCAATTTTGTATGTTCGATTATTATATCTGGTTAAAATAACACTTCCAATTAAATATTTTTTGGCTATATCTTGGTAATTATTTCTGTTGTGTTGACAGATCTCTGTAAGCATTTCCAATACAGTTTTTTGGCAAAGCAATCTATGAGATACATCACAACAAAGCATCAAGCCTCCGTCGTATTCATCGACAGCAGTTACGTATCCGGGCCAAACTTCTAACTTTGCGACCGGTATTATTTTTGGTTGCGTGGGGTCAAAGTGTTTTCTATCGAATCTCACAAAATTCAATGTTCTCATAACGCGATCAAACAAAACATTGTATAGTTGTATACAATTTTTAAGAGACTCTTTCTTTTTAAATAGCAATCGGACTTCGATTTCAGTATTATCTGCACTTTTCGAAACGAAAGTTGTCAATTCTTCTTTTAGTAAAATAGGTAAAAACAGAGTGGATCCATCAAAGGTTTTAACACCTCCAAACTTATCTCTGTGTTCGTTTAAGTATTTCATTCTCAAATGTGCTGAATCAACAGGAGGATTAAATCGTACCTCATAAAGATAAACTCCCTTACTTGGGTCCGATTTTAGACCTACATAGTTACATGTCAAATTAACCGGAGTTCCTTAAGAAATTAAAAATAAATAGAAGTATTATTATAAAAAATAACATTAACTAAACGAATTGTCTAAATATTTCAGAATGTATGTATTGTATTGTATGTATGCTTACCGTTTTTGCCGTAAATGGCTTCTGGCAAATATAATTCACTTGGGGGAACGTCCGGGTTGCTGATTTTTGATACACTTTGATTAGAAGGCGCATTGTCAGCTGATTTATTGAAGTTTCCTGATGCCGTATCGTTGACGAAACCTTCTGAAGATGCTGAAGCCGCGGAATTTAAACTTGGTATAAGTTGCGACGGGGCCTTACATGACTCCAGCAATTGTGCAAGACCACGTGCCCGACCACGACCAAGACCAATTGTTATATTGACATTTTGTAGAGCTGATGCCAGTTCACTTGAAACAGTATCTTGTGCAACTCGACGATACTCGCCGCTTGATAATGTTTGGTCCACATCTAGTCCACTGTCTTTGGCCTGATCTCCACTAGACAAAGAAACCTCAGAGGCCTCATTCTTTTGCTTGAACAAGGATAATAATTTGCCTCTGCCATTCATGATCTGTAAATCAAAACAAAAATTAATTAATTTAAAAACGAAATGTGAGTACTCTATTCAAGTTATAATCTTTCAGGGTAAATGAAACTAACTCAGAACTTTAAATTTGTGTTATTTGTATCATTACTCTACTTATACTCGGCTCAATACAGTACAACCACGGTTGACACACTTAGCGTTCTTTCGCCAAAAGTGGCTCTTGTTATACCCTTGCAGAGGCTATTATAATTTTGTCACGAAATTTGTAACGCATTGAAGGAGGCCTCACAGACCCCATAAAGTATATGTATTCTTGATCAGGACGACAAGTTGAGTTGGCATAGCTCTGTCCGTCTGTCTGTCTGCTTCTATGCGAACTACTTTCTCAGTGTTTAAGCTGTCTTGATAAAACGGTAAATGTTAAATGGATGGACAACACTTCCAAAAATGGTGCAATTTTTTTCCTGAATAAAACCTGATTTATCATGAATTTAGGTAAAAATATAGCGTAAACTAACTTTGGCACGCCAAAGTTTGGATACCCTAGCAGTGCCCCGTGTAAGCCGTCAGATTTTTTACAAAATTTGTTATACATACTAAATGTTGGTTTCGAACCGATCGCTCCTATGGCAGCTATATGATTTGGTAGTCCGATTTACATCAAATTTAGTAGGGATATATAAAACTATACCAAACACACAACCTGTTAATTTTGTTGAGATATACATATTGAGAAACAAAAAAGTTTTTCATACTAAATGTTGATTCCGAACCGATCGTTCCTATGGCAGCTATACGATATAGTAGTCCGATTTACACCAAATTTGGTCAGCCTGTTTAAAACTTATTCAAACACACAATGTGTATATTTGGTTGAGATATCTTAAGAAACAAAAAAGTTTTTCATACTAAATGTTGTTTTCAAACCGATCGTTCCTATGGCAGCTATATGATATAACTATCCGATCCGGCCGGTTCCGACGTGTTTACTGCGTGCAGTAAAAAGACGGACCTGTACCAAGTTTCATCAAGATAGCTTCAAAACTGAGAGACTAGTTTGCATAGAAACAGACAGACAGTCGGACAGACAGACGGACATGGCTATATCGACTCAGCTCATCGCCCTGATCAAGAATATATATACTTTATGGGGTCTGACACGCCTCCTTCAATGCGTTACAAACTTCGTGACAAAATTATAATACCCTCTGCAAGGGTATAAAAATTTCGCGGCGCTCTTTTCTATTTTTTTTTTGAATTAATTTTTACCAAGGTTAAAACGGCTTGCGCAGGGCATTTGCTGTTTTGTTGTTGTTGTTATTGTTTTCTTTTTTATTTGTTATTGTCACTAATTTTAAGAAAAAGCAATTAAAATATTTGTGCTGTCTGTTGTTACTCGAGTTGCTAAACTAGGTATAAAATAGCTAAATTGGCAGAGAAAGCTATATTAGTATACGACACAATGTGCAGTAGGTAAAATTTTCTTTTTTAAAAAAATCGCGAGCTTTTTGATTATAAATCGTAAACGCGATTACCGATTTGTACAAGAGTAGTCTCTAATTAAAGCAGAGCTCGCAATATTTGCTCTCGCTCGTTGTCAGAAAAACACTCGTTCACTGACACGATGCAAAGCTGTCGCGAAATAACTCTCAAACTTCGTTCTTCTTTGACTTGCTCTTCGCTCAATCGACGACCGTTTTTGTTCGCTCGTTCGGCACATGATGAAATAAGTATGAAATAAGAAATAAGACCAGCCTACACTTTTTACATTATGACTGACGTTAACGGACTAAAACCAGAACGATTCGGCAAACGACGAGACCACCTTATACTTATTTCATCATGGTTCGGCTCATGTGTTCACTCGAGACCGTTTTCTTCTTAAAAACTCGGCAACGGTCTTCTGAACATGTATGCATTTGCATTTAAAATAAAATATGTACTGAAGTTAGTCATTCGTCAGCCGATTCTTATGAACGATGGCGTTTTGCTCGAGAAAGTCCAAACTTTATCCAATTCATAAAACTGGAGTTATTTTAGCGATTAATATATTTTCTTTATTTTTATACACTGTATACCGTATTATTACAAAAAATTAGATTTTTTAAGCTTTGTATCTACCATCAAAATGATCCCACTGATTGAAGAAATTTAGAAGACCTAATTACCTTTAATTGGAGACTACTCCTACTATTACATGTTTTAATTCTCAAGTGTTAAAATCTACCATCTGCACTGCATACTTTAAGCCAGCGGTGCACACGACGCACATTTGTTTTCGCATTGCACATAGCATATGGAAGTGTGTGAGGCTCGCATACTGGTAAGGTTCTGACGCACATTGTAAACTACACAAACAATTTTTCGTCCTTTGCTTTCCCCCATTATTCGTTGCTGGCAAAGCAAGTACAATTTTTCACTGTTCGCTTCTTACAAAACAAAAACATATTTTATTGCTTCGTTTTGCTGTCGCTATTCCGAATGTATTTTGTTTTTGTCTTTTCGTTTGCTGTACACTGAAAAGTTTTTTTTTCCACAGGTCATTAAAATGTGTGATCAACTGGCAAGTGTTTTCTTCTCCGAAAGCTTAAAATGTAAATTGCAATGTTCCTATTTTTACAGTGTAAACATTGAAAAAATAAAAAAGTTCGTTACATGTGTGCGTTCGATTTCCTTTATTTGGAATGGGACATGCACATCCAAAGGCAGCTTTGCGCACCCCTGCTTTAAGCTGTGCGCGATTGTATGTTATTTAAATTTTGAAATATTTTCAAAATGGCTACCTCTGCGCCGTTTTGAAGATAGTGAAAATTATTCTTTTTGTTAACTTTATTCCCGAACTTTGGAATGGATTTTAATGAAAAAATACAGACAATCCAGCAAAATTTACGTAGTTTATTTTAATATACTGTTTAAAGTAACTGAATTTTGTTTTGCATGACAATATCTTTACTATTCAATTTTTCATTTCAATCGATTACTCCTATTGCTTCTGATTTAAAAAAAATCGCAAAAAAGGGCTCAAAAAACAACGATTACAGTGGTGTAACCCCTTAAGGCAAATTACTACATTGCACAAAATTGACAACAATTTATCACAGTAACCTCTACAAATTGTACAGTTAAAACAACCGGCATACCACGAGTTTTCTGTTATAGCAAATGACGATGCATGCGTTCATACATACATACATACATGCACACATATGCATATATGTACATGCATAATAATGCACACGAAATTATGTCTGTATGTATGTAATTATGTAAAGCTTCATTAAAAAAAAACAACTATGTATGATTCATTGATGAATTAAGTTAAATGTATTGTTTAAATAAGTAAATGTTGTAATTCTTACCTCAAAATGTGTTAAATATAATTGTATTAACTTTCACGATTACTGTAAATTGAATTTGTGATTCACATTGGCGCCACTCGCAGCACAATAAGCGAAGCTGTGCTATTTATTAGTGATGTCAAAAAATAATATCGATTACTTTTAGTAACTTACCAATGAGTATATAACAATGTTAAATACTCATTGGTAACTTACAGAATATATTTTTGACCAGGGCAGATTACGATGTTCACTCACCAAGTCTGATAGCAGGCAATTTTTTCTTATTTCAGCTGCTGGTCAGCTAATACTGTTTTTACACTGCCGCATCATTGTCGAAGGTGCGGAAAAATGATGCGCGTCGTCTACACTGGAGCCGCATCTTTTTTCGCATCATTTGTCAGCTGTTGGCCTGCCAAAAGTAACAAATGTGCAATTGTTAATTGCAGTGCACTTTCAAAAATGCTTTTCAGACTTTGAATTTTGTCTTTTGTGTTTCTATTTGAAATTATTATTTCCGCGGTTAAGCTTTATTACTGTTGATTCTCGATATTCGATGAAAAAAAAACAGCTGTTCGCTGTCGATACCCCGAAAAATTGCAGTATTAAAAAAATACTAACAGAATACGGCAACACTTGCCAATGATGCGTCGCATGATTTAAGATGCGGCCGCATCATTGTCTTCTTCTATCCACAGGGTTCTTATAAGCATCATTGCCGCATGTTCCGGAAAAATCCAATGATGCGGCCCAGTGTAAACACAGTATAAAAGTGATAAGTGAATTATCAAAAAAGAAAAATGGAGGGAACTGGAGCAAAATCAAAAAGGCAGTTGAACAACAAAAAACAAGAACAGCAGACTATGAACCACGACTGAAACTTATTATTAAATTGTATATTTATATGAATCTTTAGTTATATAATTTACAAAATACGTAAAACCCCTTTTCCCCTTGCCAACCATTCAATACAATGTAATTTCTTATATACTATATTGTTCAATGTGTTTGTTTCCTCTTTTGAATTAACAAACGGCTGCAGCATCACAGTTACCATTCCACTTTTGTTTATTGTATGTGTTGTGTGGGCAACTCTGCTTTTAGCTGCCTACCAGCGAAATATTAGGCACTTTTAGTTCGCTCATGCTCCAACTTTGCTGGGTACTAGGCTGAACTAAGAAAAAGGGCGAATATATAAATTAAAAATAGATTGTCAAGTTTTTTTCTTATTGATATCAATTGCAATATTTACTCTGAAAATATTATCCGATATATTTGTCTATTCCCATTGTTATGTTTGAATATTTAGTCAATAATGGGATTCCTGCCACTTTACTTAGTAATTGCTTCTAATTTGCTTTCTCGGATCATCTGTTCACATCTACTTTATACGAATGATTTAACGTACACAAAACAAATATAAAAATTTGGTCACACTTAAAGATTTCATGAAATAAATTCTGAGAATCCTTTCAAAATTGGCTTTGGTGTTAGAATTATTTCAAAGCAGTAGTACATTTTCATTAGTTGGTATATTACGGTGGTGTGAGGGCTAACGCAAAATGTCCCAATTGTCTACCTGTTAGCATAACGCATCTATAGTAAGCTGCAGCACCAACATGAATGTAATCATATGATGTTTGAGCCAAGTCTGAAGAAAGAATACACAACACTCTTTTTTTGTAAATCGTAAATTTTATTGCACGTAGAAGAGCATCCTCAAACAAAAATACTTATATAATTAAATTATTTAAACCCGAAAGCTTAATTTTGTTCAAATTTTCTTTTGCGTCTTTTCGCATTCAACCGTTTTTTGACTACATAACCCCCGATAAATACCTAAGTCTTATCAATTTCAAAATAAAATAGATAGGAATTGAACGGATTCTACTCTACGCCAAACGTACCTTCAACGAAAGAAACATTAGGCTTAAAGCTAAGTACTGAACACTGATAAATACTGTTCGCCAACGCCATAAAATAATAGTGGCGAACAGCAAGTTAATTTATCTTGGTTGAAATTAAGCTGGTGCGGGTACCACAATCCCGGTAAAAAAAGTGGTGCCATTAAAGAAACGGGCATTTATCAGCACTGTTGGCAAAAGCTGTTATTACGTTGCTACTGGTACAAATATATATTGCTCCTCAATAATTCAACTAGTTGAATGATTGTGAAGTTATACCACTTGAGTGTCTTCGCATCTCGATCCTATCCAAGCATGCAACGTACAGATAAATCATTATTTGAATTAATGGACTAATACGCATTTACAAAATGTATACAAAACGCAGCTGCACCAACACTGTGACCACTTATATTTTTTGTTACTTCTAGGTGTTGCTTTGACCACACTGATTAAACATTTGTTTGGCCTCTGTCATATATCTGGTGAGTACCTACCTTATTTCAAGCAGTTGCAGGAATCACCCTTTTGAATACAAAAGTTTTTTTGCACCGCTTATTTATCGATGATTCAATTCACCCCTGCATTTGACGATAGCCAACCGACAATCGATAAACGCTAGAAATGATAATCATACCAAAAGAAAAATCAAGTTTCTGTAGATCGATGAACTATGTACATTGTACGTACATATGTATTTACCGGTTATCTTTCAATATTTTATGGATTTTAAAATATATATTAAAAGCTGTTAGTAGATATATGTAACTATTAAAGATAAATCTTATTTAAAGTACTAGGGCCAGCTTGCATTGTCGATGCGATCATTAACCTATCATTAAAAAAGTAAATAGAGCGCAAAGCCTTAAGTCCAAGATCTAACGGCAAGCTCACAGTACAAAACAGGTTTTTATCCATATGATTCAGACTTCAGTAGCATATTCAGTGTCTTTAGTAATTCACAATCTTCGCCAGGTACGTTAGTTTTATCAATTTGTGTGCATACCTAAATAAACTACTTTATGAATTACCCTCGTCAATTATTTTTAGCAAAGAGCTTTTCGCCTGTGTGAATTCTGTAAAGAAAAAGTTCGTTTAGTGTTATACTTCAACTCGGTGCTTAAGCAATAGGGAGCGTATATTCAACGTGAGATCATCGATTTCAAGGAATACAAACAAGTTTACACATCTCAATTAGATATGTATGTACATTTGTAAACATTCATATCAGTACATACATTTGTTTGTATATGTGCAAACAGCCATAAGTTCTTGTATATACATGTTCATGTATATGCATTATATATTTATAAATTTATATACATACGTTGCATGTGTATAAAACATTCCTTGGTATTTATAACAGCTTTACAAAAACCGTTTATGTTGTGACCAAGCTAATTTATTGGATGTATATATGAATGAAAACAAGTGCATGTATGTATATATTCCTATATACAAACATATGTACGTGTGCTTGTTTAATGCTTACATACATACAAACAAAAGTAGCTGGTGATAAAGTATTTTACGCTTCTTCTTATCAAACAGAAATCTCATGACGTAACTTTAGTGTGTAGATCCGGAATTTATTGTACCTTTGTATATACTTTTAATCATAAGATTAGTTTATTTGGAATTTAACATCATTATTTTTATATATTATTATTGGGTTTAGTATAGTTCAACATGTGTGTGTTTGTGCAACTATTTACAAACATTCATATGTGTAAATGTGTGTAAATACACGTATAAATATTTGATCTATTTTGATCAGTTCCACAGTGGAGGATGGGTATTTAGAACCACTTGCTATTAGAAATTCTTCTAGTTATAACTATGTACCTCTTGTAATTATTGAAAAATGAATTTTACGATTAACATTTTTTTTTTATCAATTTATTAAACAAAAAGTGATTATTTAGTAGTCTCGACAACTTTGCATAACACCAATTTGTTATCGTTAAAATGCAAAGATAAATTTAACATATACTGTTTTTTCGCAACCCGTATGATCCGCTTATCAATGTATAGATATTCATAAAGTTAAATTTGTGTGCGTCCGGTCGTCTCTTACCTTTTGGCCTAGTACGGCCACGCTTAAGTTCAGCTGCCTAGAGCTTTTCAGTTGCAAACAGTTTATACTTATCAACATTTTAAATTTTCCAAAAGCACTAGTATCGACTAAGTTAATCGATTGTTGAACGTTAACTATAACATCCATATGGCTTAAAATTTTGCGGAAATCCAAGATGCCCAAACATAACAGAATGGGTAAATATATTTCGGATAACCCTCGTACAATGAAGACAATGCAGTTCTATTTAAATAAAAAGAGCATTCTGAACAATTGTCTGAAAGTATCGAATCGAATATTTGATAAATTTAGTTTGAGCTTTTACAATTATTATTTGTTAGTTGAAAGTGTAGCCCATGATGAAATTACACTATTATTAGCCTAACGCCAAATCCTGTTTTATTTTATACCGTAAACGAACTTACCGACTTGTGTTTTGTGAGGAGTGCAGTGGAATTGAAACTAAAAGTGTTAATGAAGTCTTTGCACCAAGTTGCATACGTTACATTTAGATGACAACAAAACATTGTAGCAAGCAACGCAGAGTATGTAACCGTCAGTGTATATAACATATTGTATGTCAGTTATAAACGGGTACCCTTAATATATTTTAATATTAGACTAACCATTCACATGGGAAATTAAATTTTCTGAAAACAACTAGTTCCGAATCGTTTATCCAAACCAGCCTATTTGCTATTCGCCTGACAACGCCATGAGATTTATATCTAATGCTCTGCGGCCACCATGGATTTCTGTTATATACATGCTTAAAAAAACATTTGAAAATTTATAGTATTATAGATTATTTACGGATCTGCTTGGCGATTTTGACATGTATTCCAAACATGGAAATATTTAACGAATATCAAGTACATAAGCTTAGAACATCGAAATGGGGTTTTCACTTAAGTCACATAAAATGAGTAGTTTCATACTATTTTGTCGAACATCGAGTAATTAATTTATGAATACAATAAATATCAATTAATACCAGTAATAAAAATGACTGTTTATATGAATTATGCATATTCTGAACATTTCAAGGACGATGCGCTCTAGCACGGGTTCTGAAAGGACATCAAGTCAAATCTCAATATACAATTATCCTGATCATTTGAATCCATTTTCCGAAGATGACAACCATAAACGTTTGCGTTTTTGGAATTTAACAAAGCGAAATGATAACAGACGACGAAGTTTTTCAATGGGTAATCTAAGAGAATTTTGGTAAGCTGAAAATGTCATTGTGGTCAAATCAAGACTATTACGCAGACTTTTGGAATTCCCTTTATATATATTTAGTTATAAATTAATTTTATTTACGTTACTTTTTTAGGAACTTAAAATCGTTTTCCTTAAAAAAAAAGTCATCGACTTTGGGAATTCAGAAAACATCAGAAAGTCCACCAGTCTTACGAAGAAATTTGGAATCAAACTCTCTCCATCCTGGGGATCAGGCCTTTACTAACAGAAGACCATATATGAATTCTGTGCAGTCTTTAAATATGAATACAACAAGGGGGGTAAGTAAAGTATTAAAAAGAATTGATAATCTTAAGATTAACTCCTATGGATTAAAATTGTATGACAAAATTTAAATTCTTCTTTTTAATTCTCATTTTCTTTTTAGACGAGGTCGAGCGAAACCAACTTAAATTTCGTACATAGCCCACAACGCTCAACTATAAGCGGAGGTTATTTAACTCCACAGAATCACCGATTCCATCCGAACAGGTATTATTTTAAATTTGGGAAACGTTTACTGGCTACTATTTATAATATACTACTACTACTATTAATATATATATTTATAATATAATATACCCTGCATTTAATTATACAAATCTCTTTCAGATCTTCGCAGTCCAGTTTAATAAGCACAAATCCGTTTGAAAGTGACATCGACTCTGATGCAACTGACATTGGAAATGTCTCACTTGGCAGACGGTCTTATCGTAAAAAGAGACGAGCCCCGTTAGCTCCAACCTTAGAGATGGTAAGAGTTCTGTGTTCGTATTGTTTTGCAGAAAATGTCCATAAAATTACCAAATAACTTGGATCAAACTGCAAAGAATTTAAGTTTCTTTACCGTTTATGATAAAAAATTTTTAAAATTATTTTTCAGCTCAATAAATCGTCACCCAGTCCAGTCAGTGAAACCACAAAGAATACCCAAATAATGGAAGTCGATCAAAATAAAGCAATAAGATCCCTCGCTGTTGAAATAGAACAATTTGTTAATAATAGTAATGAGTCTACAACTGTTAAGATACCGAAAGTAGTTGTAGAGCCATCCAGCGTCCCTCAAAGTCCACATGTTGAGTCCAGCGTCTCTAAAGAACTACATTTTACTAAAGTTCCAACGCTTAGCCATGGTGACGAAGAAGAAACTGTAACGACTGTAAAATGTACTTCAACTTGCGATCCGGTGACCAAAAATGTGCAAATAGATAAATTAAATGGTAATATAGTTAATAATGTGGTGTTTTCCAATGTCTCCGAAAGTCAACAAACTGAACCAAAAATTACGGGTAAAAAATGTTCACCAAAACCTCCAATTCGAAAACAATCTTTAAAAACGGAAACTTTAAAAGAACTAAAGACACCGAGTGGAGAATGTACTTCAACATCTGAAGTAACTAAAAATGCACAAGTAGATAAATTGAGTTGTATTGATGTTCAGATAGTGGAGACCTCCTATGTTTCCGAAAGTCCACAAAAAGAGCACGAAATTAGGGATGAAAAATATTTACTCAAAACTTCAAGTCGAAACCAAGCTGTGAAAATTGAACCGACTAAAGAAAATAAGATACCGGATATAGAATATACGTCAACATCCACAATGGTGTCTGGAAATGCGCCAGTAGATAATGTGGTTAATATAAAGGAGGCTTCCTTTGTCCCTGAAAGTCTACCAGCTGAGCACAGAATTCCAGATCAAATTTGTTTGTCAAGTCAAAGTCCTGCTTCCAGAACTAAGCCTGCTGAAGAAAATAATTTACTGGACACAGAAGACACTTCAACATCCGATTTAGTGCTAGAAAGTCGGAGAGTAGATAAATTGAGAAATGATCTGGTTAAAAAAGTGGAAACTAACTCTCTTGTCTCCGAGAGTCCCCAAATTGCGCACAATGCTCACGATCAAATCTGTTGGCCTACAGCTTCATCTTCAAGTCAAGCTACGGAAAGAGAACCTGCGGAAGAAACTAAGATACGGAATCTAGTATATACTTTAACAAGGGCACCGGTCACTAAAAGTTTGGAAGTAGATAGAGTAAATAGAAATCCAAATCAAATCGCCGAACGGGAAAATTTAAATAATTTTACAACCGTTCAAAAATATTCATTCAAAAAAAATAATACCGCTGAAAACTATGAGTACTTAAACAAGCCCTTGGCAATATTCGAAAACTCGGAGAGAAAATCAGACCGTTCGGAGGAAGGTGCTCTACCTGCCAAGGCGAAGTCTGTTAAAGAAATAATTGATTCTATAAATCGCAGTCAAAAACTTCTCAAGGATAGTGCGGCGAAAGGAACAACGGTATATTCAACATCTTTATATGCTGAAAATAGTCATATTAGGCCAACAAGTGTTCAAAGATGCTCACATTTGCCTGAGATCTCTCCCAATATCTCATCGGACAACTCTTGCGTGGAAAATAATTTACAATTAGAACAAAATTATTTTCAGAAAAGCAAAATAAATAAAACGGCCTTTCAATATCGAGAGTCATCTCCAACTGCATTAAATTTAGATTGGAATCCTCTGCCCAAACCAAAGAGAATTAATAACGGTTCAACGATTTAAAATATCAATTAACTGTAAACGTTTATGGCTTTAGAATTTCTTAATTCAATAGTTTAGTTTCAAAAACCATTTCTGTGCTATGAAACATGAAAAAGCTTTGTAACTCGTGTAACTTTATATTTTTAATTAATAAATACTATATGTACGTGTAATAATAATCAGAACACTTCATTTTAACTGGACGTGCAATCCATTTGCTGGAGAACTTCTAGCCTTCAGCTGATAAAATCGGTTAACAGAAGAGTAACAATGTGGACACTTGAAATACCCTGCATTGAAGACTAAAGTCTTTAATCAAATTAATCTTATCAATAATTTGTGCAAGTGCTTCTGGGCTCAAGAAACCCCTTTTTTAATATCACATATCCCCCATAGATAACTTATATGAGAGTAATCACCGGCTTTCCTGGTCAATTCTAGTCCTAATGGAATGAAATGCTCCGTAAACCTTTCCTAGAAGTAGTATTAAGTACTTACATTTTTAATAAATTTTCAGTGAAATTAAGTCTTTATTAAATGTCATAAAATTTACTTATAAACTTATGTATAAACCATCTAAAATGCATTATAAGTACATATTTTGGAATAAACTAAGCTGTCCACGAAAATTATTAAAATGTATTTTTTTTTGTCTTTAATTATGTTTATTATAGTATTTTTATGATTAAATGGGCTTACATGATATAATCCCCTGAACAGGATATTGAAGTTTTCTGTCAAATACTATGGGAGAGCAACGAAACTATAAACGATGTACAAATACTTAAAGCATATTTAATAATTAAGTAATTATTTTTGTGGTTTTACTAGAAGGTTTGTCAGTTTAGTTTTCAAAAAAATTTAATGAAATAATTACGATTTTAATAATGGGATTGGATTTGAACATTACATTATAATAGGCCTGAAATCAATGCATTGTTTAAGTTAAGTTTACAATTCCTAATACAATGTTTTTTTTATTAACAATACTCAAATCGTTCAAAATGAAAAAATCATGTTAAGTGGGATATATAATGCGTTCTTTTGAGATTCCTTCAAATCAGTTCTGTAGGCAAAAATAAGATGTTTTGCGTTTGAAATTATTGCACCTTTAAAAAAAGTTCTATCCATTTATCTTAAGGACCGTGTAAATATGCTATTACAAGTACATATGTACATGCATCATTTGCATACATGCATAATAGCACATCCGAAAAATACCTAAAGCAACCAAGATTCAAACTGACATCTCAATTGGGGAATACATAATTATGAAATGTCTTAAATATCTATATTCTTTTTACCACGTATGTATGTATGCTTGTATGTATATTTATAAGTATGTATGTATATATTTACATTTCTATTTAATATTTAACTAAATTAGACATCTGAACACGGTCACAATTAAAAAGAAAACTCTAAACTTAGAAAGTATTTAAAATGGATGTTATAGCTACTGTGTTATGGTACAAATTTTATACGTTTTTGAATATACCACGAGGTTTGTGTCGTTTTATTATGGTTTTTTTTTTTTTCGTTTTGTGTTGTATTTAAACATAATTTGTATTTATATGTGTATTTATATCATTTTCAATTGAAGAAAGAATGCATTTCCTTCAAGATTTTACAAATAAACGTATGAGTATATTAAATATTGAGTTAATTGATCGACTTAATTTACAATACAAAAAAGAAAAATAATTACCAAGTATAGTAAAAATTGTATACTTTCACATTATTCCTTGACGACAAAAAAACCTAACATTGAATTAAAGACTATTACGAACTAATACTATTTTATCTCAACTGCCCCCCTTCACATGCAGCAGAGTTGCAAAATGATAACTTATTCGATCCAACATTAAAAATATTATCTACGATTTTTATACAATAAATAAGTTTTCATTGATTGAGGAAGCTGCAGTTGTTGTATACGCTCTTCCAAATTAACTCGGCCAATTTTTTGTCGAATTGTTCTTCGGCAAAGATCCATTAATGGCAAGGGTTCAGCTGTAAGAGAATGTTAAAGGAAATGTCAATTTTAGTTTTCTTAATCTCGTTAAATAGAAAATGAACTTTTGACTTAATAATTTTTTTAGACAATAAAAGTAGAAGTAAGCTAGAGATCACACATCAGTAGGAATCAGTATTATAATGTAATGTATTTGAAAGGTTTTCTGTTTATGAATTCTGTAAAATTATGTCCTCATCTAAAATTCTTTGGTTTCTTCTACCTAATGCGGTCGGAGCAGTATCGATAGATATGTTTTCTTTTAATTTGGACTGGAGTCGGGATAAGCTTATATCTAAATTTATCTGTTGTGTCGACTGTACATAGTTGTCAATAATAATAAAAAGTTAAATGGAATTGTACTTACGATCTAATCCACCGATATAACGCATTGTTATCTCACAGTGTCCCCAAACAGCTGACACAACTGGATATAACTTCTTTCCTTTGAGGCCTCTAAAGGCAATACCAAGGTATTGCTGGTCAACAATGAAGCTAAGGGTACCTTCGTCCATATCTAAAGCTACTAAGAACTTGTCTGGTACCAAAAAAGCTTCGTCATTCTTTAATATTGCCGGATATGTAATGCCAGCACAATTCTTTGAGTCATGATATAATTTATTTCGACCCAAGTCCCAACCCCAGCTTTGTTCAGTAGATCCTACTAAGCTTTGGTATCCCACAGAGTGCAAGGGGGCTTCCCCAGATGCCACCCCCACAACTGCATGGGTTCCCCTTTGTCTTGTTGGCCAATAGATTTCCCATATATGTAATCCTTTTGTGAGGCCAACTTTCCCACGAATGCAATCAGTGCTTTGAGCAACGGGATGTCTGTGAAATGTTAGTTTATCATCTTCTTTAACGAATATGTTTAATGATCTGTCCTCAGAGTTCCACGAATGTTTCAGTTGAACTTCCCTGCTTGCTGGTGGCATATCAAGTAAAATATCAATTCTTGCAGGTTTTACAAAATCGGCTTGCAGCTCTCTAGGTATAATTGGTTTAAACGTTGCCTGAGAATCATTACGGTTAACTGTTTTAACACCGCCACTGATTTTTTGACCCATGTTCATGCCACGGCAGCTTCGAGATCTCCTCTGATCGATAGCAACTTTGTAAGACAATCGAAGTCGTTCAAAATCTCTTGGTTCCAAGCGCGATAACACAACTCGCGGCGATAGTGTAGATGATGTTGAAATACTTTGAGGACGTCGCCTATCACTTGACCTAACTGCAGGTGTCCGACCACCCTTATACCTGAAATAAACAGAAATACATAACGTAAATATATCATTACACTCAAAAAAATCAATTGCATACATACATACAAAAGAATGTATGTACGTATATTACTAGGATGTTTTGTATGCAAAAAATCGATTGTTAGCATACAAACATCGAGGTTTTACATCACTAATGTATGTACATATGTATTTTTAAACATTGCCTTGAAATAGAAGTTAACACATATATATGTATGTACATATTCATGTATGTGTGTGTATGTTAAAATGTGTATATGTACAATGTGTCAGTAAATACGGATGTATGCACATAAATATGCATTAAAGTATATATCTGTCATTATATATACATTTATTCAATTACATTTGCTTATTAAAAACTTGATTAATACATACATATGTACGTATGTATACACATTTTCACATGTGTATATATGTATGTGTAAAAACATAATTATATATGTAGGGCTGTATGTATTTACTTATGCCAATAAACAGACATAAAAATATGTATGTACATACATACATACATACAATTGAGTCAACGTACATACTTATTTACATAATTTGTATTTTAAATACATTTTTAATGAACTTTCAATTGCAACACACATTTTTGTACCTTTCCGTCACTCTTTATTTTTATAACATGCGTATTAATTATACACATGTATGTATTACCTTTTTTTGCCAAGTTCCATTTACAAGAATTTTAACTGGTTGTTTTAAATATCTAAATACAAAATGGCGTCAGCTACGGGACTTCACTAATTTACGGTAGTTACGTTTACATACGTTGAAGTACATATATGTATATTTAGATATGACATTGAAAAAACATTAATCATATATTTAGTCGTATATACAGATTTGAATATATATGCATATGCATACAGTAATTTTATTTGTTTCTCCACTTCACCTTCTGCACTAAACCCCGCTTACAAAACTACTACACGAGTTGTCAAGGTTGCATATACACACATACATATGAATATACATACACATGTACGCATATTTGTATATGACAAGCACAGGGTGATTCCAGATATAAAAGTGACTCCAATTAGTCAAGTTGTATGAACATTGTGCTACCAAAAAGGCTCTAGTACACGACGATAAGTTGTATCATATCGAAAAAATTCATGCGTTTATTTTTATATATGAAAAATTTGTTAAGGAAATATTTATGAGAAAATATGCCAAAGAATATATGAATGCAGAAATGTCGCACGACTTCACACTTTATTTTATAAAGCATCTCCTCAAAGGAGATAATATCGAAAACAATTTATCGATAAATCTTGCACTGCCTATGAAGAAGGCATACTACTGTGTGAAAAATTGTTAGCTTAATAGTGAATTTCCACTAGTTGGGATTTTACGGTTGCGCGAGGTCTCTCACAAAAAATTCGAAAAGCGTTTCTATTGCGTTTGCCGCATAGTCACCTTATTTCTTGGGTACTTACTCTGCCAGTACCAATATTAATATAATTCAGTTATGTTTGAACAAAGTCTGTGGGCAGAATACACACCTTTCTTTGTTTTTCATGTCAAAAACCTTATGGTTAATACAAAAAACTTAGGTATTTAATTATAAATTGACAATTACTTCGCACATAGAAATGTACACCGTAAAACAGGTCTAACTGACTCCGATTAGTTCCAATATTATTAAACACACTCCATAAATTGACAAAATGATACGCTTAGGTGCGACTTCTTGATGCAAGTTTATCGCATGCCTATATCAGCCCTGGGGACGGTTTGTCAAAAATCAACTTAGTACCCAGCACTGAAAAATTGTGTAAGCTGGCTGGCAGCTCCATATTAAAAAAATATAGAGCAAACTAACTTTGGCGCTCCAAAGTTTAGATACCCTTGCAGTGCCGGGTCATATTTTTAAAAATACATACAGCTATATGATATAGTAGTCCGATTTACACCAAATTTGGTATGGATGTATTTAAATGTGCTTAACACACAATCTGTGTTTGGTTGAGATATCTTGAGAAACAAAAAAGTTTTTCATAATAAATGTTGATTTCGAACTTATCGTCCAAATGACAGCTATATGATACTGCATGCATGAAAAAGACGGACCTGTGCCAAGTTTCATCAAGATAGCTTCAAAACTGAGAGACTAGTTTGCATAGAAACAGACGGACGGACGGACAGACAGACGGACATGGCTATATCGACTCAGCTCGTCGCCCTGATCAAGAATATATATTTTTTATGGGGTCTGTGAGGCCTCCTTTAATGCGTTACATATTTCGTGAAAAAATTATAATACCCTCTGCAAGGGAATAAAAACAGTAGCGAAAAGCCAAATCAATTTACTGCTGTAACTTTTAGCTGGTGCGATCCCCAGCAAAAGTTGCCAACTACACGCACGAGCGGTTTTTCAACACTGTTTTTGGCTGCAATTACGCTGTCATTTAGCAGCTGATGAGAAATACATATGTGGCGTTCCCATTTAAGCAGCTGGTCAGCTAAAATTGACAAGTGAATATTTAAAATAAAAAAGGAGGGGACTGGAGCAAATTCAAAAAGGCGCTTGAACAACAAAAACAAGATTGACAGACTATAACCACAGCTAAAACTTGTTATTAAATTTTATATTTCTATATATCTTCATTTATGTTCTTTATAAAATACATAAAACCCACCCAGATAATTCCTCATTTAAGTTTTTCATTGCGTATGTTTTCTCTTTTGAATTAACGGTCAGCTGCAGCAGCAGTGTTACCATTAAATTTTTGTTTATTTTTGTCAATATATTTAACCCTTTTTATTGTGTCTGCCAAAACTTTGCTGGAACTAGGCTTTAGTGTAAAATCTTTTATGTTTTGTAAAATAGATGGAGATCAACGTCGACCTTAACAAAAAATGTTATTATGAAAAATAATTGAAAATTAAATCATGAAAGCGGTATTCATGAAAACAACTAATAGTGAATTTACACTAGTTGGGATTTTACAGCTGCGTGAGGGGCTACGCAAAAAATCCGAAAAGTGTTTCTATTGCCGCATCCATAGTCAGTTGCGTGGGCACTTTTGCTGCCAGTACGAACATGAATATAATCCAGTGATGTTTGAACAATGTCTGAAGGCAGAATACACATGTAAAAAAGGCAATGGTTAGTGTTGAAAACAATAGTTCATTGTAAATTGGCAATTACGTTGCACTTAGAAAAGTGCACCCACTTCAGTAACAGCTATATTAAAAACAAATACTATTATGGAAATTAGTCAATTCAATTATTCTTTCAAATTTTTTACCACTGTTTTTCTCATTCAGCTGTTTGTAGCCTGCAAAAATCTCGATAAATGCTAAATTTGATCGATATTGTGAGACCATCGCACAAAAAACAAGTTGGTAGTCCCTGCGTGAGATAGCGACGCAGAATTTTCCCTCCCCCCTCACCAACAAATTGCCTATGATTTTGTATGGCAAGTGACGTGCGTCGCCTCATTTTCCTAATTGGAGCAATCGCATCCTCCTTATCCTTATCGCACTATAGGTCAGCTGCTTAATGCCCCGTCCTTACTAACACTTGTTTACAAGCGAATTATCTGTGTCTGCCTTTTAGACATGAAAAAGTATCTTAAAAATTTTTCTATGGATCAGTTTTTGAGATATTTTTTTGTAAATTTTTTTATAGGTGACTCAGTTTCTTCGAGTATAAATCGAAAACGCGATTACCGTTTTCAACAATTAGGCTTTATCTAAAGGTAATGAAATTTTCTAAAACTTTTCTATTCAAAGTTTTGAAATCAGCTCGATCTTTACAATGTTAGAGCCTCTTTAAGTTGCAAAATTCAATTCCTGAATAAGGCGAGTATTGTCTTCTTCATCGCAGAGCTCCATCCGGTTTTTATTTGTTTTGTTTGCTTTGTTCTGCGACATTTCACTTCATTTTGATAACCAGAATTATGAAAACTCGAAACAAAGTCCCGGTCTTTAAAAATCGAACAGCTGTTTGTCGAACAGTGTTGCAAAATTTCCCTCACTTTCTGGCAACTCTATTATTTTGATTCACTGGATACTGCCTTTCAGTTTCCGCAGTTAAAACATTTCGATTTCATTCCGAAACCATTTTTTTTATATGAAGTTTTGACAAGCAGAATGGATTTCGGTCTACTGGATACTATGCTTTAAGCTTAGTCCCCAGCACTGAAAAAAACGTGTACGCTGACTGGCATAACTCCATATAAAAAAGCAAAAGTTGTCAGCTAAAAGCGTTTTGCAACACTGTTTTTAGTTGCCATTTAGCAGATGATATATGTGGCGCTCTAATTTCAGCTGCTGGTCAGCTAAAAGTGATAAGTGAATATCGAAATAAAAAAATGGAGGGAATGGAGGAACAAGATATGAACTACAACTGAAACTTGTTATTAAATTTTATATTTCTATATAAGTACTATCTTCATTTATGTAATTTATAAAATACTTAAAATACCCTTTCCTACCGTACAATACACAGATAATCGCTCATTTACGACAATTTTCAATGCATTTGTTTCATCTTTAGAATTGACGAACAGCTGCAACAGCAGTGTTACCATTCAACTTGTGTTTATTTTATGTGTTGTGTTGGCAACTCTGCTTTTAGCTGCCTACCAGCGAAATATTAGACACTTTTAGCTCGCTCCTGCCACAACTTTGCTGGGTACTAGTCTTTATGCTGTCAAACTGACGTTTGCCGTGTTCAAGAATTGTATTGTCTCTTCTGGTAAAATGTACGACACTTCTGAATACTTATGCCGCTTCCTTACTGACATGCATATTTTTCGCTGCCACTGTTCTCTTCATTTTTAAGTGTTTCCTTATTTATTTTCTGATTATTTTTACACCTTGGCGCCACTGTGTGACCACTCAGCTTTTCTGAGATATTCTGTAATCTTTATATTTTTGGTCACACTAGCTTTTCGCTTGGCATGCTCGAAATAAATAGTACATTTTGCTTTGCAAACATTTCGGTTCACTGGTTACTATGCTTAATTTTTATTGATTTTCCAGGACCTCGCAAAAAGACAAGTTGGTAATTTTTTCTTTCGCCTCGCCAATAAACTGCCTATGATTTTGTATTTGGTTTACCTGCCTCATTTTCCCCATTGAAGCTAAGGCATCCACGTATAAACACGCTTTATTATATTCTGCTGTAATATCAACTTGATTTACTTAACATATTTATCAAGAATTTTTTTTGTATGAAAAAAAAAAAACAGGTTTTTATCATATTTCGCACTGGCACTTATTCTTGAACTGTCTCTCTTTTGACCTATGATCGGTTTAAAGATTTGAGGATAGATCGCGTAAAATCAGAGTGTTCTTTTGTTGTTTTTTAAAGAATTTACTAAATTCTTTTGGTTATTAAAAAATATATATATATATAAAGTTTTAAATTTTTAGCTATGTTTATAAATGTTTAAAAACCCTAAACGCTTAAAAAAATATTTCAGATATTATTTGTTATTTAAAATAATGCCAAAGAACGAGTTACAGAAAATTTGTTTGGTCTTTTCTTATATTTTGACTCATTTATATTTTGTTGAGGGGCAACCGTCTTCTGAAATACTTGCGCTGTCATTCTTTATTATTATCAATACATCGATTATCAGCTGTTTAATGTAAACAGAAGTTCTTTATTTATTGTCGACCCAGCCGATCGAATGAGCGATAAAGGGACTCGAACGATCGATTAATATATAATAGGACTCGAACGAACGAATTTAACAACGTAATTATAATTATGGATCCCCCATACATTTCTTATGGTAGCTATTTGTGGGATATCATTTCAATTGAATATCTTGTTCGATTTTTTTCGAATGAATAGGAATTTTCTCTTGCGTCTTGTTTGTGCTTGACAACTGATCGAAAATTCAGAAGGCAAATGCAGTACAGTGGACAGAAAGTTAAATTTTTCTTAAAGTTATCGATTTTTTACAAATTGCATTCATAGGTGACTCAGCTTTTTCGAGTATAAATCGTAAACGCGATTACGTTTGCAACAACATTAGTCTTTAACTAAAGGTAATGAAATTTGCTAAAACTTTTCCATTTAAAATCTGCCCAATCGTTATAATGTTAGAGCCTCTTAAAGTTTAAAAATACCATTTTTTTGCGAAGAAACACAATAAGAGGTACAAACAACAATTCAAAAAGTGTATTAATCGCAAAAAAAAAAAATAAAATATATGTAGCATAGAGTTTGGACTTTCCCGAGTAAAACAAGCCATCGTTCATAAAAATCGGTTGAGTAATTATGGAGTCATACGTCTTTTAATGACAAACAAAAAGTGCTAAAAATTTTAAATTGTCGATTTTCGTGCGATATATCAATACCGAAATTGGTTATCTTCGTGCGATATACGTGCGAAACACGTGCGATACACGAAAAAGATCGAACGAATATTCTTGAAATAAGCGAACAAAATAATGATTATTTTTGAGTGTTATTATATTACTCAAAAATAATGATTATTTTTTCGCTTAAAATTATTGGCTTCTGTGTTTTCAAACCATTTTTATCTAGGTCCTACCTAGTGCTATAAAGCATAGTATCCAGTAGAGCGAAATCCACTCTGCTTGTCAAAACTTTCTATAAAAAAAATGGTTTCGGAATGAAGCATAGTATCCAGTAGAGCGAAATCCACTCTGCTTGTCAAAACTTTCTATAAAAAAAATGGTTTCGGAATGAAGCATAGTATCCAGTAGAGCGAAACCCATTCTGCTTGTCAAAACTTCATATAAAAAAAATGGTTTCAGAATGAAGTCGAAATGTTTTGACTGTCGGAACTGAAAGGCAGTATCCAGTGAATCAAAATAATAGAGTTGCCAGAAAGTGAGGAAATTTTTGCAACACTGTTTGACAAACAGCTGTTCGATTCTTAAAGCCCGAATATTTATAGTTCTGGTTATCAAAATGAAGTGAAATGTCGCAGAACAAAGCAAACAAAACATTTAAAAATCGGATGGTGCTCTGCGATGAAGAAGACAAAACTCGCCTTATTAAGGATGTGGAGCAGTGCCCATCATTGTTGGGTCAAAGACCCATGAAAAACATAATAACAAATAATAATAACATAACAATCCCATAATAACTGTATGTGTCGCTGCCAAATTTGACAGTTTCTATAGCTCGATTTGAAAATAAAAATAAAAAAGTAATGTAAAGAAAGTACATAGAATTATAAAAATAAATGCTTAAAACAACGAAGCTTTTATGCACTTCAAAAAAAAAACAACATTTTGGGGTTACGCGTTTTTTTAGTCTTTTAAGAGTTGTAAAAATAGCTAAATTGGCAACAGGGGTCGGAATGCCTCTGGAAAGTTGCAAGCGAAAACTACAGATATTCGAAATCATTTTTTGAACTAGGAGCGACCCAGATAACTAGCTGGTCAAACGTATTCGGATCTATGCGCTCTGTGCAGCTCTATACATTTAACTACATCTTAGACTCGAGTCAAATTGAGTTTGTCTCACCATCAAGAGCGCTTTTCTGGGGTTATCCCTGGCCCAATACAAGCCATCGCCGGTAGTTTAATTCAATCTACTCTCGGATATACATATCTTACATTCGAGTAAGAAAAAATATAAAAATCAATTATACAGACACCGAAAGGGGTTAAATTTAAAAAAATCGCAAAATAAAACATAAATTTATGTTTTCTGCGAACACCAATTTCACCGATTACTCGCAAAAGGAGTCACAAAATATTTTTAATTTGAGATGCTTCAACTGATACAACTGTTCAAATAATATGAGAACATTCTGTGTCAGCCTCTGGCGCTAGAGAGAGTCAGAAGAACATCTGATCATCTGAGCTTCTGAAATAAGAATTGCACCTTTGAGGCTTTGTCCCAATCTTTGTGAAAACAGCTGTTCAAACAATTGGTGCCACAAACATGACAGCTTCTGCAACAAAATATATGTGAAACCAAATGACACTGGTGGGTACATTGAAAACATTACAGACAATTTTTTGTCATAGTCTTTGACGTTTACATTGCTTTGTGGGGCTGAGACTGCTTTGTGACACAGTGGGAAACCAGCATTAGCGTCTACATTGATTTACATGCATGCATTATTATGTCTCCAGGACTGCGAAATGTGTATGTGATCAGACCTTATATATACGTATGTATAAATGTACATTATTTCCTCCGTTAAACACACAAAAATTCGCACATGCAAAGCAGAGTCTATATTGTTGTCCAATATATTCATATCTGTTCAGACTTGCAATTGTTCATGCCTACCTACATATGTACTCATAATCAAGCAAGCATGCCTATGTATATGCGTACGTACATATGTACATATAATTGTATGAACAAAGGTGCGTGTATGTATGCAACATTGAACATAGAAAATGTATTAATATATAGCCATTAACACGAAACATGTTAGTATCACTGCATCTGTATCAATAAATTACAATAAGTTCCAAATTCACATTATTGTTCAGATTCTGTTTTTTCAATAGCCTTTTTTTTGCAATCAATGGTGTCACAAGTATTGGGGTTGTGGTGTATATCATGGCAGTATAGTGAAAAACACTAAATCACTGTATTGTGTAACAAATTCATTGAATTATAACTATGTATGTGTTCCGAAACATGATTAGTTTACACTTACATTACTTCCGTCAATTTTACTTTCTCCTTAAAAAAAAAAATCAAAACAACGGTAGCTCACAATGAAAGAACAGAAACCTATGATTGCTTGTAGAAACGAATGGAAATAGCACAAAGAAACGAATCAGTCTGTTGGTATTTTTATTTAAATTTTTTTATTAGATATCATGGTTTTAGGCTTTTTACACTAGTTTTTTAGATATAGTTTTGTGTTACATCTGTATTTGTTTATGAAAAAAATGGACAATAAAACATCTACGTTTTTAGGCATGCCGGTAATCGTAAGTGGATAATTTTGCGTTTTTCGTAAAAAAAAAAAGTTTAGCACACAAAATATTTTTCGATTACTTCTGGCTTAACCTATTTATCGACGTGCATCAATTAATCGACTCGCATACAGCTGGTTGAATGTTCTGGCTGCGGCTATATTCGATCAGCTCATTCCGCTTCCTTGTGATGGTAATTTGTTTAACGCTTAGTAGGTCAGTTTACCCTGTATTTAAAAAAAAAATTAACACCTCAAATTGTAAGCTTTTGCCCGCAGTGACAGCGAGAAAAATCCTATCGTGTATTGAAGGAAATTTTTATAAAAACTATCGAAATGCATTTTATTATTGATCTTGGCCTTTTCTGCACCTCTCAGATAAGACGAATCTTATCCTTATTGTTGAAGAGCTCAATGCAATTTTTATTTAGTTTGCTCTTGTGGTACGCCATTTCTCTCTAAAAACATATTCCTGTATACGAAACACTGAAGATTTAAAGCTACGCTAGTCCTCAGCAAAGAATTGACAGGGGCGAAAAAAAGTGCCAAATATTTTGATGGTAGGCAGGTTAAAGTAGAGTTGCCAACTAAACACATAAATAATAAACAAAAGTTGAATGGTAACACTGCTGCTGCAGCTGTTCGTTAATTCAAAAGAAGAAACAAACGCAATAAAAACATCGTAAATGAAGAATTATCTGTGTATTGAATGGTAGGAAAGTGGAAAAGGGGATTTAAAGTATTTTATAAATTACATAAATGAAGGTATATACAAATTTAAAATTTTATAACAAGTTTCAGTCGTGGTTAGCCTGCAAATCTTGTTTTTGTTGTTCAAGCGCATTTTTAATTTTGCTCCAGTTCCCTTCATGAACCACAACTGAAACCAAGCTGTAATCTCTTTGTCCTGATTCAGTGAAACATCACGATGTAAGCCAAACGGCCTTAGATATCGAGCTGAAATTTTCACACAACATAGGTGGGACATAATTATCGTGCAATAAGACGGGTGTTTTTTTTTTTATATTTCCACTGGAAACAGTTAAAATTAAGCTATCTCAACCAAACCAAACCAAAACACAGATTATGTATTTCTTACTCATTTTTAAATTCTGAGAAAATTTGGTCAAGATCGGATGACTATATCATATAGCTGCCATAGGATCAATTAGATGCAAATTAACGTTTAATATGAGGAGTTTTGTTTTTTTCTAAGCTATGTCAACTACATTCACAGATTGGTTTCATCTCGACAATTCTGACAATTTCCCGGCATATATGACTTTCCAGCCATATCTTATTTTTTCTTCCAAGCGAAGCGAGCAGGGGGTAAGCCCCCTAGTGTAATTTTTAAAAACCATAAAGTATTCTTTCCTACCAATCAATACACAGATAATCTTTCCCTGCCTACCAGCAAAATATTTGGCACTTTTAGTTTGCTCCTGTCAAAACTTGCTGGGTACTAGGCTTTATATTTGAGTAGATTTGTTTTGATTTTTGTTCCTTTTACTTATTGAGACAACTCAGTCACTTCAATCACTAGCTCAAATTTTTAATTTTATTTCCTGGTTTATAGCAAAGTAGTAAATTAATAATGACTTTTAATACCGTTAAATATTGTTTTCAATCTTGGTGTTAAAATGAGCTTCCAACAACAAAGCAAAAATAAGCCTTTGAGCAGATATTAATAACAGCAGAAATTATCAGTGAGTAAAAACTAGCAAACATAAAGAACAAGTTCACTCACTAGCTTGAATGAGCAACTTATTTTTGTTCACTCAATCATGTACAACCCAAGTCTAGAAATTATATAAATAAAACAATGGCATACGCGTGTTGTACCTCCAGAAATATTTTTCGGTAACTTTTTGTTGTTTAAAACACCAGCACGGTTAATGACTGCTTATTCAATTCCAGGTTATCGCAATGCACTCGATTAATGTCGGTGTATCCTTCACATTATGTGAATCCCATTGTTGAGAAGAACTTGCAAGGTATTAAAGGAAATGAACTGTCTCATATACCAATTAAAGCAGCACCAAATGATTTAAATGACACAATATTTTACGGACAGCTTAAACAGAAATTTCTTAATTATATCACTAAGGAAGGTAATGCTGCTTTGGCCAAAGAGCTGCTAACAAAAACATTTGAAGCAATTAAGCGGACGCAAATAGAGCGATTAAATCTTGGGACAGCTGATCAAGAGAAAGTTATTACTGATGCGGAAACCCTTCTTATAAATGCCATTGAAAATTGTCGGCCGGTGCTTACGCTTTCGGCAATCAAAAGAGGCGGAGTAAAGTATCAAGTTCCCATACCGCTGACCCAGAAAAAATCCTATTTTCTTGCAATGAAATGGATTTTGGATGCCGCGCGCGAAAAGGAGCGTAAAGTGAAGTTGCCAGATAAACTGGCTTGGGAAATCCTAGATGCTGCTTGTGGACAAGGAAGAGTTATTAAAAAGAAGGACGATTTACATAGGCAATGCGAATCCAATCGTGCTTACGCTCATTATAGATGGAGCTAAGTAAATGCAAATTTGTTAGCTATCATTGTACTTCCAATGTGCGTTAAATAATAAAATAACCTACATTTTATACTAAAATGTGTTTTTATCACTTTTATCATATTGATTGGTTTACACAGAGCATGGCACACAACCTTAGGAGTGCGCTTCTGTTCAACCCCAAATAAACAATTAAGTAATAAATTAATATATTTTTTATTTAAATTAAAATAAATAATTGCAGATAACAGTGACATTAATTATTAACGATAATCGTCTCCCTCAAATATATCGCCAAAAAGCCCACCTTCATTGTCTCCACCGCCAAAGCCGATAAGACCATCATCGGCATTGGGGGGAATAAACGCTCCATTAAATGTATCTTCTAGTCGGTCCTCTACGCCAATCGTTGACGCAATCCCATATATGAAACGCATTATAACAAGTTGTATAAAACTTGGTGCACTTGTCGCAGCTTGTTTTCGTGCATTTTCTGTATAAAATGTTAATTTGTGAGAATCAATAGGATCATTGATCTGAAAGTTTTCATTGTCCAATTCAATTGTTGTCGATGTAGCAAGATGTGTAAGTACTGCAGAGAAGATCAATGTTTGTAACGTTGTAATGTAATTTCTATATGAAATTTGCATTATTATAATAATATTAATAATATTATATTATTATTTAAGTAAAAATGTGTGCCTTAGTGAGTGGGATAATCAATACTGAACTATATATTTTACACTCGTAATCTGTCTATTCACAAGTATTCTCACAATGTTTGCTTTTTAATTTTCATCAAAACTTTCTCTTGGAGTATTAATAATCATAAAGGTGTTTGTACGCTCAGTAAATAATGCTGGTCTTACTTTTAGTGTGACCAAAGTCACTGTTGGTTGTTATAACAATAACGTCTAAAGCCCAAACGGCTTGTTTTTTATAAATGTGCAAATAATGTGTTGCTATAAAAATTATTGCGTTTTGGCCCTTCACAATAAATGTAATTAAAAAAAAAAAAGAAAACAAAGAAAAAATAATGTACCAATGCTTAAAGTTTGTTAATTAACGTCAAATGTACAAATCGCAGGTGTCGAAAATGTGTACTTTAATGGTACTGAACTTGTAAAATGAGTAATTTATTATTGATTTATAGCGTTCGACGTTTTAGATAAAGTAATGTTCAAAAACAGAAGTTCAATATAGTGTTCAAAACTCAGGCAAAAGCCAAAATGAAGTGGGCCGATTTACAACCACAATTTTAATTAAAGACGTACCGAACTACTCCTGCGAAAATACAGTAAGCGACATTTCCAGAAAAAAACAAATTTTTATTACAGTCTTAGTTGACTGTAAGACCAAAATGCATTTTTAACTGATTTATTTAAAAAATTTTATTTATATGATTCCTACAAATCGTACGTATACTGCAATTGATGTTTTAAAAAAAATTCTGCCTGAAAATATTTTATAAAATACAAATAGAATTCAATTCCGTATCATTTATTATAGGCGCTTAAGTTATTTTCTCGGAAAGCGCTCAAAATACATTTTTGAATACGATTTTATTGATATTTTACTTAAAGTGTTTCAACATTGATTGAAGAAATTTCTATTTAATCCATCTCTAGATTTTGCCAACACAGTGCAGGACAAAATAAACAAAGCGAACCCAATGTGCACTTAAGAAGGCCAACTCATAATGGAAAAATGATAAGCGACGACTTACCAAATGGAAGCACAGAACTTTTTTGCTCACAACAAAAAAAAGCAAACTGGCGACTCTCTCACACTATCTCCTTCCCTCTCTCCCGGTATATGATCGCCCGCTGCGGTCAATGTATGACGAATACCTATTGAACCGCCCTCGTATGTTTGTTTATAAATTTAATAAGTAATTTTCGAATACATAGTGGGCAGCATACGTACTTAAGTACATACATGCATACATCTGTTTGTACATACATTGGATACCATACATCTGTACATAAATGTATGTATGAACGCGTTCATTCATACATACATACGTACATACATGTATGTATATATGCACATACAGATGTGCATTTATACATGGACATGAATGTACATAGAGAGGTGTGAACATGTACATACATACAGACAGTTTCTAGATAAATACGATTGTAAACATATTTCTTTATTTACTTTACTATCCACTTCTTTCAGTCGTAAGGAGCGCATGCCTTTTAGTTAGATTCAAGAACGCTGTTCATTAATACGTATTTTCATACTGCGCGCTGCGGAAGATAAGAAACCTTTTTACATAAATATAAACCTTCAATTAAAATTGAAAAATAAAATAAAAACAATATAAAATTTAATCATATCTAATGAGTGTGGTATTAGTTTTCACGTATTTTATTTTCAGTTGTGTTTCTGCAAACTTTAGTTCGATTAACGGATTGAATAACTTCGGGTTTGTTAAATGTATTGCGGCTACGAATATTCAAAATGTAACTGATAATCCTGATAGTCCTGATAATATGGATGTGCTAGATCAAATTGAAAGTCCATTGGGCTATGGCTTAGAAGGTTATAATGAAACAATTTCGGACTGTGAACGAACCATACTCCGGAATATATCACTTTCTACAGCAAGTTCAGTTGATGTTTCGCCAAAATCGTGTATGCTTATCCTAAACAGGCGACTCATTGTTTTGACGTGTAATACCATTAGTGACGTCACAGTGCCAAGTACGCCAATTGGATTTATAAACAAGTGTTGTTCACACGGTTATATATATAGTTCAGAGTTCAAAAAGTGCCTTATAGGTGAACCCGACTTCAGCTTGTACTCTCCCATCTTCGATAGGAAAATGATTTTTGTAGACAACCCATTTCAATGCGCTAATAACAAAGTTCTAGTTGAATATATAGAATCTGTGAAAACCGTGAATTATATGAAAAATAACCTTGTTTGGACAAACGGAAACAGATCGTTAAAAAGAAGTGAATTTTGCATTGAAGCAATCGACGGAATTAATGGAAACACCTCGATTATACCGTCAAAAAAGAATCAACAATATTTAATACGCACTTGTCAACAATCTAAATTTTGCGATACGCTACCATGTGTTCGCAGGTGTTGTGCCGATGGAGAAATCTATTATAAAAAAAATATGACGACGCTATGTAAAAGAGATGAAAGTGATCATACATTTGAGAGTTTTTCAAGTTTAAAGATTAGTGGAAATTTTACGAAACCAGCAGGTATGACAAATTTGGATGTTTTGATATGGTTATATTTAAAAAAGTTAGTTTAAATCTCCGAACGTACTATATGAAGATTTCAACTACATATAATGTTAACAAACAGTAGTATTTTTTTATACCCTTGCAGAGGGTATTATAATTTTGTCACGAAGTTTGTTATTTGTTTATTCTTGATCAGGGCGATGAGCTGAGTCGATATAGTCATGTCCGTCTGTCTCTTTCTATGCAAACTAGTCTCTCAGTTTTGAAGCTACCTTGATGAAACTTGGTACAGGTCCGTCTTTTTACTGTACGCAGTACATATGTCGGAACCGGCCGTATCGGATCACTATATCATATAGCTGCCATAGGAACGATCGGTTCAAAATCAACATTGAGTATGAAAAACTTTTTAGTTTCTTAAGATATCTCAACCAAACTCACAGATTTGTGTGTTTTACAGATTTTTTGTCCGATTTACACACAAATCTGTGAGTTTGGTTGGTATAGTTTTAAACATCGCTACCAAATTTGACGTAAATCGGACTACTATATCATATAGCTGCCAAAGGAGCGATCGGTTCGAAACCAACATTTAGTATGTATAACAAATTTTGTAAAAAATCTGATGGCTTACACGGGGCACTGCAAGGGTATCCAAACTTAGGCGCGCCAAAGTTAGTTTGCGCTATATTTTTTAATTTTGTTTTTGTAGAAATTACTTTTATATATTTTTGTTGCACAACTTTAAAATTGCAATAGACTTACAAATTTTTTTGTTACAAGCTATCAAATTATAGGTGTTTGTGCATTATCTTACGATTACAATTTATTGACCTAAAAATTATAGCCGTTTTTAAAACCAATATTTTTTTAAAATTCCGTATTAACATACTTGGATTTGTTAGGCATTTTTCAGGTATTTTTCATTGAAATTGATAGGAAGATAGAGAAATCATTTTTTAACATATTTAAGCAAGGATTTTATTGATATTGATAATATCCTTCCGGAATAGTCTAATGCGAAACAAGTTTAAGGACCAAAGAATGCTGCCCGAAATAACTGAATGATTTATAAATAACTTAGTATTGGAAAAAGGTTAAATGTCATATGTATTCAACTGATGACAGCTATATACCATAGTACAACTATTTTAAGCGGATTTGGTCGTGTTGTATGTGACAATACCAGACAGACAATATGGCAGCTTACCAATGTGGTATAAGCTAACTCCAAATATACAGTTTGTCAGTATGGTGAAGATACATATCTCAAAAATGCAGTAAGCTACAGTGGAGCATGCTCGACAGTAGGTGACCCAGTACTCTTTGAGTGCAAACCGTTCACTTTAGATTGTTCTTCAATATTGCGTACCATTCAATAGATAGCGCCACTACAAAGATAAGTTTACAAACACAGCGGTCGCTAGCGTCTCTTCTTCCTTCTGCCCGTAACATTGTTAGTTGAATAACTTCCGCTTTTATCATCCGATTGGAATGAAATTTTCAGAACAGGTTTGGACTATAGTGTTCATTATATGTAGCAAAAATCAATGCGCTAGCATTTAAGGTGCTTTTGTAATTCGACTTAGAAATTTTGTATTTCAATTTCTGGGGGCGGAGGGGGCGTGGCAAAAATCTAAAACAAACTTGATCAATGGAAGATATAGATGAATCTACATGCCAAATTTGGTGTCTCTAGCTCTTATGGTCTCTGAGATCTAGGCGACACAAAAAGGGATAGACAGACAGACGGACATGGCTATATCGACTCGGCTGTTGATGCTGATCAAGAATATATATACTTTATGGGGTCTGCCCCGCCTCCTTCTGCCTGTTACGCACTTTTTTTTGGACAAACGTAATAGACCCTTTTGTACTTTTTTAAACAAAGGACTATTTTTGACCGATCCCTTCTATGTCAGCTAAATATCATAAACTGAGCCTATAACATAAAGACGTACCTGCCTGTACACATTTTTATCAAGATAGCTTCGGAACAGAGAGACTAGTTTTCACAGAATCAGACGGATAAGCTCCTTTAATGTGTTATGCATTTTATTCGTAGTGTAATAATTTTTTTAGAACAAATTTTTAATATTAATATAAAATATTTGAGAACGCCATGCAATTTATATCCTATGTACTATCTTATTTAAAATTGTTTGGAATGGTATTTAAGAATGGTTTTCCATTCCGCCATCTTATAATATAGCCACACCCTCAGACTTTTGTTTATGTTCGATACACATAAGTGAACCTTTTAGTACAATTACTTAACGTGACATCATTCTTGTTGGCCTTAATTGACACATTACTTTTATTAATTACAATCCTAAATGATGTTTGCAAAGCAAACTCGAGAAAGCTTGCTAATAACGTGGACTAATGCCATATTGAAAGATATTTGACATATTTTTTAAAATATCTAATTTCTGATTAATTTTCTGGTGTTTAACATTTAATAACTTTTTCTGATATATAACTAAAAATAGTTCTACTACTACTATTACTATTACTACTATTACTATTATTAATATTACTACTGCTAATTACTTTTACTATACCAATTTCAATTTTTATTTATATTTGAATTTCCATTAATTAATCGACAATGATACGAAACTTTATCGTCTTTTTAATAAAATATGTTACCTATTTTTTTGTTCAAGAATATGGTATATTACACGGGTTGGAATGTCCAAAATTTCGTCTGGATCCAGACTCATTTTACGATGAAGAACACACAATAAGCTCTATCAACGGAGCTCTGTTTATAACAAGCACACAAAAAAAGTATTCTAACAGTCAGTATTGTATTGAAAAAATAAAAAACTCTTCAATGGTCGATAGTAAGGTAAGCTTTTAAAAATACATTTTTATTAATATTCTAAAGAAGTTAAGATTATTCTTTGTACATACGTTGCTCAGAAGCAGCTGTTCAAACCTAAACGAATAAGGGTATGGTTTCGTTTATGGTCGTCAGTTAGCGGTAACGCAAGTGTTTTATATCGGCTCGCAACGGTTACCGTTATTTCTTAGGTTTTGTTTTAAAACATCCGGTATAGTTTCGGAACATTAAAAAAAATTTGTTTTTTATTTATTAGGTACCTTTTTCATATTCACATTTTATTTTATTTACGTATGCAAACTTAATGTTGTCTAGTTAATCCAACAAGCAAAACAATCAATTTTTAATTTACATTCAAAATAATGGTCACTTAAAAAGTCCATTTTTGGATAATGTATATGTATGATTGTAATACCGTCTAACGGTTTCAGTTACGGTTTGAATCCTTGATCTTATGTTAACAATGGTTTTTTTTTACAAAACCGTGTCGGTTTTTTCAACCGACTAAAATTCAATGAATTCAATTCATTTCAATGAGTGTAACTTAACATGAGTACCAAGTGTTCATTGAGTTTAATTTAAACTAAATATTTGATTTAAATATTTTCTGCACTTTTTTGGATTTTTAGAATTCTTTTGGTAACCGAAATCATACTGGTATTTCGAAACCGAAAAATATGAATAAATGTTAACCTTTACGAAACCGATATAACAATATTTAACGAAACCGTTAACCGAAACTCAAAACCCGACCATAACCGTAACGGTAACTGAAACTTATATTCGTTGCGGTTTGAATTCCTGACTCAAATAAATTAAATGAATTACTTCTTTTCAGAACAGCTCTACACATTTGTGTGCTTTGATTCTAAAGTTGTGGGCAATGATCGCATACGATTCAAGATGTATCCTATTGGTCTTCTAATTTCCTGTTGCTTCTATGCAATTACCTTGGCGGTATATGTTTCAATCGAAAAATTACGTAATCTCCCGGGCAAAATATTAATTTGCTTGGTAAGCAGCCTCCTTTTGGCATATCTGGGAATTGCGTTGGGACAATTAATGCCTACTTCGAATAACAACCTTTGCATTATTTCAGGTAAATGGAAAAAAGTGAAAGAACTTAAAACAGGTTCAAAAAATTTTTAAACACAAACTTAAACTAAAGCTAACAAATAAAGTCATTTATCTAACTTCTTTCTTTTTAAAGGATTTCTTGTATATTTCTTTTTAATGGCCGCATTTTCCTGGATGAACATAACATGTTTCGACATATGGAAGACATTCGGGTTAGAAAGAGGCTTTTTTTTCTTAATATAATAAAAAAAAAGAAGAGCCAACGAAATTTTTTTATTTCAGATCAACCAGATCAAAGAATGCTCAAAGGAGAGAACAACGAAAACGATTTATATGGTACTCAGTATATGGATGGGGATTGCCAACTATCCTAACATTAATAACAGCATCATTAAGTAGATCAGACGTTTTATCAGAAAATATTCGACCCAATTTTGGAAATGGCAGGTGTTGGTTTACTTGTACGTTAACGTAAATAGTTTTCTATGAAAATTATTAATAGCATATGTACTATTTTTTAGATGATACAATTGGTTTTGCGAGCTTACTATTTTTTTCCGGACCTCTTGGAATACTGCTCATCATGAACCTAGTATTATTTTTGCTTACTCTAAAATATTGCAACAGAGTAAAAAGAGAAATATTTAGAATGCAAAGCTCCAATGCCGAGAAACCTGCATTACGAAGTCGATTCTTCATGGATAAAACCAGATTTATTATGAATACAAAGCTTTGCTTTGTAATGGGAATTACATGGCTTTTGGAAATTGCAAGCATTTTGTTATACGACCACAAAAAAAATTTTTTTTGGTCAATTAGTGATTCGTTCAACGTTCTGTTGGGAGTTTTTGTATTCTTTATTTTTGTTTTTAAGCGACGAGTATGGAACGAGATTATGATGAAACTAGGTAATTCCAGTTGGTATATTCAAGACCTACATAGATACAACCTCTTTAAAGTACATACTTTTACTAATAATAGCTATCTTAAATTTTTCTTTAGGCTTTCAGACAAAGAGCGATACTCGGAGAAATGGAAATACTACATGTTTAACTCAATCTACTTATTCGGCTCCAAGTATCTCCATGAAAAAAATAGACGATGGCGAGGTATCCCTTACACGAATTTGACCACAGTACAGTAGTATAAACAACAATTAACAAGAAAGTCCGAAATTCATAATATTTAATTCAAATTAAACTAAACAAAAAAAAATTAACTCTTTTTAAATTTGTATTTACATTCTTTACACAAGCATTTTATAGCTCTACGATATTAAGCTGATTTGGGTTTGATTTGCTTTCATGGATCAGCTGCTCACAGCGACTCCATACCAATTGTGGAGTGTGGAGGCACACTAAAGTTTTCAACGAAACTAGCTCTTATAGTAAATTTCCACAAGTTTAAATTTTACGGTTGTGTGAGGGCTCACACAAAACATCCATGAAGTGTTTTTCTTGCGTTGTTGCAGCCAATTGCTTAGGTTGCTTACGCTGCAGTACCAACATGAATATATTGAAATGATGCTGAACAAAGTCTGTAGGCAGAATCCTTCAGATGTTTCACTTTAAATAAATAGGCAATTACTTTACACATTAGAAAGTGCACCCTTAAACTCGTTAATATGAGCTAAAAACAAATTCAAAAGGCACAGAGTCACTGCAGAAGTCCATTTGGGGACTCTACGAATCTTGGGGCGGACAGATCTGATGACGTAGAAATCGTCGAAATAAGACGAAAAAATTAAATAAACTTTTTGATTTTCGGCTCGGTTCTCCAGATATTGGGACCGATAAGTTGCCGCTTCCCATACAAACTGCGTGCCAGCTACTCTTTGCACTGTATTGCCTAGAGCAGTGTTGTAAGGTGTCCGTTTTTATTTCACCGCTTGGCGCGGATATTCAAACCATTTTATTTTATTATATTTCTAGCTTATTTATATATTGTTGCTGTTTTTTGTTGTTGGTGTTATTGTTAATGTTATTTTTCCCCCTGTAGGAGACATAAGTGTACGACAAAAAATGCCGTAGGGAAAAATTTTTTTTAAAAAATCGGCGCCACACCTGTCGTATACTAATGTCTCATGTAGTATAAAAAATAGCAATAACAACAACAACCGTAAATTTATTCGATTTCAATATATAAATTAGCAAGAAAAGTAATAAAATAAAATGGTTTGAATATCCGCGCCAAGCGATGAAGTTGGAACGGACACTATACAGCACTGCTGTATGAAATACTATCGGTGTCTCGTTTTAACACAGTGCAACGAGCGGCTGGCACGCTGACCAGTTTGTATGGGAATCGGCGACTTATCGGTTCCAAAATTTCGAGAACCGAGCCGAAAATCAAAAAATTTATTTAATTTTTTTGTCTTTTTTGACGAGTTTCTACGACGAGTCCATCATCAGATCTGTCCGCCCTAAGATTCGTAGAACTGCCGTCCATTTCAGTGACAGTTGTAAAAATAAATTGCAATATGGCAAATGGCAATTTATTTTGCTAATTTTGTTTTGTGGTCTTTTTTTAATCGGCTGTTTGTAGCCTGCAAAAATCTCGATAAATGCCAAAAAAAAAAAATTGGTAGTACCTGCGTCCTTCGCTCCATCAACCAACAAGTTGCCAATGACTTTGTATGCCAAGTGACGTGCGTCGCCTCATTTTCCCAATTGCAGCCAACGTATTCGCGGGTAGAAACCCACTATGAGGCAGTACACAGTCAATTTCAGTAACAGCTGAGGTTTATGCAATTAAATTAGTTTAAAACCCAAAACTTGCATTTCTTGAAATTCTCTTTCGCGCCCTCTTTTTAATCAGCTGTTTTTTGCTTCCCGAAATCTCACATTGGAAGTCCCCGGAGAACATTGTAAGTATATAGCGTTTCAAGTTTTAATACTCAAATAATTATATATTAGATGGAGAAAAATTAATAAGCAAGCACGAAATGTTCAAAGGGGTGAAAATAAGTAAATAGCAGCAAAAACGTAATAAAATTATGTTAGTAATGGTACTTTATTTTTATTTACCATAAATTCTTGATCAGCTGTTCGACCAGGTTGCCAGCCGATTCACGAATGAAAAGCAGTGTGCAAAACGGGTCGTCCCTGAAACTGGCTGTGATTTGCTTAAACGTGAACAAACTTTAAGCACATCAAAAGCATAGCAGTTGCAGGAATTCCCCATTTCTGTTCCAATTTTAGTGAAAATAACTAATCGATAAATTCTTAAGTGGTCTCACATCACTAAGAATATGTCAGCGCTCATCACTAGTTGCAACCTTTGGTTTTACTATTCTGAATTCTAAGTAATAAGTTACAACGTAACGCATTGCATTGCAATAACACAATTAATAAAAGAAAATAAAATGGAACATTTTAATTTTGGTGGTTCAGAGTTAACTCGTGGTCATATGTTTCAAATGTTGCTTCGAATTTCAATAGCCTCGGTAATAACATACTACTCGGTAAAATGGATGATGAATCAAATAGATCCGACTAGTAAAAGCAAGAAGAAAGCAAAGCTGCTTGCAGAAGAGCAGTTAAAAAGGTTGGTTGTAAGTTATGCTAGGTTTACATTGCGTCATATTTTGGTGGCACAGTGCTACAGTGTAGCATCTGGGTGTCTGAGCTTTCGAAATGTGATTTGCCGATTCGTCCCTGGGCTCTGTGCCATGCTCGGTGGGGCATTGTGAACCTAGTACTATTATGTTGTTTGATTGACTTATCCATATTAAATTCCTTGTAGACTCCGCAGAGAAAATAACTTCGACGTCAATTTACAGACGTTTACTGACTATGAGCTGATGATTGCATCACATTTAGTTGTTCCAGCCGACATCGCTGTCAAATGGAGCGATATTGCTGGCTTGGATGCTGTTATCCAGGATCTTCGAGAATCTGTTGTGTTGCCTGTACGACATCGAGATATGTTCAAGGGATCGAAGCTTTGGCAAGCGCCCAGAGGTGTGCTGCTTCACGGTCCTCCGGGATGCGGGAAAACATTAATCGCAAAGGCAACGGCGAAGGAAGCGGGAATGAGGTTTATCAATTTGGATGTGGCTATACTTACTGACAAGTGGTACGGAGAGTCGCAAAAGCTTGCATCTGCTGTCTTTTCGTTGGCTGCCAAGATTCAACCGTGCATTATTTTTGTTGATGAAATTGACTCGTTTCTACGGGCACGCAATTCAAATGATCATGAGGCAACAGCCATGATGAAAACCCAATTCATGATGCTATGGGATGGCCTTAGTACAGACCCAGAGTCAGCCGTTATTGTAATGGGAGCAACTAACCGGCCACAGGACTTGGATAAGGCTATTCTTCGTAGAATGCCAGCCCAATTTCATATTAGTCTCCCATCCGAAGCACAAAGAGTTCAAATTCTCAAATTGATATTAGCAACTGAGGAAATTAATAGCAATGTTGATTATAACCGTTTAGCTAAACTTACAAATGGATTTTCAGGGTCAGATCTTCGAGAAATGTGCAGAAATGCTTCTGTTTACAGAATGAGACAATTTATGACAGCCACTGATAAAAACCAACAACAGTCTTCTTCACCTATAAACAGCGCAGATATAAACAAAACTTTGATTTCCATTACAATGGATGATTTGCTTAGCTCTCATTTAAAAATGAAGGAATCCAAAATGCACACTGGTAATCTATTTTTGGAGAATCGAATAGATTTAGATTAAGTAATATAAAGCTTTATTTTTCACCCAAATACGATGTTTCTTGTTGTTAAATTTTAAACATGATTCGAGTATGTATAAATTGATCATTTAACAGACTTCTTGATTGCACGAGCAATTTTATTTATTAATGAATTAATAAACTTAAAACCACGTGTTTTTGCGGAAAAACAACTAACAATGTAGTTTATGCCTCTTCTTTTTCATCCTACAATAAATTAAACTTTCTAATTCATCGACAAAGTAGGGTCAATGGCTTATTTCGTGCAGAGGTTCAGCAGAAATTGAATATCAGATTTTTATACCCTTGCAGAGGGTATTATAATTTTGTCACGAAGTTTGTAACGCATTGAAGGAGGCGTGTCAGACCCCATAAAGTATATATATTCTTGATCAGGGCGACGAGCTGAGTCGATATAGCCATGTCCGTCTGTCCGTCTGTTTCTATGCAAACTAGTCTCTCAGTTTTGAAGCTATCTTGATGAAACTTGGTACAGGTCCGTCTTTTTGCTGCACGCAGTACATATGTCGGAACCGGCCGGATCGGATAACTATATCATATAGCTGCCATAGGAACGATCGGTTGGAAATAAACATTTAGTATGAAAAACTCTTTTGTTTCTCAAGATATCTCAACCAAATATACACATTATGTGTTTGATTGAGTTTTAAACAGGCTGACCAAATTTGGTGTAAATCTGACTACTATATCATATAGCTGCCATAGGAACGATCGGTTCGAAAACAACATTTGGTATGAAAACCTTTTTTGTTTCTCAAAATATCTCAACCAAATATACACATTGTCTGTTTGATTAGGTTTTAAACAAGCTGACCAAATTTGGTGTAAATCGGACAACTATATCATATAGCTGTCATAGGAACGATCGGTTCAAAATCAACCTTTAACAAATTTTGTAAAAAATCTGACGGCTTACGCAGGGCACTGCAAGGGTATTCAAACTTTGGCGCGCCAAAGTTAGCTTGCGCTATATTTTTAGATTCATTTCGGATCTTATCTGCCACTAGATTGTTTTAAACAAAGAGTCGGATGATGGATTCTATATTCTACCATTTAATTAGTAATCCGCTGAGCTGAAATTTTTGAAATGATTGAAGACCTATTCTCGTTGATCTATTGTTGGCGAGGAATGTTTTTTTTAATTAACAGCAAGACAATTTTTCAGTGTGATTAAATGTGTCGAAAAGCATTGAAGAAGAAATTGCTAAATACAAATCACAATTTGAGAAATAATAGTTTCAATTCAATTTATTAAATGGATTAATAATCAGTTTGTCAACCTCAAATTAATTAAGACAATACCTAGCACTTATTCAAAAGTTTTGGTCCATACAAAAGGACATAAGCGCAATGCCAGTCACCGCCACCAGAAAGACGTAGAATTTCGTCGGTTGTCACAGATGTCACATCGTCGTCGTCAAACTTGAACCAAACATCGCCACTTGATCGAACCCAGGCTACATAATGGCCAGATGAACTTGAGCGTCCCTTATGGGTTAAAACTGCTTTCAGAGTGTAAAATCCAGAATTGTTGCTGCCCAAATCATCTTCGAAAGAGAATTTTTCATATTTGCTTTCGTCAAATTCTTCCTCAACCTCATCAGTTTTTGCAGTTTTATTTATCTTCGATTCGACGTCCATTTTTTTGTCATCCACCTCTTTAAATTTGGATCGCATCGGGCATAACTTCTGCTGCAATTCGGGCGTACACAATTCAAAGGCATCAAAATCGATTGGAAACTTAATATCTTTCAAGACTTTTGCATTAATGCCTTCCTTTCCTTTATATTGGAATCTAACAAACTGGACTGTCAGATAAGCAGGAAGGCGACTCACTAAGTACTATATATAAATAAATATTAAATTATGATTGGCAGCCAATTTTAAGACAATTTAAAGCTTACAGTTCTTGTATAATGGGCATCACGGCCGAGCGATTCCGAATTCTTAACAAGCTGTTCTTTCATTTTCTATGTCAAATATAAGTGCAAACTGATTTAATGTCCAACAAATATATTATATTTTATAATTACCGATTTCAGACCACTTTGCATATACTTAACTTCCATTGAAATAAAGCAACTGAGCTGCAAAAAATTTTCTGTTGAAATTGTGGCAGGTTCATCGGGAGCTTCATCAGAGGTCATTTTGACCTGAAAGGTGCCTCCGAAAAATTGTTCAATAAATGAGCTTAAAATAAAAATAAGTCGCTATAAGTCCCAACCACTAAAACAAAACGATAAAGGAAAGAAAAAAGAATATATTACTGTGCACAAATATGGCTCGGACTGTTTAATTTACCATGAGCGGATGCTTCGATGTGGACAATTTTTATTGTTATTACTATGTATCGCTACCACTGTCAGCATTACCTATATAAAATTTATCGAATTGTAATCATTGAATTCTTGCTCTTAAATTTTGAAATGTGAAATTTTAGATAAAAATTGTAATTTTGGCAGTCGAATTTCAAGTAATGAGCTACACGTCAAGCAAATTAAAAATTTTGGTGCGCCGAGATGGTTTATTGCTACTTTGATAGTGTTGACCATTACCATTTTAAGAGATGTTTTTAAGTTTAAAGTCGAATCGAAGAAGGTGGTAAAGGCCATTTCAGAAAAAGGTCTACTTAGGATGATTCGCTGGTTGGAAAACACGGGGAGTGCTTTTAAGATGACGAAAAACATTTTAAATAAATAATAAATATACGAGGTATAGCCAGTCTGGGTCATATTTGTAGTACACACAGTTAACAACTTACTTATGAACTTTCTTTTCGGCAACAGCATTACTAGATTCCTGGCTTAATGGCACAAGCTTCTGCTGTAGCATTTTTAGTATCTCGGACCAACATTCGTTGGCATCTTGCTGCCTATAGGTGCCATTTTCACCTGTCTGAGCAAATTGAGGCGAAGCACGATGCAAGGCCTGCAACAACACAATTGGTGTGATAGTTGTGCCCTTTTCCATCTGTGAAAATACTATTTTCATAGCCGAAGAAATAGTAAATGCAGTTGAAGTGGCATCTGAGCCATCGTGTTTAAAGTGATCCAATGCTTTACGTAGCTCAGGAACTGCCCTTAAACATTGAACAGTTGCATTCATGTAACATGTATTACCAAGATTGGTTAAACCGGCCGGAATTCGCATCTACAATTAATATATATACAAAAATACCAAATATTAAAACTACGCACAATAAGGCGAGGGTCACATTGCGTCATATCTTGGTGGCACAATGCTACAGTGTTGCACCTGGGCACCTGAAGCTTCCCAAATTTGCAATGCAGATTTTGAGGCCCAGATGCACCCATGAACTTCTGCACCATGCTCTGTGGCGCAATGGGAACCTAGCATAAAAGGTGATCTTGACTTTACCGCTGTTGCCGCTTCAGCCTCGTTCATGTCCTCAATAAATTTAACTGGTGTTTGAGGCACCTCTGGCACTTTTTCTTTCGAGCCAAGTAATAGCACTACAGCACCCTTCAAAATATATATGCACGTTTTTAGTGAATAGCACGTTGTAAACTTTTGGAAAACTTACATCCTTTAACTGCAAATTCCATTCATCATCTTTAAGTATTCCACCTTTACACATAATTTTTTGCCGTTCTGGTTGAACCCCTGTTAGCGCAAATAGTTGAGCTTTAAATAATATAGGCTCTTCATCGGTATTTACATCAATATCCGGAAAAAGTTCGCGACCCCATTTCACTTTTACTAAATGCAAAGAGTAAAGAAGATATGTAAAAGTCATTTATATATTTCTTATAGTTACCTTTGAAGGACGGCATTTCGGAACCACAAGTAGCTGAATTTCTTTAAAATATCAAAGTCATATACTAGTAGAGATGGAATCAGGGGTGTCAATACTGACGTTCACCAATCGATTGTATTAATCGATAATATCTATATTCTTAGAACAATTAGCAACTCTGCGTTTTTAATCGATGGTGTAAGAAAACTATCGTTTAACCCGATGCCAACAACAAACTTACTTCCACAACAAAGCAAACGCCAACCAAAGATTTCATTTAAACACTTTGTTGATATATTTAACAATATCGCCAGTTATTATGGATTGTGAAAGCATTCAAATGGCTATATCAGACGAAAATAATTTGACTGTGAGTTTTACTTCATGTATCTGTGGATTTGTTCTGAATATTATATTACTGCGTCGTAGTTTTTTTACGTACACATATATATGTATGTGTGGTTACATATTTATAAATCAAACAATGTTGAGACTGCTTGACTAGTAACAAAGACTTCCTTCCTAACGTCGCAAACGTCCATTACATCCCCCTTCGGCTCTAGATTACATTGTTATAGATGATGTATAAGCACTAACATTCTCGCAACGTATTTTCTAAAAACTAGAGAGATAGGAATATGTACAATGTACATACCTCTGTATGTATATGTATATATACTTCATTTTCTTATTAGTTGCTGTGAATTTTTCATTTCTGTCAAAACATTTGCTTGACGTAATGTATGTATATTTACTAACAAAATACTACAGTAGTTGCACACATAAAATAAATGTAAATTATAATTAAGATTATAAAAATTATTAAAATTATTAGTTAAGTTAGATATTAGATATATAAATCAAAGTAAAATGTAAGATTAAATTTATCCTTTTTGACTAATGTACTAATTTATAACGCCATTGTGCTTGGTGCTTAAAAGTAATTATTTTAAAATTAAATTATTTAGTCATCGGGTATTCTAATAACAGTTTCATTGTTCCCATTGATTTAAAGGAACGCAAAGAATGTGGAAGGAGGGGACGGAAGCCTGGCAGAAAAACGTCTTCCGAAAAGGTTGATATAAAAGCAAAACTAGGTATGTAATTCTTACTTTAAAAAAATGTAGGCCATATAAATATAGCTTATTCTTTAACATTTGACTACAAAGAACGGAGCAGACAGAGCGCTAGGGAATGCCGGGCACGGAAAAAACTTCGTTATCAGTATCTTGAAGAGCTTGTTGCAGATCGTGAAAAGGCAGTTATAGCATTGCGTGCTGAACTGGAGCGAGTTGGTTAATATACATTTACGTTCTTTAAAAAACAATTCTTATCTATCTGTTTATCTTTCAGCTAATACAATGGGATAGGCGATTAACAGAAAACGAAAGTCCCAATGATGTTGATCAGCTGCTGAAGGAAATTGGAATCCTTAAACAGGAACAGCAAGCTTAAACTTATGGTACAAAATAGATCTTTACAAACATTTATTTACTAAAAACTAGAAATATATTTCTTTTCATATATTTATGTATTTAAATACATATGACGGTTAGCTTCCGTATTTCAATGACAGCTAAATACAAATGAAATTTTTAAAAGTACATATTCAAGTTTTGTAAATTTTGTTTTTACAATCATACAAATTCAAACATTAAATACCTAAAATTATAGAGTACTAGTTTTGTTGTATGCGGACTCGAATCTGTACAGAAAAAAGTGTAGCCATTTTAAGAGTGAATGATTCATTTGCCGTTTTGGATGCATTCATGCAGATGTCTAATGTGGAAGTAAGAGAAGTTAATAACAAAATTAAGAATAAGATATTTGTACATAATTTATTTTATAATAAATACCACAGTTTCACTAGACGCACACAAATATATACTCGCATTATTCACACTACCCTTGCCGAGGATATTTTAATTAGCAACAAAACGCATTGAAGAAAGCGTCGCAGACCACATAAAGTTAATATATAATGTCGAAACCGGCCGGATCGGATCACTATATCATATAGCTGCCATAGGAACGAGGGGCATTTCATTTAATACTTTACAATAAGGACCCACATAAGGGATCCATGTGCGAAAAAAGCTACAAAACAGCGAAAGTCTAGCATAGCTGTTGAGCTATTGTATAATATAAATTTAAACACACCTTTATTTTAAATTTTTATATAAAGTGAATGATAACGGCCTGATTAACTCGGGGAATATTAAATAAAATGCTCGTATTTTAAAATTGTATCATAAAAATTTAAAAACAATTTTCATCATAAGAAATTAAAAATAACTTTCGCTTATAATTTTTTATTATCGCTTCGTTCGCCAACCCCCAGCTCGCTCCGGTCGCTAAAGTGTGGAAGTCAGCAACACTTCTCACAGCCACAGCCAGAAAGTGCTCATCGAAGCGAGCAGAGTGCTAGCCCCTAGTTTTTCACCATTGTGTCATTTTTAACAAGAAAACGTACATTTGCTCTGTTATTAATTTATCCTTGCAGTTAGACTTAACATAATAGGACAGGGAAAAATCCTGATTTGGCGGGAAAAGTGCGAAGATCTGGTGGGGAAAACAACTCTGATATTTTGGGGAAAAAGTCACATTTTAAGGTTGCCTTTTAAAATTAGCTCTTCTGGGTGAACCAACAATCAAATTAAATTTCAAATGGCACACGGCTTGAATTATAAAGTATCGATTTCTTACAAAATGCATGTCAGTGAGGATAGGGCATAGATTTTACAAATTATCGAATTCGATATATTATTTTGCCTCGATATTATTTACATGTATCGATAAATTATTGTGTTGCTTTCTAGCTTAGGAAATATTTACATAATTTTATTAAATTAAAATGAGCTTGATTACGGATGAAGCTTCTGAATCAATGACAGCTGAATTAAGAAGGGAGGTCCGTCGTAAGAAAATATTGGAGTCCGCTAAAACCCGACTGGAAAAGCTTAACGGTAGAGCACCAACCCATGGTAAGGAATTCTGGATTATTTATAGTACTCTTGGGAAGCGGTTCAAAGTCTTTAAGACTGCTTGGTTTGTTTTGATTTTGTAAGGGAACGACTCGAATTCGGTATATGAAAGTGTTTTAGCCCCTTTTGGCTAGGAGTAACAGGCAGATGGAATGCTTAACTTTATGTCAGACCCCATAAAGTATATAAATATATTCCTGGTCAGCATCATTGGCATTTAGCCAAGTCGGTCTACCCGTCCGTCTGTCTGTCCCTGTTTTAAACACCTAGATCTCAGAATCAGATTAAAAGAAAGGGCTAGATACTCAGACTAATATGTTGGACGAGACGCTAGCGCGACAACGTACACACCTTGCTTGTCTGTTTTTTACCACTGTTGGCGTTAAAACACTTAGTTTTTTATACCCTGTACTTTAAAAACGTACTAAAGGGTCTATTAAGTTTGTGCAAAAAAATATGCGTAACAGCAAAAGGAGGCGTGGCAGACCCCATAAAGTATATATATTCTTGATCAGCATCAACAGCCGAGTCGATATAGCCATGTCCGTCTGTCTGGTTGTCCCTTTTTTAACACCTAGATCTTAGACAATATAAGAACTAGAGACACCAATCTTGGTATGTATGCTCATCCATATCTTGCATAGATCTGGTGTGTATTAGAATTCTACCGCCCCCATAAAAAAAGTCAAAGTTTAATTACAAGAGCACCTTTATTATTAAGGCTTTGGGCTCTGGAACATATGTGTTATATGCACTATAGTCCAAATCTGTATTGTAAATGCAATTTCGATCGGACAACAAACTCAAAAGTTGCTCAACAAAGAAGAAGAAGAAGGAAGAAGAGACGTTGGCGCTTTTCACCACTATGACCTTCTACCAGTATTTGTTTTTTTTTACCACTATTCTCTATTCATCATTTTGCTCTTTCCCATAAGTACAGGGCCTCCTACTGTCTAGCTCCACTGTAGCTTAACGTACTGTTTTTTAACACTAGTCACTATTCACTTTATTTGATCTTTAAGTATTGGGTCTCCTACTGACGACCTGGTCCATTGTGACTTTATTTGACTTTTACATTCAGTAAGTGCACATTTTTTTGAAATGTTAAAAATAAACCAAATTTTAATTGTGGAAAGGGACTATTATTTATAAGGTGTGGTACATCAGTCTTCATTTGGTATAATAAGCTTAAAAAGTATCAGACATGCAAAATCTAATTTTATGATTATCTACTTTTCAGATTCTAAATCGCCAGAAGTTTTGGAATATTCAGATCCTGAAGTAGAGCCTAACATTCATATTGATAATAAGGTTTATCAAGAAGATGCCTTTACTCCTACTTTCTTTGGGGCAACCAATAATAATTCAACAAGCAGCAATACACCTAATATATTTATAAGAAGCAGGGCCTATATTTTTCTAGCAGCGGTTATCGGATTCATTCTATCCCAGTATACAAGTAATTGCCTTTTTGTTCCAGTTGGCTTGTGTGTACTAATCGAATTATTTTACTACAAAGGGCAAAATAATCTTAACAATAATATTGTCACCGTAGTTGTGCCGATGGCACTTCTATTTACGGGCGCATCCTTAGGGAATAAAATCAAACAGATTAGTAGTCTCCTATTGATTTCGCAATCTGTCTTAATAAATCTAGCAGTAACCATATTCTGTATATGTTTAAGCAGTTTATTGTTTCAATATATAAGCATTAGTCATATTGTTGATATTAAATAAATTGTACCATACAATTGCCTAAATTGTAATGTTTTTACTAAAACCAAATGCTGATATTTTTTTCAAAAGCAACAAGTATTTCTTCCTGATCCAATCCGTTAGCAAAATCGGCTCGTCAAAATACCGGGCTGCAGGGAGACCAAGCATCTCCTTCAGCTTCAAAATAAAGCTTGTCAAAGGCCAAATACAACTTTGTGTACACGTCGACCTTGACGCGCTAATTGCTTACCTGCGCCTTCTTTTGTTGCGTATGGAATTAATATATTTCATTATTATAAATGTCATGTGTGCTTATATTTGCAATTATGCTTACATACGAGCACGATGATGCATCGCATGATGTGTTATGTGTTGATGTGTCCTTAGCATCAACACCAGCATAATTAATATCCTCCTGACTCTCGTCGAAGTCAACCAAACTGCTGCATAAGGAATGTGTTTCGGCATGTGGAAACCCCCAGTCAATAGAATCAGAGACTCCTTGCCTTGTTGATCGGCCGTCGAATACTGACGGACACATCGTACTGCAAGAAAGTTTAGCTTGCATGCGAGCTGAAAATAATCTGGCTATTTCTACAAGCCGCCTTTGCGTCGAGAGGTCAGGGAAAAACGCCATGTATGCTGTTAAATACTAACACTCTTTACGCTCCCCCGTGTTAAAGTCCCGGGGGATTTTCATACAAAATTCCGGAGCAATCCCCGAGGGGTCGGGAATAATATCTGAGGTTTCCCGGCGATAACCACAGGGAATCGTACGACTGGGATGGTTTAAAATCCATCTTATGTATGAGCTCGCTACGATTCTGCCTGCTACCTCACCCGACTAAAGATACCCTTTTTATGATGTTAATTAAATACTTATAATATTTCTATAACATTAACGAAAGCAGTGTGATATATTATTAATTATTATTATATATAAATTTATAACTATTTAACTACATTTTTATTTCAAAAATTTAGTGGCTAATGCAATTGTTTATACGCAGCATTAGGAAATCAATATAAATATAATATAATTGTAAATAATAATAATATTGTTAAAAATTAATTAAATCAAATATTGCACCCATTTACTTAATATTATGTCATTTAATTTTACTCGAGCAAAACACCCGATCAGAGTAGGGTAAGCGTAGGCCGAGGGCATTATTGCGAAGCAACTTGAAAATAGACAAAATTGAGATTTGTAACAACAACAACATGATATGAAGAGTGGCAACGTTTCATCATACTTTTTGTAGGTACAAAGAAAGCATAACAAGAAACCAGAACAAAAAACCGCAAAGCGGCCATCGAAGATTGGCGCGTCACACGCCTTCAACATTATTCTGTTAGATTCTGTCTATACCCACTTGTACACGCCAAACTCCACGGCCTCTGTTATTTAACAGCCGTCATTTCTCCTCTTGATGTTACTTTCTGTATGAATAGCTGTATACAGCCAGCGGATAATAAAAGGAGTCATACCCCATTTGTGCCCTATTGCTTTCCTGCACGTATAAAGGGCTACGGTGGCTTTCCGAATACGTTCTTCTATGCATGCTTTCCAGTTTAATTTTCTATCAAGGATTAAACCCAAATACTTGGCGTGTTCGCTGAATTTGAGTGTCTCTCCACATAGCTTAGGGGGAGACAGAGTAGGGGGCTTGTGCTTATTTCTGAACAGAACTAGCTCTTTCTTGGATGGATTTACTAATAGGCCACACTTGGTGGACCAGATGGAGAGAGTGCGAAGGGTATTTGTCATCCGATCGCGCAGAGTTTGCGGGAATTTATCCGTGAACGCTATGGCCACATCATCCGCATACGCAATCACCTGGCAGCCACCTCCTTCTATGGTGCGAAGAAGCTCGTTTTCTGCAACGTTCTAAAGAAGAGGTGAGAGGACCCCTCCTTGTGGAGTACCTCTGGTGACAAATATGTTTGAGTTGGACGAGCCTATTGAGGCTTCCACAACCCCACATATAAGTAATTGATCGATAAGTCTCACCGGCTTGGAGTCCACACCCAGATCTGTCAGCGCTCCAGTGATTGCGCTTGGGAGGATGTTGTTGAAGGCGCCCTCAATGTCAAGGAAGGCTACAAGTGCGTATTCTTTGTGGTGGAGAGATTTCTCCACTAGAGAGGAAATGGCGTGTAGCGCTGGTTCCGTGGATCTACCTTTACGGTATGCGTGTTGCGCATCTGAGATAGCAGTACGTGGAATGCTATCGTGCAGCTGAAGACTCAGAAGCCTTTCCATCACTTTCAGAAGGAAGGAATAGAGACTTATTGATCTGAAGTCCTTGGGTTGGCAGTGCGATGGCTTGCCTGCCTTAGGAATGAAGATGACTTTGAGAAAAATATATTTGGCGCTCAACTTTCATCAGCTGGACACCTAAAAGTGACAAGTTAATTATCGAAATAGAAAAATGGAGTGCACTGGAGCCAAACCAAAGAGGCGCTAGAACAACAAAAACAAGATCGGCAGACTATGAACCACAACTGAAACTTGTTATTAAATATCTAGTTTCTATATTTTCATTTATGAAATTTATAAAATACATAAAAGCACTCTTTCCCCTTTCCTTCCATTCAACACACAGATAATAGCTCATTAAGAATTCTTTTCTTTGCATTTGTTTCCTCTTTTGAAATAACGGACATCTGCAGCAGCAGAGTTACCATTCAACTTTTGTTTATTTTGTGTGTTGTGCTCGCCCCTACCAAAACTTTGCTGGGTACTAGGCTTTCAGCTTTATTAAAATTAAACTTTAAAATTAATTTTACAAAAGTACAAGAGACCTCCGAGAAATTTTCTCATCATGATTAATTGGGGTCTATCCAGGAAAAAAAAGTTCCGAATTTTATAGACAATGGACACAAAAAATATTTTTATATTCGAAACACAGTAAAACCGAAGCAAGGTGCAGGGTTTTAAAGCCTAGTCCCTAGCACTGAAAAATAGTGTACGCTGGCTGTAAACTCCATACAGAAAAAACAGTGCAGGAAAGCAAACGAATTTTACTGCTATGTCATTTAAATGGTGCACTTTTTTCAAAAGAAGCATTGCCACTAAAAGAAAGAGCGTTTTCAGCACTGTTATTACGCTGGTGATGATAAAACAATATATATGGCGCTCAAATTACCGCAGTAGCTGAACCAAAAGTGAAAATCAACATGGAGTGAATAAAAGCAATTGAAGTAAAAGCAAAAAGGGCACCTGGACAACAAGGACAAGATCGGCAGACTATGAACCACAACTCAAACTTATTTTTAAATTTAATATTTCTGTGCATCTTCATTTATGTAGTTTATAAAATACACAAAAACTCGCCTCTCCCCTTTCCAACTTTTCAATTAATCGAAAATCTCTTATTTAAGAAAAGCCTAGTGCCCAGCACTGATAAATCGTGTACACTGACTGTCAACTTCAGCAGAAAATTCTGCTTGCTTTTAGCTGGTGCGATCCCCAGAAAAAGTTGCCAGCTAAAAGAACGAGCGTTTTTCAACACTGTTTTTAGCTACCATTACGCTGCCATTTAGCAGCTGGTGAGAAAAATATATGTGGAGCTCTTATTTCAGCTGCTGGTCAGCTAAAAGTGATAAGTGAATTATGGAAATAGAAAAATGGAGGGATCTGGAGCCAAATCAAAAAGGCACTTGAACAACAAAAACGAGATCGGCAGACTATGAACCACAACTGAAAGTTTTTATTAACATTTAAATTTATATAAATATTCATTTATGTAATTTATAAAATACATAAAATCCCCTTTTCCCCTTTCTTAACATTAAATACACAGATAATCGCTCATTTACGACAATTTTCATTGCATTTGTTTCTTCTTTTGAATTAACAAACCGCTGCAGCAGCAGAGTTACCATTCAACTTCTGTTTATCTTATGTGTTGTATTGGCAACTCTGCTTTTAGCTGCCTACCAGCGAAAAATTTCACAATTTTTTTTTCGCTGCTGCCACAACTTTGCTGGGTACTAGGCTTAAAGGACAACTTCAGCAGCAGTATTACCACTCAACTTTTGTTTATTTTATGTGTTGAGTTGGCAATACTGCCTGCCTATTCAAAATATTTGGCTCTTTTAGTTCTCCTCTGCCAAAACTTTGCCGAGGACTCGCTGCGCCAAATATTAAGCGTTCATTTCGCCACCTTTTTTTGTGTGGGTGGATTTGTTTGTCTACTGAATACTACGCTGAATGCTGAGAACCGAATCAGCGAAATTTAAATGCAGATAAAAAATCTTGCTGTCCGCCAGTGTTTTTATACCCTGTGGGGTATATTAAGTTTGTTCAAAAAATAAAAGTATGTAACAGGCAGAAGGAGGCGTGGCAGACCTCATGAAATATATATATTCTTGATCAGGGCGACGAGCTTAGTCGATTTAGCCATGTCCGTCTGTCCGTCGGTCCGTCTGTCTATCCGTGTGAACAACGAGATCTCAGAGACGGTAAGACCTAAGAGCACCAAATTTGGTATGAAGACTTTTTATATTTGCACGCAGATCAAGTTTATTTTAAATTTTTGATACCACCCCCCCCTTCGACAACAATTAAGAAAAATGCATAACACTGGTAATTATGAAGCTAGATACTTGAGCTTCGGCACGAACAATACTTGGTCGAATATGGATGCATCGTGAAAAATTGATCAAGAACGCCTGTTTTTTGTTGGTTTGACAATAGGCAAAACAGACAACAACAAAATACGTTACGCCTTACATATATACGAACAATCCTACATGTATTGGTATCTATTTCATAAATGTATTGGTTCATGTCTCTATTGCTATTGCTATTGCACTGTGCAATCTTCTTCGCTCTTTGGCTCTCGCGCTCTCCTTGCGATTCGCCTGACACGTGTCAAACACAAAGGCGTAGCCACCAATTTTAATTAGGAGATTTTAATATTCATAGAGGAATGAACCCTTCTGATCTTTATTGGCTACGCCTATGGTATGTTTCCACGCATCTTTGTGACTCTTTAGTTCGTTTGGCCTCCTCGTGGTGTTCCCTGGATACCGATTTGATTGAATATAATCGGAAGCAAATTCGAGCGGCGCCCTGAACTCTCACAGGGTATACTGCAGTCGGGCCCTCCCGACTGAATGATATATTTTTTATATATAAAGTTGACTCCAGCTTACAATATTTAGTGCTGGGGACTAAGCTTAAAGCCTAGAAGCTAGCAATGTTGTGGAAGGTGCGAACTAATGCTAGGTTTACATTGGGCATTACAATCGGTAATTCAAATTTCGAAGGCTCAATTGCCCAAATGCACCCCTGGCGCGCTGTGCCAGGTAATGTAAACCTAGCATAAAAGTGCCTAATATGTCGCTGGAGGCAGCTTAAAGTAGAGCTGCCAACACAACACACAAAATAAATAAAAGTTGAATGGTAACTGTGTTGCTGGGGCCGTTTGTTAATTCAAAGGAGTAAATAAACGCATTGAAAAATATCGTAATTGATGGTTTATCAGTGTCCTGAATGGAAGGAAAGGGGAAAGAAGGATTTATGTGTATTATCATTTACATAAATGAATATATATAGAGTAAGGTCATAGTCTGCCGATCTAGTTTTTGTTGTACAAGCGCCTTTTTGATTTGGCTCCAGTGCACTCCATTTTTCTACTTCGATAATTCACTTGTCACTTTTAGTTGACCAGCTGATGAAATTTGAGCGCCAGATATATTTAACTCATCAGCTCCGTAATGACAGCTAAAAATAGTGTACAAAATCGATCGTGCTTTTAACTTGTAACTTTTGCTGGGGATCGCACCATCGGCAAAAGTCACAGCAGAACATTCTGCTTGCCTTCAGCTACTTTTTTTTTATATGTTGCCAGTCAGCATACACGATTTTTCAGTACTGAGTACTCAGCTTAAACAGGTACAACCCAAATTTTTTTATAGTACTACTTCAACAAATATTAAACATATACCGAAATATATAGTGTGTCTATTCCATTATTTCGATTCCCAGCTACTTTGACAGCTATATATGTAATTTACTTTACGGGCCGATTGGGAAAGAACACATTTTTGTTTTAAATCTGGTCACCCCTGGAACTTTTGAGGTACATACAAAAAATCGAGCTGGAGTGCGGTGGAAAAAATATTGATTAATTAATATCTGCGATAAGACAGATATATTTGTTTAAACGATATGACTGATCAACGGGGGACTAGAGTTTATGTTGGAAATTTAACTGATAAGGTTAAAAAAGACGACTTAGAAGGCGAATTTACAAAGTACGGCAAGCTTAATTCTGTATGGATTGCATTTAATCCTCCTGGATTTGCCTTTGTTGAATTTGAGCATCGTGACGATGCCGAAAAGGCATGTGACATTTTGAATGGCTCAGAACTGTTGGGCTCTCAATTACGCGTAGAAATTTCCAAGGGTCGTCCCCGGCAAGGCAGACGCGGTGGACCTGGTGACAGAGGACGCCGTGGTGATGTCGGCAGACACAGTATAACAAACAGCAGTGGCGGCTTTCGGCAACAGCGTGGTTCCAGTAGCTCCAGTAGTCGCCACTGTGAGCGAGCGTACAGCTCAGGACGCTCGAATACTGGTTATGGCGGCAGTAGCAGGGATGGCGGCAGCAACGGCTTTAGTCGTCGCGATATCTATAGTGGAACACGTGAAGGCAACCGCTACGGAGGAAGTACCAGTTCCAGCTATAGTCGGAACGGTGGACAAGGTGGAGGACGTTTTAGATCCCGTTCACCAGTCGGTAATCATCGGTTTTAATAATAACACATCCATTTAAAGCCGATAATAAAAATATAAAAAAAACATTAAACGTTTATGCGATACTGATGCGATTCTGCTATCATTATTAAGCATTGCTAATATGTACATACATACATATATTAATATCATTAAGGAAATATGATCTTTTAAATATATTTCTATGCTAGGACATCAGCTTTGGTATAAACAACAACAAATACTATTTATTTTACATACAAATTGCATCAAATAAATTTTTAATTTAAAACAAAAATATTCAAATTTAAGAACTAAATTAGCCAACTATTAAAACTAATTAAGATACATATATTTAAAACAAAATATATACGGACTTAGTTTTACCGAAAACCTAGAATACATAAATCTAATAAAATGTCAGAATCGTATTTGATACATGCGTTTGTATTTCGTTGCATCTTCGGCATGTTCTTCGACCCTAAATATAATGCGCTGTTGGGGTAGGTCAATTTGAAGATCAAAAATAGAATAGCAGAATTCAGTTGATAAAAAAACAAATAAAGCCCATTTTTTCTACATGAAGTCTTAAATACTTATCCGAATGGTAATTTGGCGTAAAATATATAGAAACTAACGTCAACTTCAAAGATAGATATCAAACAACATATGGGGATTGAAAAAATGGGCTTTCATCAAAGTACCCGCAAATCGAGACCATATATATTTTTGGGTTTTATTGTTTTAAATTAAAGAATACCATTAAATTTATGATTGATACTCTGCTTACATATATAGATTCACATTGCGCCACAAAGCATGGCGGAGCATCAGGGGTGCTTCCGACATTCAATTTACCGATTTTGAGGGCCAGATGCATCCCTGACATCTCTCTTTGATGTTACCACCATATCCTTTCACAAATCAAAATAAAGGTTATCCCACTAGAGCTCAACTTTTTTCCCTGTGGCTCTAAAATCTTGGGCAAACAGTTAGTTTTATTACAGCAAAAAGTTATCTTAGAACATTCCCAATTAGAAAATATTTCTGTACAAAATGCAAAATCCTTTCCAAAATATAATGCGCAATGTTTTAATTTACGATATCATAACACAGAGGGTGGGCAAATCGATTTTGCTAAGACAGTAAGTCAAGCGATATCCATTTTTTGCTTCCCATTATCCCATTTCTCTTCCCTTATTTTTGATCTCTCCTGCAATTTTGACAGGAAATAACCATTAGCATTGAAAAACAATTTCGCAAAACGGAATAAATAATTGTATGTGAGCCTGTCTGTGACTCACTGCCAGCTAGTGATGTTCGGATCAAGTGAATACGATACTTTTCATTTGATAAATACCCTGTCCCCACTTAACTTGCATTTTGCGTTTTGATCCGAACGCTGCATTTCACCCATACATTTTTAGTGGGAAAATGCGCAGAAACGCTGCATTACATAAACTACAGCTGCGTTTGGATTACGTATTTATTGTGGAAAAACAAAAACAATATAATTAAAACAGCTGACGTGCAAAATGACGAATGGCTAGAATTTTTTTTAGTTCTACAATTATTTGTAGAAAACGAAGCGACACATCAGCCAGGAAAGAGCACAATATGTCTTTATACAAAAGTCGATATCGACCTAAGAAAAAATCGTGCAGATATTTGTAACTAGTATATATAGTTACATACATACGTACATTTTTCAACTTGTCTGTTAAATCATGCGCCGCATCATTGCCAAGGGCTGCCGTATTTTGTCTATTATTTTTTTTTTAAATACTGCTATTTTTCGGGGCATTGACACCGAACAGCAGTTTTTTTCATAGAATATCGATAAGCAATAGCAATACTATTAAACCGTATAAATAATAATTTCAATTAGAAACACAAAAGACAAAATTTCAAATTTTATAAGCAATTTGACAATTGCACTGCAATTACCAATTGCTAGATTTAAATTGACTGGCACAGCCCGGCACAGCGCGTCAGGGGTGCAAACTTAGCATAACTAATAGTTGTCTCTATTTGAAATAAAAATCAGACATTGGCAGGCCAACAGCTGACAAATTATGCGAAAAAAAAGCGGCTTCAGAGTAAACGCCTCGCATAATTTTTCTGCACCTTCGACAATTATGCGGGAATGTAAAAGCCCTATTAATATTTTTGTTTTATCAATTGACAATAACTTCGTTATAGTCAAATCGAAATTATATTACACTAAAAGTCTTGATCTGGACATTTTTGTGCATTTCGTGACCTAACGGGTTTTATGTTGAGGCCCTTATTAAGTTATTATTGGAGCTATTGGAACAGAAACGTTAAGTAAAATTAGTGAATGGGCATGGATTGGAGAATTGAAAAAAATCTCAAAAAAAAAGTGCGTATCCACACAAGCTTTTGAGATCTTTAACAGAAATTTTAAGCGAATAAAACTATATCCGTAGTTTCAGTAGTCCATTCAAGTAATTGCTATGCTAAAAATAAATGTTGTTATGCAAATAAATAAATTTTTTTTTCGCGTCCTTGTCGTCGGAATCAGCTGATATTCTTTTACAAAGCCCTCGATAAACGCCTAAATCTTATCGATGTTGGTAGTCCCAGTGCGTAGTATTTTCCCTTACCACTGACTACAATTTGCCTATGTTCGCAATTGGAGTTCACGCATCCACGTATAGAAACGCCCCATTTATTTATAATAAATTCTGAATATATTCATTCAATTCACAATGTATCGATAATTTTCTGTATCACCATTATCAATTTTAGGAGCTGCCTGAATCACCCTGTTTCTCACGTTAGACATTATTATTGGCAGATACACTAGAAAATATCACTAAAAGTGCATGAGATTTATTTTATTTTATGAGCGCGACGGAATACTATCGAGTACGTTTCGCTCATCATCACTATTGCCACAGACACACGACGTTTAGTCCAGCTCTAACAAAATATATGAGGTTTAGGTTTTTTTATTTTATTTTATGAGCGCAAGCCATCATATGGAAATTGTGTTGAACGACATTATTTGTGATTAATAAGTGATTTATGTATGTATGTGAAAGGTATACGGAATAATAACTTAATATTCTTTAGCTAAAATGTTAAAGACAATATTTCGAAATCCAATATTTGTAAAGGAATCAGCCTAAATATACATATATAAAAAATATAACTGGTATATTGTGTGTTAAAACTTGCAAATGCGAAAAGTGGCGTTGGAGTGTGTTACATGTATGTATGTACTTACATCAATTTACTTACATATGCATGTACATATGTATGTATGTATAAAAATGAATACATACATTCTACAAATGTATATTAGCTCACATGCACGTATGGAAAAGTTAAGCAAAAGGTCTTTTTGTCTAACATACAAATGTAGTATTTATTTGTGATCTATTCATTTGCACACTCTAATTTCAATATGCATAAACCTGTGTCCAAGTTTATTAAATCTCAGTGCTTATTGTGATGACTGCTGACACTTACATATGTACATGTATCGTACATATATGTACACCGTATGTAAATGTATGTACATAGGCATTCATTGTCGAGGTATAACTTGTTCATAGTTAATTATTTACATATGTGGAATGCATATGTATGTATGTTCAATGAGACGGTACCTATAAATGTACATACATACATTTCTAAATACTTATTCAACAAACATATGTATGTAACTAAAGTTGGGCAGATCTTTTGATTAAGTTTACATCGTCAAGACGGATAACAAATGAACTTCATGCATACATATGTAAACATATACATAGTCGAACATACATTATGTATGTATGGAACATATTAAAATGAAATGTATGTATGTCTTTTGCCAATAAATCAAAACATGTTTAATTATATTATCTGCAAGTAAGAAACCAAATTAACAATACATAAACGAAATTTTTTTTGGCTCTTGTTTTTTATTTATTTAAATTACTTAAGCTTTTATTTTCCGGGTTGTAGTTTAATAGAAACTTTCAAATAAATATGTGTATAAAATATAACAATTGAGTAAATACCCCATCCTTTTAAATACTTAATTTTATTTTATCTTCCAGTTCTTAATTAAAACATATGTATAGTTTATTCTACCTATTACTTAAACTTAACTTCCAATTTTGTTTTTTAAATTACTTTTGGTCAACTGCTCTCAGTTGACGCAAAATAAATAAACAAAATAAAAAATTTACAATTTGTAAGAAAAAAGCTTTCAGACTTGAAATGAGAAACAGAGAATAAACCTTAGATAATAAGTGTGGCAGAATTTACAAGTAAATGAAATTTAAATTAAATTAATCGGCCATATTATTTTTAAACTTTTAATGTGACCAGATTTTCTTTATTTGCTCTGGGCGCACTGTAAATTTTGTGTGGAGCATCTGTGAACAGCTGATCAAAACTGTTCCCGGAATCCCAATAATGTGTTGTATTTCTGTGATTGATTTAAATAGACAAATTTTTATTAATACTTATATTACAATCAGTTATGTTTAGTGTAATTTATGTTTTCAAATTTGATCTTTTACAGGTGTTAAAGGATCACACTAAAAATGGTTTTCTTAAGAACGTTTATAAGAAAAATTATGATATGAAGGGACATATAAGTTATGAAACCGAAATCAAAAGAAATAGTTATATTAAGAAAATAAATATAATTCATAAAAGACAACCTACATCATCTTCGGAGACTAATATGGCAAACACAATTTCCATAATGTCCAACGCCATACGCAATGCAGTGAGCAAGAAACGTATACGCTACAAAGAGAAAGGATATGACTTGGATCTTACCTGTAAGAATATTACAATGCTATACATATTTATTATTACATATTGCCATTTCAACCATCTTGTGTGATTGACAACATTTTCGTCAATCAGCAGAGTTAGGTTTATTTAGGCTAACAGCAACTCTTATACATATTATTGTATGTATATTTTCAGATATTTCCTCCAATATTATTGCGATGGGATATCCCGCCCCGGATAAAATAGAAGGCATTTACAGAAATCGCTTAGAAGACGTGTTAAAGTTTTTAGATGAAAATCACGGTGATCATTACAAAATATATAATTTGTGTCTAGAACGCAGTTACGACGTCAATAAATTTCATGGGGTAAGTTTTAAATGTTCGTTGGAACGTACAAATGTCTAATAAAATATACATATATTTGTAGAGAGTTGCAATTTATCCGTTTGAAGATCATAACCCTCCTACAATTGAGTTAATACAACGTTTTTGTCATGATGTTGAGTCTTGGCTTAATGCCGACCTGCTTAATGTCGTGGCCGTGCATTGCAAAGCTGGGAAAGGGAGAACTGGTAAGAATCAAGTCAATATGTTTATTATAAATCTATAACTACTTCGATTCTTTTCACATTTCACAGGTACCATGATATGCGCATATTTGGTTCACTGTAGATTCAAGAAAACGGCCGATGAAGCACTGGCTTGGTATGATGAGAAGCGTACGAAAGATCGAAAAGGGGTTACAATTCCATCTCAACGTAGATATGTTCAGTATTATTCAAAATTAATCCCAGATGTTCGGTATAAAGTTATAAGTCTTTACGTAAGTTTGAGACGTAAAGTTTTTCGCTATTGAATGTTTTTAATATTGTACATGCCTTTTTTTATATTTTCTAAAGGTCTGTGAAATTCGATTTGCAGAAACAAGCTCTTTATATAATCTTGGCTCAGTGCAATGCTCGATTTCGGACATGCAGGACTCTGCAACAGAAAAAGCTAAGGCGCAAGTAAGTAGCAAACAATATTTTACTAAAAAACTAGACGTGTAAATACTAAATATTCTTTTCTGTATCTTGATCTAGCGACTGAAAACGTACCCAATGGATTTCCAGAAATCTTTTATATTGGATCTTAGTAATTCACCATTAAAAGTTTCCGGTGATATTAAAGTTGAACTTGCACAAAAGTCATCAAAGAATATAATTTGCCACTTTTGGGTTAATACATTCTTTGTGCGATATTATGCTGGTATGTTTTCCTCTTAGTGTCTATAAGTTACTGTGTGAAGGTGCGCACTGAATGGGCCAATTTTAATCTGTTACTTTTCTTTCAGATTGCGTAAACGATGGAACAAACTCCAAATTTATATATACCTTAAAAAAGTTCGAAATCGATGGTGCGCATAAGGATAAAAGTCATAAGTTTTCGGAGGATTTTAAGGTAAGCAAAAATAGGTTAAATAGATAAAAGAAACCTGCGTCATTTATTCATAATGCCGTTTAAATTGTTTTTTGATTTTATTCTAGATCTCTATTGTATTTGAAGAAGAAATACGTTCCGACACTGAACCCTCAGTAAAAAATAAATGGAGCAATAACCGAAACTCGGATAATTTTCCTGGTGACAATGATAGGAATCTACACAATGAGGGCTCTGATTTAAACTCTCCGTCCTCAAGTCGTTTTTTCGAACCTAATGGTCCGTTTCATACCAGTGATGAAAGAAGTGCAACTAATTCTCATCAATTGGAGCAAAATGGAAAAATTGTAAGCATACCCATTGAAGAAATTCAAAGATTATGATTGTCAATATCTCTTTTTTTAGACAAAAAATCAATATGAAAAATCCATCTCAAAACTTTCTGCGATGCCATCTAAACGCAAACAGTCTTCATCAAAACCCTTATTAAGCGCTAATAATACCTCATCAAGCAAGGACAACAAAAAGCTGCATATTTTAAATCAACCGTCCGTTACACAATCCGATGCAATAAAGTGGGAAAAGGATTCAAATATTATGTACGAAAACTCAGATAGTCAACGCATATTTGATCGTTGCAATATTCCTAAGCCTATTGCTGGATCTGATAAGATCTGCGAACAAGAGTCATACATTACTTGTAAACGATTGCCTCCAGATTTAAACCAGGGTAGTGAAGAAGGCAATGAAGATTGGGAATCCGGTGAGTTTATTGTTAATATCATAACCCCATTACTTTTTCGTGTTCCCCATTCTCTTTTTTTTTTTTTTTTTTGGGAATTTCTTAAAAAGTCTTAAATGCATAATGATGTATTTTTGATGCTATTTTCATTGTTTAAAGGCCAAGACAAATTTGCAATTAAATAACAGCAGAACCAAAATGAATTTAATGTATGCGGGACGCAAATGGTCTTGCAGATTGTTCATATAAAATATGTGACATGTATCCGGTTTACTTTTGCAACCGATGCTTGTAATCCACTTTTAGGATTGTATTCGCTGATTTGTAAAGCGATGTCATGATTAACTTGGAGGAAATGATAGACGCCAACCAATTATGTTATAGTATTGGTGTAAATCGATTGGAATAAATTATATAAGATTCTATTTGGTAAAATAATAACCAACAGAGTATCAATTTTATTATTCCCGCGAAGTTCGTATAATTTTTTTATTTTGTCCTGAGCTCAAAAAGGTTCGCATTGGAAAATCGAATGCTTAAGATAACGCAAACTATCTTTTAATAACTTTTAACCAGGGATTCAAACCGTAACCGTTACCTTTAACCGATATTAACCAATTGAAACGTGAAACCGTACCCGGAAAAAAACTTTTATATTATTCCGAAACCAATAAACCGAAATTCTTCAAACCGAAATAACCGTTTAGAAGCCGATTCAAGAAAAACGATTTTTTCCAGCGACTGAAATTCAATGCATTTTTTAATTTGGAGTAGATTTTAAGTCTATTTTCTCCAGTGAAATTTAACATGAGTACCATGCGTATTCTTTCGAACTCTTTTTACTAGCTGAATTGAATTTAAATTACATATTTTGTTTTAAATATTATTGCATTTTTTTTTTAGATTTTAAGGCCATTTTGGTAAGCGAAATCATACCGATGTTTCGAAACCGAAACTGTAATTGAAACCTTTATTCGTTTCGGTTTGAATCCCTGCTTTTAGCCAAATTTAGTCAGATTATATGTAACGATACCAGACACACAATCTGTGGTTGAGATGTCTTTAGAAACATAACTAAAGGTTTACTTTGAACCGATCGTTCCTATGGCAGCAATATGATATAGTGATCCGATGCGGCCGGCTTATGTACTGCGTACATCTGTACCAAGTTTCATCAAGATAGCTTCAAAACACAGACTTGCTTGTATAGACAGACTTGCTTGTGGGGTCTGCCACGCCTCCTTCAATGCTTTACACATTTAGTGATAAATTTATAATAAACTTTGGAAGGGTATATGATATAGTAGTCCGACTTACACCAAATTTGGTAAGGATGTATGAAATTGTGTTAAACACACAATCTGTGAAATTGGTTGAGATATCTCGAGAAACAAAAAGTATTTCATATTAAATGTTGATTTCGAGCCGATCGTTCATGTGGCAGCTATATGACATAGTGATCCAATCCGGCCGGTTCCGACATATGTACTGCGTGCACCAAAGATGCGCATCTGTACCGAGTTTTATAAGGACAGCTTTAAAACTGAGAGGCAAGTTTTTTACTGATCAAGAATATATGTATATACTCTATGAGGTCTGTGAGGCTCACTTCAATGCGTTACACATTTCGTGACAAAATTATAATACCCACTGCAAGGGTATTTAAATTGTAAATTACAGAACAAGTACCAAAGCAAGAACAATACCAAAGCTGCAATCCTACGAAATTTTAGAGAAGGATCGGTTTGATTGTTCGAACCATTGAGAACAGAGCATAAATTCAATTAACTTTAAATGTACGGATTTAACGGTCATTGAGTTTGAATGTCTACTCTTTTTTTTTGTGTCGGTGTTAAAAATCAAAAGGTACATTAAGTTTGTTCAAAAGTAAAATTAAGTAACAGGCAGCAGGACGCGTGTCAGACCCCATAATTCATATACATTCTTGATCAGCCTCGGAAGCCATGTCCATCCTTATGAACGAATGATCTCCGAGACCAAATCGTTAGTTTCAAATTTTGGATGAGTCGCCCCCTTCTCCCTCAAAGCGCAAAATACCATACCTCCGACAATTATCAAGCTGGCGACATTAATGATACTAAGAGAAAATTTGATCAAGATTGGATAATAAACACGGAAAATATAATCAACTATTCAATTAAACGTAATTGTTCTTGTGCGATTGTGTATACATTTGTGTTTTAATGTGCTTATATTCTTGTATGTATTATATAAGTAAATGTGTGTATTTACTTTAGAAAGCGCTGAGAGTGTGTTACCTTTGTTTGAAAACACAACTCGTTGTTACAATTTTCAAAAATTTGCTGCAGACACAACAAATACAAAATCCAAAAATAATTAGACGAAAATTTTAGTCGTCCTTTACTTCCACAGAGTATTTTATTGTCAGGTCCTCCCTTATTGTACTAAAAAATCTAATTGTTATATGTTTACACTTAATCGAATTATATAATAAAACTTGGTAGGAAATAAGTAATTGAGCATAGTTAAATTTCGTATACATTTTGTAAGAAACCCAATTTGTTTCTTAAATAAGTCATGATGGTGTGGAGCAGAGAAGTTATTTGAGAGAGTTCAAGGGTCTGTGAGTTGATATATAATAACAAACTTGGACAATTCTTATAATATTTTTTGTAAAGACTACTAACTCCCTTTCCTTTGTTTCTCTTGCATAGAGACGCCAAAAAATTGCAATGTAATTACAGTATTGAAATATTGGCTTATAAATATTTGCCTCCCTTAAATCTTAAAAAGCAAACAAAAAAAAGAGAATCATTGTTTTAGTATTAAAATGGTTAGCTGCTATTAATTTGAATTAAAAACAGTGTGATTGAAAAATAGATATACTAAGTTACTAGAAAAGTTTTGAAAGCGACGCGTTTTTAGCACTTTTAGAAATAAAATGCTGCATATAGCTTTCAAGTCGATCTGTTTTAAAATCTTAATTTAACCAGCGGTTTAAAGAGCACATGTTTTGGTATTGTTTTACCCATGGAGAAAACTGAAATTTGTGTTGTGATAAAATTTTTTGTTATGGCTAATTTAATAGCAAGCTAAATTTTTACCAAGTTGGTAAAAGTGTTAAAGGACTCGGCTCCTTCGTTTCCGACTGTTCATAGATGGACCTTAATATAAAAGAGGTCATACGAGTGTCAATGATATTCCACTTAAACGAGTTGAAAAATCGCACAGAGGGGATTACACTGAAGAATAAGTATAATTTAAGCCATTTATTCATATTGTTTCATTTCCGCTTTCAAAACTTTTCAAGTAACCTAGGATTCAGTAGATTTTAGAAAATGTACAACTTTTTGAAATCGGCTACGACATTCTCGAGTAATGATGAAAGAACTTGCTTGAACCTAGAGATGGGCACGGGCCGGGCCTCGGGACACATGGGCTTCTTACAAAATTTTCGGGTTCGGGCCGAAAAATTGCATTTCGGGTCGGGCCGGGCCGGGCTCGGGCCTAACTTTGAAGCCCGAAAGCCCGAAACACAACAAAGTTCCTTTCATTTTTTTGCTACCCGAATTCGACCGATACACAACAATTTCGATATTACTGTGAATTTTTTATTTAATTCCTGAACAAGCTCAGACGTTAATTTCGCCTTTGGGCATCCAAACAAATTTAGATAAAATTTTATTTTAAAATAAAAGTTTTAAATAACTACAAATTTAAACTCTTTTGAAAATTTTTTGGGCTAGACCGGGCGGGTTCAGACTTCACAAAAAAATATCGGGCGGGTTCGGGCCTTTTTTCCTTTGGAAATTTCGGGCTCGGGTCGGACCGGGCGGGGCCTGAAAAATGAGGCCCGCACCCATCTCTACTTGAACCACTTAGATTCGAATCGACATCACAGCAAAGAGTTTGCTTTGCGCCGATTTCGGTCTAATGTTTTTGATTAGTGAGGCTCATTTTTCCAACAATCGAAGAAACACATTGGAGGCATTCAGCAGGTAGTTCAATCAGTAGTCGCTCTTGTATGATATGTCACTAATTAGTACCTGCTAAATGAATTAATACTTTTTATACAAATCCACCTTCAGGTATCATGATTGGTTATTCGAATTCCTTATTGAATCCCGCACAGTGGATCGCTGCGACAATTTACGGAAATTAACAGAACTATGGTTTTTTGGATTTTGTGGGAAATTGGCGGGCTAATCCAAAATTAGTAACTTACAGATCGGTCCGAACGCCATTCGTACCAAATCTCAATTCTGTAGCTTTAAAATTACTCTTATTATTTCGATTTTTTTTTCAATTTAGGTGCGAAGGTTAGTGTTCCTAAGTCTTACCATCTCTGAGATCCGTGTGTTCATACGAACGGACTGACGGTCAGGGGTGTTAATGCTGATCAAGTATATCTAGTATATGTATATGTATATACTTTATAGGATCTGCCACAACTGCTTCTGCGTGCTACGCACACTTTTTTTATTTGGACAAACTTAACTTACTTTTTTAAAGTACAGGATCTAAATATGCCGATCTGTCGATACATATATTTGTTCATTGGTGAATCATAAATCTGATAAAAAGAAATAGATGTGCCTGGTGAATTTACGTCTCTTATTTACGGTTTATACAATTAAATACAATGTCGTGCTTACAAATTATTAATCAGTTTTACACGGAAACTATTTTATATCGTCTAGCGCGTAAAAAATGACGAAACTGCCATGAGCATGGAAATGTTGTAAGTGCTATGTCAAATGTACTCTAAGAACTTACATATTTTATTAATATATTTTATTTTCAGTTACTAAATTCTTAATGGTTAGCTAAGCTGCCGTTATTTATGAATAAATTTGGTAAGTCGATTCTGATTTTTGTATTGTCAAATCATCAACAGTTTCAAGAAAATCAAAATGGACACAGACAACCTTTAAAAAACGGTTTAGAATAAAGTTTGAGTTTCTTGAACTTAGCAAATCATAATCTATGAGCTGTGAATTTGTACTTACATTAAAATGAGCAAATGGGTAAGACTAGGAGAAAACCTACCTTCACATATTTATAACGAAAACTCAATAACAGATCTGCTTACCCTTGTTATGAATTTAAGAATGTTCAGTCATTGAGTTCAAGAATTTAATTTGCAACTTTTTTCAACCATAACTCTTTTCTAAGTGACTAACTGATTAGATGTCATGTCAAAATACTAAATACAACTTTGCTACTGAGTCATTAATGAAAAACAGATAAACGTTTAAAATGACCACAAAATCTTCACAAAAAGGGATGATAGACGAAGGAAATCAGCAAGGGAGTAATATTGTGTATTCTAAATGCTGTATGGAAGTTCCCGCAACGGACAAAATACCCTGGAACCTAAGACAACGCGTTTCTCATAAATGTTGCAGATTAAAGAAGCATACAATACCGAAACTCAACGCGCATTGTAAATACATACAATATTAAAAATATAATATCATGTGTAACTATTCTTTTTATAAACTTTTTATTTTATACTCATTGGAATATTCACAGTATTTAATAATAATACTCATATTTATCAAATTTATTCGGTGTCTAGGCTAAATAAGTCCCAACCGTCAGAAATTGGCATTACAAATATAAAATAGTTGCAGTCGACAATTTTTGCCAAAGCTTTTCTACTAGCTTCGATTTTAATACCTAATTTCCATATCTAATTTCAGATATATTTCTTGGGTGATATCAGAAAGAATCGACCATAACAAGATGTGACAACACACCATTTTGTTAAGTTTAATGTAAACATTTTTGTATTTAAATTAAAATATTATGTCTAAGTATATTGAATAAACATATAAAATCAACTATATTTCTGTTATTAAAATTAATAGCATTGAAGAATTTGTTTTCGGTGGACTTGAAAGTTATTTAACAAACCCAATCAACGAGTTACACTTTTAAATAATTTGAAATCAATTTAATGAGCTGATTAAAAAAAAATTCTTACATATGTATTTTTCCCAGCAACTCTAATTATGATATATTTTAATTTTGTACAGTTTTTTCACTCTAATTGTAAAATTGCTTATATATTTTTTGTAATTTACGACAACTTGGTAACACTTGAACATACATATACTAAATAAGTCAAATAATGATTTATTTTTGTTTTGCTTCATTTTTGTAGTAATTTTATCCCTTCTTTATTTGTTTATCTTCAAAAGTGATGAGCATGAATCCATAGGTGCTCCCCATTTCACTTTTAAGGATCTGCCACGCCTTGTTCCTGTTACATACGTTGCAACGAATGCAATATACCCTTTTACTCGACAAATAAAGGGTATAACAAGAGCTGCTAAAAAAAATCTAGTGCTGTGTTCGTAATTAACGCCAATAAAATGACCATTGAAGTTGTTTCATTGTTTTTCCTTAGTAAGATATCATTTTCGTATGAACTCCTTTGGCGCTCTCCACTATTAGTTTTTTCTCCATGAATCTACTTTATGTATTAGAGTATCTTAAATCACATTATATTAATATACTTAAGTTTAGCTTTTTGGTTTTGCTTTAATCAGGAGATTGTTTTGTATTTATATTATTGCTTTGAACCTTTTTTGATGAAACTTGGACCATATGCTTCTTTTCATTTCAGGCAATATATTTGTCGAAACCAACCAGATTTGATTATTTCTCGTACAGCTACCAAAGGAGCACTTGGTCGAAAAACCTTTTTTTTTAGTAAAACGATTTTGTTTTCCGAGCAAAAAAATTATTATAAACAATTTTTAATTAATCAGCGATTAATATAATTCACTGTCATAAGGCAATTTTAATTAACATCAGACTAAAATATCGAATAGCTGTCATACTTACATGAAAAAATGATTGTAAACTAAGAATTATTGTTTAATTTCTAATTATTGTTTAATTTTAGTCTAGCGAGTGTAACTTGTATGGTGTTTGCTTGTATGTCTGTGAAAGTGTTTTAATGTGTTAGGGTATCTCAGAGCTGGGTACAGGGTATTTTGTAGTCAAAACTTGTTGCCTACAGTGTTCTTAATAACGGTCCACTTCTGTACTGCTAAGCTATAATGAGTTAAATCCACTTATAAGTACTATTGATAGATTCGCCAAATTATAGAGTATTTATGAAGGATCTATTAAAATGAAAGCAGCAATTGCCTTTTACATTGCCATTGTTTTTCCATAATTTGTAAAAACGTAATTTAATATATTTAAGTAAAATAAAAAACAGTCTCGAACAATGTGATTATAGAAACATTTTATTTCCGTTCGTAAAATTATAAATTAAATAATGGAAATGTTGTCATATTGTTTCAGGTGAATCAACATACCTCTAATGAAGTGTGAAAGGACCTGCATTAATTGGAGATCTACAGAAATATAATTTATAGTTGCTCTCATTTTTCATAATTACACACGAATTTGTACATACATAGGTTTTAAAATACTTAATTAAGTAGGTTTAAATATTATAAAGAAAATTTCTATATTAATGTGTACTCTACGACCTTAACTAAGAATAAAAATACATAGTAATTTGTTATACAAAATGTATTCTTTTCTTTATATTTGCAAAAAGGGTGCTTTTACTTTTTGTCACAAAATATATTCTTTATTTAAGATGGGGTTTTTGACCATTTAATTATATTTACTATATATGTATATATGTATTGATTTGGCAAATGAACTAATTCGTAAGAGATCGCGGACTATTAAAGGCGACAACACATTTTAATTTTTACGTATTTTGTGATTAATAAATTAATGTATATATAATATAAATGCGTATTATATATTTTCAGATGAATCCGAATTATTCTAATGATGTGTTAAGGACCCTACTATAGATGGAGATCTACAGCAAATTAATTTATAGTTGTCGGAGTTTGTAAATACAATTACATAGAATCTATAAGACTTACATATATAAGTACGTTTAAATATTGTAAAGAACATTTCTATATTAACGTGGACTGCCTGTTGTTTAGTTGAATATTGCCATTTTCCATTATGTTCAGATTCTGAGCAAATGGAGGCCAGCTCAAAAAAGATGTCTTGTTGAAATTCACATTTCTCTTCGTGCGGCTAAACATGGACAACAGTTGTAGAGATTGTAAGAAGCAAGGAATTCCAGAAAATCAAAAACTTCTTATGAAGCTGTCCCAAGAAACTCTTCGAATGGCCAAACAGTGCTATTTAACCTGACGAATCTCCACATACACAGTTTCAAAAGCTGTAAATTTCGATGTAACGAATAAAAATGCTATTTTTAAATTGCTTTGAGACCTATCTTAATTTAATAATTCCTCTTCGGTATTTTTTTAAAAAACGTACAATATAATAAAAGGTATTAAAATATAATTTCAGTTATAATGTTGTGTATAATTAATGGGCTTGTCCTAGTCCTTGCGTTCTATATAATGTAAATGAGTCGTACACTTGTTGCAGCTCTGACAATCGGTACTCCTCCAGACACACAATTCCTTGCAACGACGGTGATAGCTTTAGTGCACATGGTAGGCAATGAACCACATGTCGTTTCTCCTGTTCCCTTATGAACAATACGTTGAAAACTTCAACCTAACAGATAAGAGCAATATATTTGAATATATTTTTAAGTGTGTAAGTGAATTCATAAAACTTACTTCACATTGCCCACAATAGTGGGAAGCCTCGTTTTTTCCACGGCCATTGAAACGTACTTCGACTCCTTTCGATTTCACATATTCTTGTAAATGAAAAACATTCTTCAATGATTGCAATAAGCACATTCTACAACGAAAGGAATTTGTATGTAATATATGTTGTCGAATGCTTGTTAATTATACCTACTTTATCAACTCGAAAAGTTTAACATCTGAGACTTTGATATTTCTTGCCAAATTCCAGCTTAAATGTACCATGGGAACAATACTTTTAAAACTTTGCAGCTTATTCCACTCATATCGTTCTATGGCAAGGGAATACTGACGAGCTGTTAGTGGTCCAACATTCCATGCTATATTATTGCACCATCCTACAGACTGTACCCAATGAACACAACTGAAATAAATAGAAACCAATTTAAGATCTGTACAAAATATATGAAAATGGTTTGTAACTTACCCAGCGTTGACCCAAACCAAGTCTCCTGGTTTTTGGATGAATCGATATACTGGAATATTCTCTTTATATAAGTCTTCCAACACTGGCCACCATGATCCGTGTAAGTAACTTATGTTGTTCTTTTCACATAGATTATGAATTCCTCCCCAATAGGAATCGGGAACAGCAAACCACTCACAGTCGCCTGGTCCAATATTAATATTAATTGAGCAAAAGTTGTTATTTTCTTGATGTCCAGGTGTCCGACTTCCTGGGACTTTCATATATAATTGCACGGTATTCATTCCTAAAATTACGTGGCCTACGTGAGACAACATATTGGCAGCTGATATTACTCTTGCAAAGGCTGGCAGTTTTTGTAATTCGCTTAGCTGAGGCTTCCACTTTCGTTCATCGGATAAATCAACATTAGTTCCAAATCTACAAAAATAAAGTAAATATATTAAAGGGGAATCATTCATTGGTAAAAATAAGATGAATACCTAAGCATTTTACTGCCATTCTTTTGTCTTTTACGTTTTAGATTGATATTTGAATTAGAAACCGAATCTTTGGAATCTGAATCCGACATTACTTGAGAGCCGGCAGAGCCTTTATCGCCTTCATCCTGTAATAGAAATATTTATATTTAGTAATTGTTTAATTAAATATAAATTTATATTCTCTTAATTCACCTTTAGGCTATCTTGAAAGCTTGATGCCTGGTATTGTGCATATTTTGCTATTGTAGTATGAGATCGATGTGATATGCAAGCCCAAACTCTCTTTGCTTGTGATACATCCCAATTTTCATCGGGAGATTGGTTTACTTGAGTTCTGACCTCCACACTGTGGTCAGGGTTTGCTTCAACTAATGTTTTCGTTGAAAAGAGACCCAAGTCTAACTTAAGAGCGCCAGCCAAACCTCGTACAACTGCAATGGGATGCTTCAGACAGAATTCTTGTAACTGTGGGCTAAAAGCATTCTTTTTGTTTTCCAAGTGCACGGAGGGAGTGGGTGGTAAAAGTTGCTCTCGTGTCAGTCTTTGCGGCGGACAATCCGGCGGCGCAGGTGGAGGTGCATTCTTTGCGGTAATTGTAAAGTGGATTGGTGGCTCGTCCACTGGTAAAAGCTTAACAGCAGACCATAATTGCTTTGAATCCATTTGTATATTAAATGTGGACGATGATTCCTGATCATTATCATATTCGACTTTGGGCTTTTGATCTTTAAAGTTATTTTGAGTATCATCATTGAAGTTTGTTAAACTCTCATACTTAATAGAGACATTTGTACCATCATAATTATTAAGTCCATCGTCTTCAGTGATTTTCGTTGATGTATTTTGACAGCGAATTTTTAACTTTTGATCAGTTACTGTAGATGCAGCTATGCATTCTAAATCATTGGCATCAGTATCAACTTTTATATTATCAGTTGAAAATATCTCAGAACCGAAGTTTGTTCTTTCTAAAATAGTTTCCCCTGTGGATGCACTTGATGTTGGACCTGGAGACGGGCTTGTTTTAATACCTTGTCGATTTTGCACAGAAAGTTGCTGTAAAAGTTTTTCCTGCTGTTCGTTTAAGGTTTTTTGATTCTGTTGTAAAAAATGTAATGTATTCATTTGCTGTTGAGACAAATTCTGCGTTTGATGCTCCGTTCGATTCTTTACCGAGTAGTCACTATCCTCTTTCGCCCTTTTTGCTGGTAATGGATTATTCTGAGTTCCGTGGCTGTGAGGGTAGGGTGGCGGAGGTCCCTAAATACAGAAAACATAAATAATAACATAGCATTGTTAAGATTACATATTACTTAAAAATATATGCAAATGAAAATCACAGTTTACCTGTACAGATGGATTTTTTGCAAACTGTCTCTGCTGCATTTGAACGGTTTGCTGTTGTTGACGGGAATTAATTTCTAATGATATTGGAAGGTTCCAAGCTTCTTCAATAGAACAAAGCTGTCTTCGCTTAGAAGTTATACTGGGCAGTGGTGCTTGGCTAAGCTGTGATTCCAAAAATTTCACTCGTTGTGCTAGACCTTTGGTCAATCCATTTGTGCTGCTCCTTGAATATATCGTTTTATTTCCTTCCTGAGCATTGCATATTTTCTAATAATATAATATACAAAGAATTAAAATTCGTAACGAGAATGAATAAATAAAAGATTTCTAAAATACCTTGCTCGATACACGTTTAATGGCATTCGAATAACAAGCGTACGCATCCCTTAACTGTCCGCAACTTTCGTATAGAATACCTAAATTAGTCCACGCCGATCTGTGCTCTTTATCCAACTGAACTGCGCATATATATGCTTGAAGTGCGTCCGTTGGCTGATTTTGTTGCTGGTATAATACACTGAATAATGTAATCATTATTGATTATTTGTTGTGTAAGATTATGTATTGTTATTGTTAAGAAGATTACCCGATTGAGCACCAAGTATCAGCATTCCCTTCACTTTTTTCAACCGAGTTCCGATATGCTAAAAATGCATCATGAACCTTATTAACTCCTGCGTAACATCTTCCTAGTAAATATAATGATTGTCCACACCTTGGGTCGGCTTCGATAGATTTTTGTAAAAAAAGTAATGCATTCGATTCACGTTCCTTTTTTTCTCCTAGGCATTCGACACAATGATACATCCATCCTGAAAGTGAGCCATGTATCTTTAATACATTGATAACATCAAACAACCCAAAACCCCTCCAGTTACAATGTATGTACGATCTTACCTAGTTGTCTGTATATATCCGCTTTTAAGTCCAACGACACATTTTTGTGATTTAAAATAAATTCATATGATTCCTTTGCGGCTTTATGCTTATTCTGTACTTCGTACAGATGAGCTATTTGAAATTTCACTGTAATAAAACCAATTCAATAATTGTAATATTTCTTATACATAACATAAATAAACTGTTTACCTTGGAGATCCGTAAACGTGGATGGCGACGTATCAATCAACGCTAACTGCAAGTGTTTAAGTGCAGTTCGAAATTCGCCATTAGCTTTTAGCATCAGTCCTAGACGTAAATGGGCTTCATTTGCACATGTAAAATGTGGATTCAAGTATAAAAGTTCCTGAAGCGATTTTATTGACCTAAAAAGTATATAAAAAAGATATGCACATAAATACATTATTTGTTGTAATTCCTTATATAATTGCAACAAATCAGAACTGCAATAGTCAAACATAAATGAATATGTATCTGTATAATTCACAGAACTTAGGACAAAACCTCAGGGTGCATCTGGGCATCTAAGAGAGTTTGAGGCCCAGCTGTATGGCGCAGTGTGAACCTAGAACTAGGGTCATTAATATAATTACTCAGTCAAGGCTCTAAAGAAGAATGTCGAATTGATATGAATATAAATAATTCCTTATTTCCACTGGACTTTAAAGATCATCCATATTCAAAGGTAGAAATGCACTTGAAACTTTGATGAACATCAAAATATATGACAGCCCCATAAAAATAGGATATAAGTTTTAGACATCTCTATTGATGTACACATGCACATGCAAATGTCTGTAAGCAATTACTGTGACAGAGATCAATTTGTTTCTGTATGCAGTTTAATTTGTATACATGTAGTGCATTTAAACACTTACAGAATACATATAATGGTTGTTTACTGTTAGAAACAATTTTTACATTACCATTATTGCAAATTCACTAACTTAAATGTTAAGACTTTCCAACATTTTATAAACTATTTCTGATATTCCCAATTATAATTTCAGAATCGAGTATAAATGTATATATGTAAGAGTATAAACAAGAATTGGGCACAATCAACACTAAAACTTATAAATGGCGTGCTTTCGCCAAATCTTACTTATTACTGGTGATATATTTGTAAATATAAAGTTTAGTTTGTACTAGATTTTAATAGATGATTTATTCATCAGTTGGCAGTGTTTTATTTGTAATAAGTTTTTTAAAAAATCACTCAGTCAATACACATTTACAATCTCCTTGTTTAATTTACTAAGTAGGGATGGAATAAAATCAATATAAAATATCGATATATTATCACAAGCGATACATTTCTTCGTTTGTTTCCCAATAAACAAACTGAACCAAACTGTGATTTATGCAGGAACGAATTGAAAAAGGAACACCTAAAAATACTTTTTTTAAATACATTTATGCATCAACTTTTATAAACAAACTGATTTAGATCGGCATTTATATATGGGAATTTATATTCCACTAATGTGTTTAAAGCAATACAGACAAAATGATACATTTAAAACAGCTTAAAAGAAAACACTAACACTAGTAGGGAGTTTAAAACAATCAGCAAATAATACCGATTTTGCATGAACAGTTTAAGGTTTCGCGATCAGCTGTTCACACTAAAAATTTAAAATTATCAGCTCTGAAGCAGATTGTAATTTGATTTAGATTTTATTTTCGGTGCAAATAACAATGGAAATAACAAATAAGAAGGGGCTTAAGTCAAATAGTGCTGGATCATAAAAAGGAGTTAAAAAAGTCAAGACAGACTTAAGGCTAAACAATGATGAATAGCATCTAAAACATAACAAATATAATATATAAGTATAAGAATTTAAAAATACGTATTCCGAAAGAAATATATTATTTAAGATGCCTGAAAAATAAATTTTAAACTTTATTTTGTTTAAAGTTTTCAGTTGCCTAAAGTTGTTCCGTTAGGCTGTCAGCTGTTCACAAAAAATAAAACTAATCAGTGCGCAAAGAGGGTCGTTCGTTCAACTGATTTAGATTAGCTTCAGCTCCAGCTTAAAATAAATTTAAGGCTAAATTGCATAAAACTTATAAAATGAAAGCTTAAGCAAAGAATTATTTTCTCAATGTATTCAGTAATGCAAGGTAGACGATAGACAAAACTATTAGCTAGTTTCACAGAGCTTGTCACAGAGAATCAGAAGGTGCATCTGGGCCTCACAATTAACTATTTATTACCGTGGCGCACCCGTGGCGTTCTATACAGCAGAGGATCTGACTTTACGAGTTAGTTATACTATGTAATGACGTGTAAATACATATATGTACATGATAACCTAAAAAAACTTAATCTACTTAAGAATATAAAGTTAACTGACTTACCATTTAAAACAGCGAAACTCAAAATAAACGATACCTATGCCGTAAAGGAATGCATGATTTTCCCAATATTTTTCACATAAACGCATATATTTCTGATATGCAGATAATGCTGAAAGATAATTAAAACATTTTAAACATTAGTATCTTATGACACTTTAAACTTTAAAGTTCAAAGAATTAGCAGGATACTACTAGTGAAAAGGGAAACATTTCTGTTAGTGGTTCTCACTGGGTCATAAAGCGTCACAAATCAGTGCCATAACGTCATAGGGCAATGAAAACGTCGAAGGCTTGGAGAAATTTTGTATCAAGCAAATGTAAACACCAGTGTGATTTGGTGTCCCAATAATTTTGTGGCAGAGCCGTCAGGCTTGTGACATCATCATCATTTGAACACCTGTTTCAGTTGAACTTGCAGAAATGAATTTTTTCTACGATTTTTTTTTTGATTATATGGACGCTCTGCTATGTTTAAATTGAAGGATGTCATTTGGCCCAACACAGAGCTGAACATATTGACTTGTGTCATAGAGCGCTACAAAGCGTCATATATAAGAGTCAAATTGTAAACCAGTTGGAACCCAGCATAACAGATCTGTTGACTAAATAATAAACACTCTCGCCTTGAACAAACTCATGTGATGGATTAGGAAATCAGAACTACTAACCTTCAGAGTATTCATACGCAAGTAGATGCAGGTGTCCAAGCTTACAATAAGTGTTTACATCAACATCACTTATTTCCGGCAATGTTTTACTGTATGCAGTCTCATTTTGCAGTTCCAATTTCAAATCTTTGTTATGATATAGTGCATTACACGAATTTTCCTTTATATGCTCTTCATCGCTTAGCGGAATGTCTGTTTTTGTAGACACAAATTTCCCATCATGTTGTTTAGTTATTTTTATTGAGTGAGAATGCGCTACTTCATCTTGCAAAGCCGTAATCGATCGCTGAATGAGCTCCTTCAGCTCGGAGTTTTTAGGATCCGACAAATCGAGAAAACCATAATATCGGCTAAAGTATAGACACAATTAGTATATTATTGTAATATGTACAGTATGTTTTACCTGTCTAGCTGCAATATTGTTTGAAGATCTTCAAGAGAATATTGTATCATTTTGATATTATTTTTGTTTTTTGTTGCTAAATAATTTCTCTGACGTAGAGATGGTAGAGCATCGACAACACTATCGATAGTCTTGGGGTTCTCACAAACATCGATGTTAACTGCAACTATCGCCGATAGTTCGTCATCAATTCTGCAATTAAAAATATTTGTTTATAATTTTCTTATTAAAAAATAAAATGCATAAATAAAATAAAATATTTATTTTTAAAATATACTTTTAATATTAATTTATACATTAATGGGATTAGGGAAACAGCAGTTTCAGATTATTTTTAAGCAAAGTAAATTTAACATTAGTTGGAATTTGACGGTTGCGTAAGGGGTCACGCAAAATTTCCCAAAAGTGTGAAGCCTTATGCATCCTAGTCCGCTGATTGCTTAAAGCTACTTAAGCTGGCAGTACCAATATGAAAATAATCAAATGATGTTTAAACAAAGTCTGGAAACAAAATATTTATTTTTTTTTTCATGTTAATCAAATGATGTTTAAACAAAGTCTGAAACAAAATATTTATTTTTTTTTATGTTAAAAAGTATATAATTAATAAAAAAACTGAAATATTTTGTTAAGCATTTGGCAATTCCCATTCACATATAAAAGCGCCCTAATGCTAGGTTCCAATTGGGTCACAGTGTGGCATGGTGGAACAACTGAAACAACCAAATGATACAATTTTGAAAATTTCCATTTTAAAAAACTATTACAAAAGTTTAAAAAATATACATATTTTTCAAATTAGAAAATGATGGTTTTTTGCAGCTTTTTAAAATGATTTTTTTTTAAGACTCGAGTGATTTAAATGATCGATACTTTACTTGGGTCTAAATTCTAGAATCTAGACTCTAAAACTATGTGTTTATGTGATTACAAAGTCAAACAGCCATAAAAATGAATTCGGGACTCAATATCCATAGCTTAGAAAATTCGGCAAGGGAGTCATAAATTTAGGTTTCTTCTTACCATCGATTTTAATGAGTAATACCTTAAGCGACGCCTTATTAATGCATTTATCTCCAGTATTTGAAATTAAAAAGGTGACATTTTTCTTCTTCTAATTTTCCTTGAATTTTTAAGTCAAAGAATCGTACAAAAATTTGTTAAACTATAGATTTAAATAAAAAACAATGTGTTAGTGCCAATGTCATCAATATGTCAGATAGTAATAGTATATTTAGTCAGGAGGCCCGACAGTAAAGGGCGCTGTCAAAGTTGGTATATAGTATGCACAATGTACACTGTACATATGTTACATTGTACATGCAAACCGAGTTAAAGAATCTCAGCTTTAGCTTTAAAATATTAGTGTTAAATTAAATGATAATTTGGATATTTTTAAGAGAAAAATGGAAACATGTTCTATTAGAGTTAAAATATAACTATAGTAAAATAACTTAAGACTGTTAGTGACTAGTGCCATAATTAATAAGACACACTAGGATAAATATATAAATAATTAATTTAAAACGCACTTGTTACTTTGTTTTTTCGATAGGTCGGCGAAGCGGGTAAGGCTTCCAAATTGAAATAAACTTGATATGCCTGCAAACTTTAAAAAGTTTGTGCTAGGTCTTATGAACTTTTACTGTTACATACTTTTACATTTTTTAACAAACTTAATATACCCTCACAGGGTATACAAACTTTATACACCTCCAGCACTTTATATTAAACCTAAAATTTACTGCAATTCCGTCTTTCAGTTATCCGTAAAAATATTTTTAGGAAATTAATTCAAAACTAGTAACCGCTAAAATAACGTACTTAGTACTTAATACCAATATGTAGCTGACTTCCTTCTAAATCCCTCATATAAAACAAAGAAAGCTGCTTTTCGAAATAGAATTGTATTATATGCGAATTTTTAAACAGATGATATACATAATTGTTGAGCTTTCAAAAAGTAACTTTGTTTCAATATAAACATACAAAAATGTGTGCGTCGATCTAACAAGTAACAGGCTTCTACTTGACGCAAATATATGGCAAATTAAAGAGAAGCATTTCAACAAAATTGAAATTAACTTGCAACTTGGGTTAATAAATACAACAAATCAAGCAAATGACCTCTGATGCTCTTTCTAATCATGGTCTTAGCTTACGTTAATGTCAAGTTGTTTTAGCTGATAACGGCTCAGTCGCTTTTCAATTGAGCGAAGAAATTACGAGTTTACGGTTTAATTGACAGTTTGCTTGAATTTTGTCATATGCATTTCGCGTTATTATAATTTGTCTGTAATTATTTTTATAATAAGGTTGTATTTTAATAACTGTACGTAACCGCCAGAATTTGTGAAAAAGATTAAAAAAAAAAAAATGTTACGGATATACTATAAACTCAAAAATATACATGATTATTATATATAGCGTATATAAATTCATAATACACAATTTAATTATGTGCTTGCGAGTGTAATTCGGTGTTGCCCGTAACCTCCAACTCGCAGTTGATCTGATAAATCCTATCGGATACTGAAATGATAAGCCGCTAAACTTAGCTTTAGCTTTGCGGGTTAAACTGAAAATGAGTGTAATCAATCCGAAAAGAAAAACCCAAATAGAATTCCCTAATTTCCAAAGAGTGAGTGAAGCATCCGAAATTGTTATAACACATGTTTTTTGTGAGTACAATTTCAGGTTGTAAATGCCATTTTAATACAGGCATTTTAAGCATCTGTATTATGAACAGGGTATAAAATTTGTATTTATGCAAGAGAATCTGACAATTTAAATGCTTTCTGCAGTTTAATATATCCTAAAACGTAGGAGCCTGAAATTTTCTGAGTGTCTTATAAATAAACTCAACTTTTCATACCTTAAACATAAACTATAAATGTTGGGGATAAACGGCAAAATTCTAATTGGGCAATTATTCATAAGTAAGACGAAGATCAAATCGATACACATTTCACATAAACTACTCTTGCGTGATCAGTTAAAATTTAAAATTAATCGAGTTCATAAATTAAATAAAATGTCTGTACTTTTGAAAACACTAAATACCTTTGTAATATTTCAGGAAGAAGCAATCGTTGACTTTTAGTTAGAGAAAACACAATATGATATTGAAAAACTTGGTCAAAAACGGGCGTTCGATGCAAAACACGATATAATATCAGGTAAGAAAATGTGAAACAGGAGATCGGCTTGTCTATTATGTGGTTCCTATTAAAGAAACTCTAACGGATTTATGTTTTCCCTAGGAAGCTTTTCCAATCTATTACAGATTGTTACTCCATTTCTGATTCCAGAAATTCTGCCTCGCCTCTCCCCACTTCCCACACAACAAACTTGTATATCGTAGTACTGCCAAATTTGGTTTCCTCGAAAAGGTATTTCCCATACCTTCCTTGTTGCGATCGAAGGTAGTGCTGTAAAACCAGCTATAAAACCTTTTTCGCAATTAAGGTAGATATATGTTATAACGCACTACGGACTACGATTTGCACAATCGATTTCGAGTACTACGGCTTAACTATGAGTTTTTTTTAGTCTGCCCCTATGTGATCTTAAATATACCGTAATTTTTTATATAAAACCCTTTCCATTAATATGATTGGGTTTTTTTGGGGCTTCCCCAATCCTCGAAATAAATGTTGGATGAATTATAGACTTTGTATACTCCAAACTTAAGCTTTTTGGTTTTAATTTTAATTTAATATTACTTTTACAGACTGTTTTTGGTCTTCGCCTAAAAAAAACAAAACTTTACGACAATACTTAATTTAATAATAAGTTTACTTATAATTATTCATTGTCAATGTTTTTCAGCGTCCAACCACACACTTACTTAAGGACCACATTGCCAAAGATATCCTGCTTCTCATATCAAAAAATGCTGTTGGACTTTATTGCTGGTCTTTTTGGAGGTAATTTGTTAATAGCTCTTAAAATGGTTCAATAATATTTATTTTTATTTTCAATATTTTAAAAAATAAAATGTATCATAGTTAGAGGTGGGCAAAGTCCGGTCCTGTTGGCCCATGGGCCTTTTAGAAAATAATTGGGCTCGGGTCTAACTAAATAACATTTTTAAATAATTATAACCTATAACTGTTTTGAGCATTTCGAGCTGGTCTGGTCGAACCGGGCCGGGTAAGATTGGGGCTTTACACAAAAGTGTCGGGCTTGCTCGAGCCTTTTTTCAATGGCGAATTTCAGACTCGGTCGTTCCCGCGCCTACGTCTAATTATAATATTGATCAAAGGCTAACTTAATGGAGGTACAGTGAAAACTCCCTTAGCGGACACCTCGAATAGGCGGACACCCCTCTTGGACGGACACTTTTTCCATGACGGTGGTTTTGGTAGGGTTTCCAGAGCAATTTTGCCTCTATTGAGCGGATCCTCTCTTGAGCGGACGCGGACACTATAAAAAAGACAAAAACAAACTAAAACCTTTCTTGTGCGGACACACACATGACGAATGACCAAAATTTCAAAATTAAAAAATTCTTTTAATATGTCAAGGCGTTTGAATATATTAAATTATTTGGAAAGTCATTTGCAGTCCTGCATATTTGAAAAAAGACTTAAAAACGCGACAAACTAAATGGTTTATAAATTAAAATTATAGATTCACTGTTATTAAAAAAATTGGGAAAAAAACCAAAAAGATAGAATTATTCCCTTAAGCGAACACTCTCCTTGAGCGGACGAAAATTACCCGACGATGAGTGTCCGCCCAAGGGAGTTTTCACTGTAATTGTCTCAACAGAATTTTAGTTGTCCCCACTCACAAACTTTTACTGTTTTAGCACAGACAGTCCACAGCTTGGCACTATGTATATGTGCTTGCAAAGTCTTTTGTGTGTTTAATTCATGAGATACAATTTAAAGCTTAACTGATAGTGATAGAAGAATATACATACATAAATTGAACCAAAAAGGTTAATAATTTAATATATTGTAGGTGCTGCGGGAGTGCTTGTTGGCCATCCATTTGACACAGTAAAAGTCCACTTGCAAACTGATGATCCGAAAAACCCGAAATATAGAGGAACATTTCATTGTTTGAAATCAATATTATTATCAGATAATATTCGTGGATTATATCGTGGAATTTCGAGTCCAATGATGGGAATCGGCTTGGTTAACGCGATTGTTTTTGGTGTTTATGGAAATGTTCAGAGATTGTCGGATAATCCAAATTCCTTAATGTCACACTTTTGGGCAGGAGCCGTTGGAGGTATTGCGCAGAGTGTCATATGTTCCCCAATGGAGTTGGCGAAAACACGACTCCAATTGTCGAAACAAATCGATAGTTCACACAAATTCAAAGGACCTATTGATTGTCTGTTATACATACATCGAACGGAAGGTATAAGAGGCTGTTTTAGAGGATTTACAGCAACAGTTTTACGAGATATTCCAGGTTAGCAACAAATACACACGCAGAATTATACGTACTCACAAAATGAATTTTTCAGGTTTTTCTAGTTACTTTGTATCCTATGAGTTTTTAATGCAACTCAAAGAAAGACCGAGCGTTCCCTACACACTTGTGGCAGGAGGTCTTGCTGGAATTGCTTCTTGGTTAGCCTGTTATCCTATGGATGTCATCAAAACACATCTGCAAGCCGACTCTCTTGGAAAAAGTTCAAAATATAATGGATTTATCGATTGCGCTGTAAAAAGTTATGAAAGGGAAGGACTGTATTTCTTCTTTCGCGGATTGAATTCAACTCTAATACGTGCGTTTCCAATGAATGCGGCTTGCTTTTTCGTTGTTTCGTGGATAATGGATTTTTGTAAGCGAAATGGATTAGATGTGGTTGTGAATTCAAACCAATCTTTAAACATTGTTAATTTGGAAAACTGGAGTCCAGCATATTTGGAAAACGATGTCGAATCAGACGACAAGTTGGTGCGTAAATTAATTTCGGACAGTGTTGTGGAGTTACCTGAATTGCGCGAATCCTCTTATGAGAGAATCAATGAAACTGTTAGTGATTATTACCATCTTGCCCACATTAACTACAAGGAATCCAGTAAAATCCGAAGTTCTCAGTTTAATAATGATTCAAAGCGACCATAATTTTTGTACTTACTGGAAATAAAATATCATTTCATAACACTTCAAAATATCTATCCCAATGTTTTCGTAAGTTTTAGCCCCAAAATGTCAACAGTAGTCTTAAGGTAAAATATTTATTTTACAATAATATTGGACCTCAACACGACACGACTTATTTATAAATTTAACATTTCTTTCTATATTTCTTTGTAAAAATTGTTTTAGGGTTTAACTATGAATTTATTTTCGTTTAATGGTGTTCTGTGAATTTCCATTCAAGCAACGCATTGATAAATTAGATTTTGTCGATATTAGATCATAGAAACGGGGAAAGAATTGAATTGCAAAATATATAGTAGATAGATAAATGGTTATGATAAAAGTAAGAAACAGATCAAATATCGCTGGCTTGACCCTATAAACATTTAACTTTGCATCTATACCATTGTAGAACATGAAGTCAGGCTCACGTACATCTGGTTTGTCATATATTATTTTCACATTTCTCAGATACTTTTCAAATCCGTCCTTGATATCGTTATTCTGCAAAATCGATCGTATACCAAGGTATGGCAAAATATTGTCTTCATTTATAGCCTGAAACCAAGATGAATATATAAATCAATAATATCAAACGAAGAATTACATTTAGCTTACAACATGACCCTCAAAGACATCTGATAATGGGTCCAGTTTATACATATAACAGGCAAGTGATTCCGCAATTATTTTTAGAGGAGTAATCATTTGAGCTATTATTTGTGATTCTTCATCCTTAAACATTGTAGTTCTAAAAGGGCTTCCAGGATTCTTCACCGAAGATAATGTAAAGGCAGGATATCTCTTCATGCTAAAACGCTCATGCTCCCAAGACAGTTTTGAATCGGCCAAGTTGATTTTTTTATGAACCCCTTCAACTGTTAAGTTACCACCGTGATGGGCAGAGACAGCTTTCAGGATTTTAAAGAAATGACTTATTGAAGTTTTTCTTTGGGTGGCTTCGACACATGCATGTAAAGCACATTAGGTTGACTGTATGATAAGCTTTGCGTGATCGTATCCAGGCATAAAACAAATTCCACATTCTAAAAGGAAAATATTAAATGAAATAAATTTTACACATAATTTCAAAATTAGTAATCACCTGTAACACCATGTTTTCATCAATTTCCAGCCATTTTTTCGATCCCTGGAAGTTAAGTAGCAATCCAGAGTCAGATAACAGGAAACCCAATCGGTATTTTGGCGACATGCTTATCATTGAGTGTAATTTACTGAATACTTCTATAAGCGCCATTGTTACAGCTGAATCCGCATTTAGTGGATAATCCTGTAGGAATTAAACAAGTTATACCTAAAGTTTTATAATTTTTAATTTTCTCAAGTTTTCACTTACGTTAATAATTCCAAATGTTTTCAGACTTGCTGTTATCAGAATAAGAGGTAAACTGTTACCGTCACCAGAGTTATCAATATGTTTCGAGACAAATTGATTTGGTACAAACTCTCCTTGAATAACGGGAATTTTGCTGTTTTTATTAGCTGCACTATTTTGGCCATCCACAGTTACATGATATCCATTTGCCGAAACTAATAACAGCATTTGCCCAAATGCAGTTTTATTTTCAATGTTGTTATCAATCGCTGTGTGTGTAACATCCTTAAGAATCTCTTCCAATTTTTGATTAAAGGGTGCAAAGTAAACTGGAACTGGCATAGATTGTGCCAGCATCTGCTGTTCCAACATTAGCACATGATCCTTTACTTCATCGTTTAAAACTGCTATATCTTTCGGCAACATAATGATAAGGCCACCTGCCTTTTGCCGAATTTTATTTAAATCATTTACAGAAATATCTAGAAGCCTAAAAAAATAAATTTCAAATTAAATTCAAGATACTTATTTTTACTACATTTTTATGCGGGCTCGACTAAATTAACAATATACGGGCGAAAGGTCAACTTTGGCCATAATTGGCTTCATATAAGTATAAAAGCAGGGACTGTAATCATTAAAATATTTATTATAAAAGTTACAATATAATGATTTTTTTGATTCACGTTTAGAATAATAATAAATTTAAAAACCAAAACAATTAAATACAACTCAAGGATCAATCATTTATTTTTGATCAAAAATAAGGATTGTTGGCGAGTAAATCAGTAAGAAACGTAAATTGTAAAATAATAATGAATATAAAAATAACATTTAAAAAAAAGGTTTGGTATTTTTCACGCTCTGTCAAAGTTTTCATAGGGCAACGATTTACTCGATAAAAAAAACAATCATTATTTACAGTCCCTTATTAAAATCGTTGAGTACAAAACACAATGAATTGGGTGTAATTTATTTTCCCTATGCTTTATACTAATAAAATCATTATCTTTATTAGTTTATGAGTAAAGATTAGATACTGACTGCAAAACACATCTATCTATATGTGTTAAGAATCATCAAAATTATGTTTTTTATTTTTATACTTCTTTTGGTTTCAATTATTTAAGTAACTTTAATTTATGAATGTGAAACATTCAAAGAAAAAGTATTACAACAGCCTTTTGACGAATGTATTTTGATTCTGAATTGTGTACTTTCCGTAGGGAGAAAATTTATCTTTAAGCTTCATAAAGTTCTATGTATACTGGATTAGCATCAACAGCTTTGATGAAAAAGTCATGTCCGTGTTTCTGTATGAACCCCTAGATCTCACTGGGACATAAAGCGGTACAAATCGTGTCACACAAATGTGACACTCCATTCTAGACACCAGTGTGATTTGGTGTTACGTATATGTACTTTGTGGCAGAGGCTGTCATGTTTGTAGCACCAATGATTTGAGAAGCTGTTTCAGTTGATCTAGTTAGTTGAAATTCGCTAACATATAATATAGTGCGGATCTGCCCTTAATACAATTATCTTGAGTATGTGATTTTTACAAAGTACAGGGTCTCAAACATGCGAGCATGCTTCACTGTAACCTTTACCTTGCAAGAACACAATGACGCCCAGTACTCCAAGTATATAGTGACTTTGCTTCCAGGGATATTGCAGAAGATCGACTACCTATGTAATGTACAATATAATAGTGTTATTATAAATGTATAAAAAAAGGAAGTATTCACATATTACCGAATTGTTCACCGCCGACATCAAATTTTGTCATGGACATGACCTGAAAATCGCTCGCCATACTTGGAGAACAAAGTATCAATATTGGTAAAGCAACAAGAAGGCAATAAGGCAGTCCACCCCGAAAGATGTCAGCGAAACTATCAACTTCATTTAACATTTCTTATTTTCTTCTACGGTAATATATTAATTGAAAAAATTAGTTCCTAATAAGATAACTAGCAGAAAATCGATAAATCGATTTGATTCAACTAGTTTGCCGACAATGTGGCACAAGTGAAAGGGAGTAAACCTTCGTTGATTTTGGAACGTGGAATTAGAATGCTATAAAGCAATGTTCATACAAAGTTCGATCTATAATTCAAAACAGGAAACAAACGCAATGAATAATGTCGTACAAGAGAGATTATAGGCTATTCCCACTCATAAACATCTAACATCTTCAGTCGAGATGTTCCCATACTTTTACCAGCGCCAACATTTTCAACATCGTTCCAACTTATTTTTTTAATGTTTGTTGTTCCACACATATTCCACACGCTTCAATTAGATTTTAACTCGACTATTTTCGAATGCAACCTACAAATTTGTCATAATCTACGAAAAAGTAAGCAAAGAATGACAAAAATAAGTAGCAGCAACAATTTGAAATGGCCGCCGAATCATGTAAGCTCATAAGTTTTAAAGTTGTTTTCAATAATTTAACTGCACATTTTATTAAAAGCGCATGATAAACCAAGTACCAGCAGCAGGAGCACCAAAAGGGTGCATTGAACCACAGAAATGGACAACATGGTGATTGATCAGTATTGAAGATTTGAGAGGGGTTCGCAAAAACTTTCATGATTACATGGAGATGGCACAAAGCACTCTCTTTAAAAAAAGCATCATCATTTAGCGGCACGTCCTTCTCCCAAAATCTGCCAAACCGCTCCTAAAATATATAAATAATGCGTTTTAATTATATGTAATCAATATGTCCTCAAATGTTTTTTCATAAAATATTTTCACTTACCAACGTCCAAACACTCCATGGAATATTTATATTCTCCGCTGCCAAAAACAACAAGTCGTCGTCGTCGTCTTCGTTCTCTTCAGCCTGAAGCTGACCCAACTTCATCCAAACTTAGAACTTTCTCGCCAAATTTACTAATATTAGTTTGTTGAACTAATGCGAAACGGTTAAACTTAAATAGTCACATAAAAAATATATGTATGATATAGAAGTGATTATAGTTTGTTGTTCAAAGCAGAACTAAGTAAAATTAATTTTGCATATTATTCCGGCTTAGCTTATTTTTTCACCCGAATGTATAAAATGGACAACCCATTTTATTAAATTACTAGGGGGTTTGCCCTCTGCTCGCTTCGCTCGCCAACCCCCGGCTCACTACGCTCGCTGAAATCTCGGGGAGAGATGTCGAGTGAAAATAGGGAACACTTCTTATATGATATAACTGGACCGAAAGCGAAAAATATATATCCAATTTTTCTCTGCAATTGGACTTAAAATAGTAGTACTTTACCCCCTTGTACTCGCATCGCTCGCACACACATAATCTGTAAGTTTAATTGAGATAGCTCAAAAAACAAAAAAAAATTTTCATACTATAAGCAATTTTGATAATAATGTCACGATAATTATGTCTCAACTATGTTGTGTAAAAATTTCACCTCAGTATCTTGAACCGTTTGGCCTACAGCGTGATGACTCAGTGAATCAGTCAATTAGGACAAAAAGTTTTATATATATAAATATTATTCCCAATTTGTGGTGAATTGCAAAACAATTTTTTTGGTGCAAGTGCACTTGGCACTTTTCGCACATTCTCATAGTAGGTCTGTGGCAAACCTTGTATCGACGAGCCCTTTTTTGGCTCTACTATAAGTAGATGATGGCCAGATACACGAGGAAGATAAAAATTTGAAGCTACTCCTTCAGTCCAGTCTTCATCTCCAGAATCAGATGTCATTTGAAGAACCTCATTTTCAGCTGTTAGCAGTAAATTTGTCGTGACGGTAACTCGAAAATCCAGCTGAGTTACATTGGGCCGCTCTAACTTTTTATTAATAAAAAAATTTACTTTCCAGGCATTGACGACGGCAGACTCAAGAATGGCAAGCCAAAGTGGCCACCACCATTTTTTGGATCTGATCGAGACGCGATAATTTGAAACTGAATTATCTTGCAGATCAACTCCACCAATGTAGCAATTGTAGTGTTTTATAGTATAATGCTCGGTTGTTGCCCAATAACTTGGCTGGGCTGTCCGACAAGTTGTCGTTGCCTGGGCGATGTATGAGATAACGGGTAAACACCAGTAAAATTTGACAGCAGTGTTACCTCACATTTGTCTTGCCAACGACAACAGGCAATCTTATTATTATATTATCTGTAACTCCATCAAACACCTCGGGTGAAATAGCAGCAACCGTTTTAAATTCATCGTCGCTGTCCAATAGATCATTTAAAATGTCAGCAATACAGAAAGCATTGAATCTTTGGAGCACAGTGCTACCGCTAGGGTTAGATTTGTCCATTCCCGGCGAAAGCCAAATAATTAAGGCACACTAGCTATACAAATTGTTTCACGAAAACTATTTCATTGTACTTACATTTGAATTAAATCTATTTTTCGAATGAGCACGACACCTCGCAATTTGAAAAGCTGCTAAATAAAGTGCTCGAACGTGTTTTGACGAATTTCACAACCAAATGGATGAACAAAGTAAACACAAAAATCGCATACACAAAAATTAACCGTAATATACGTATAGGTAGCAACACATTTTCGCTAGCCGTTATATTCAAAATTGTTCTAAGTGTTAAGTTGTGGCGAGCACCCATTGTTCGACTTTTCGACAGACAACTTCTTTTAAATGTAAAATAGATATTAGTTCATATTTAACTATTTTCATACATTACCAATAATAATTACAGTCATTTGTATTGGAATTATTCTTATTTTAGTTTAGGGAATTTTTCAAGCTCCACCTAGAATAAAAAGTAAAGAAGAGCTTAAACAAGTATTTTATACTGAAAGCTAACAATACTAACTAAAATATTACGTAAGGCAATTTATCTTGTTTAAATTATACAAAATTTACTGTTCAATCTGGTATATACCGTCTGTAAATAAAAGCTGGCTATCATGTCCAGCCTGTTGTATTCTCTCTGTAGTTAGTCAATCGCTTTTTAGACCCAGTACTTTAAAAAGTACAAATGGGTCTATTACGTTTGTGCAAATGTGCGTAACAGGCAGAAGGAGGCGTGGCAGACCCCATAAAGTATATATATTCTTGATCAGCATCAACAGCCGAGTCGATATAGCCATGTCCGTCTGTCCGTCTGTCTGTCCCTTTTTTGAGTTCCTAGATCTCAGAGACTATAAGAGCTGGAGACACCAAATTTGGCATGTAGGTTCATCTATATCTCCCATTGATCAAGTTTGTTTTAGATTTTTGCCACGCCCACCTCCGCCCCCGGAAATTGAAATACAAAACTTCGAAGTCAAATTACAAGAGCCCCTTTAGTGTTAGCGCTTTTATTTTTGGTACATATAATAAACACTATGGTCCAAACCAGTCCACCAAATTTCATTCCAATCGGATGATAAACGTGGAAGTAATTCAACTAACAATGTTACGGGCAAAGGAAGAAGAAGAGACGCTAGCGACCTCTGTGTTTATTAACTTCGTAGTGGCGCCATCTATTGTATGGTACGCATAATTGAAAAACAATCTATATTGAACTCTTTGCACTCAAAAAGTACTGGGTCTCCTACTGTCGAGCTTGCTCCACTGTAGCTTACTGCATTTTTCTTTTATCTAAAGCAAATTCCCGCTTGCACGCATCGCTACTAAGCCAACCTTTTAGTAAAATTACAAGAGCACGTTTAAAGCAAGCGCCATGAAATTTGGTACGTTTACTGTACAGTGTATAGTATTCACTGTAGTCAGAATCTGTCATAAAAATATAGCGCAAGCTAACTTTGGCGCGCCAAAGTTTGGATACACTTGCAGTGCCCGGTGTAAGCCGTCAGATTTTTACAAAATTTGTTAAATGTTGCTTTCGAACCGATCGTTCCTATGGCAGCTATATGATATATAGTAGTTGTCCGATTTACACCAAATTTGGTCAGCCTGTTTAAAACTTAATCAAACACACAATGTGTATATTTGGTTGAGATATTTTGAGAAACAAAAAGTTTTTCATACTAAATGTTTATTTCCAACCGATCGTTCCTATGGCAGCTATATGATATAGTGCTCCGATTTGCCCCAAATTTAGTCAGCTTGTTTAAAACTTAATCAAACACACAATGTGTACATTTGGTTGAAATATCTTGAGAAACAAAAAAGTTTTTCATACTAAATGTTTATTTCCAACCGATCGTTCCTATGGCAGCTATATGATATAGTTATCCGATCTGGCCGGTTCCGACATATGTACTGCGTGCAGCAATAAGACGGACCTGTACCAAGTTTCATCAAGATAGCTTCAAAACTGAGAGACTAGTTTGCATAGAAACAGACGGCCAGACAGACGGACATGGCTATATCGACTCAGCTCGTCGCCCTGATCAAGAATATATATACTTTATGGGATCTGTGAGGCTTCCTTCAATGCGTTACACATTTCGTGACAAAATTATAATACCCTCTGCAAGGGTATAAATATAATATCGATCGGATGACAAAATCAGAAGATGTTCAAAAACTTTTCACAGCTTTTTACCACTAATGGCCTTGCAGCACTATTTGTTATTTGGCACTACTCCCTTTTCACCACTATTTGCTCTTTCCCATAAGTACAGGGTCTCCCACTGGCGAGCTTGCGTCACTGTAGCTTTATGGATCTTTAAGTGTGAGAAATCGGTTATAGAGCTCGTGTTTCGCCGAAGCAAATATTATATCAAACGGATCTTATTTTCCCCTTCCATTCATGATTTCGTTTTCTGTTTTTTGTCACGAAAAAAAAGAGATTATTGCAACTGGTACTACTGATACAAAATATTGTTTTTTTTTTAATATTAAGACGTTTAATTATAATGTTCATGCCAAGAAATGTAAAGTCATTCTGAAGTAGCCACAAATTTAAAGCCATCAAAATACTCATGTTCCAAAATATCCTTGGCTGAGATTCTGTGAACTGGATCATAAATAAGCATCTTTTGTATGAGATCCACGCCATTTTTGTCAAGATTTTTCAGCTGGTTGGTTAACTGATTTGTCGACCAGCAAGGAAACGTATTTTTGTAATCAGGAAGCGAAGTTACGCCCGGCCATATATCTTCAGTGGGTGTTTTAAGAATTCTGAAAATCATATTAAAGTTTATCTTAGTAAATTATTTCTACTTTATTACAAAATAAAATAACACAATTTTTAAGTCAATGATGCAGAAATATTTACATAGTATATGTAAATCTTTACTGTGTCAAATTTTCCATTCATATAATTTAATCTCTTGAGATTTTAACAAATTGTTCATTTCACTGCAAGGTGGTACTGAAATAAAAAACTTTATATCGCATTTCTCGAAAACCATACTTTCAGTTTGACACTTAAAGAAAACGAGATTTATGTACATAATTATTGGGTTCGAATTACAAAACAAAAACAAACCATTCAGTCGGAAGGACCCGACAGTAAAAAATGGTTTTTGCGACTAATGGGAGAAGGGGTTGACTCATTAAAAATTGACGATTGGTCAGGACCCTCCTAATCATTTTACATGCTAAATCTCAAGGCTGTAGCTTTAAAATTGCTTTAGGTATATGGTTTTTCTTTCGATTTGTGGAATGGGTGGGGGGCCTGGTTTCCAATATTTGGAATAAACTTGTTCTGCGTGCAAATATAAGATATCAATAATATATACACAATATACAATATGCGGTCTCCCACGCCTCCTTTAACCTGTTACATACTGTGAACTGGTAATCGCGATAGCTAAAACTAATTTAAAACTCTTCTCTGAATTTCATAATTATTCCTTTTAAACTAGATATGGCTCTTGTGTTATCACTTTCGGGACTTCTGTCTACTGACATGTCTCAGAAATTTTCAAACTTTTAAAATTTAGTTAGCGGGTTTTCAGTGTGAAAGGCGTCCCACTAAAAATGCGTATTGGACATTAAATGTTCCAGGCTATAAGGACGACTTGTGAATTTTCAAGTATGCACTTCATAATTTTTTTAGCCACCTTTTAGCATATGCAAAAACATTTGCTACGTCTAGCTTGGTTTTTAAAATAAAACTCCAACCCGAAATTGTTATGGTTAACACTTAGGTAATTGAAATTTTAGCGCTTACCTGAACATTCTAAATAACTGGTCTATTTCAGAGTCGCCTTGAAATAACGGTTTGCGGGTTGCCATTTCGGCAAAAATACATCCGATGGACCAAACATCAACCGGGCAAGAGTATCTTGGTGATCCCAATAATACTTCAGGTGCCCTGTACCATAACGTGACAATTTCATGGGTATATATTCGTACTGGGATGCCAAAAGATCTCCCAAGGCCGAAGTCAGCAACTTTAATAATGCCATTTTTGTCAATTAGAAGGTTTTGGGGCTTTAGATCGCGGTGTAAAACTCGTCGACGATGGCAAAATAAAATCGCATTAGTTATCTGGTACAAATAGCTTTTCACTAGTTGACTATCAAGATGCTTCTCAGGTGGCAAGGAATCCATATATTTTTTAAGATCCATTGATAAGAATTCAAATATTAGGTATATCCGACTCTCTTCCATTAACACATCTTCTAAACATACTATATTTGGATGCTTTAGTTCTTTCAGCAACGAAATTTCTCTACAATGTATAAGAATGATTGCGCTTTAGTTCAAATTCAACCACATACATACATACATATGTAATTACATACCTTATGGCAGTGGAAGGCACTCCTTCATCATCTGCCTCCAATCTTATCTTTTTCATGGCCACAATTTGCCCGGTTACACGATTACGGCCCTTGTAAACAACTCCATAGGTGCCCTCGCCAATTTTTTCAATCTTTTCGAAATCCTGCATGATGCCCTAAGTCAATTTCACAAAATAAAATGCCGCGAATACTACCAAAGTTGCCAGACTGCAGATTTTTAAATTGTTACTCGAAGGCTTCATTTTCACATATAAATATGTATATAAGAGCATCGTTCTTGGAACAATGGAAAGGGACAAAAGCCATTTTTTAATGTTTGATATATTGATATATTTAAAATCTTCTGTTTCTTTTCTAGACATTCCTTTATTGGGTGGAGTACAAACCTAGCTTGGGCTACACGAAATGAATTTAACATGGAAAATAATCCAACACGTAGTTATACTTATGTATTCCCATATTTGTTAATCTTGCAATCGAAGTCTTTTGTACTTCTGTTTTGGTTTTAAATTGATTATATCAGGTGCGGTCAATGTCTATATTAAGATCTTTTCTGTAAATTGAATTGTAAATGTATCATGTTGGTTAAATAAAACAGCTGATAATAAAGCTGTCGTCATAGGTTCAATTTAGTGTGCCATTTTATGCTAAAGCCTAGTGTTTTAGACCCAGTACTTTAAAAAAGTACAAATGCGTGTATTACGTTTGTGCAAATGTGCGTAACAGGCAGAAGGAGGCGTGGCAGACCCCATAAAGTATATATATTCTTGATCAGCATCAACAGCCGAGTCGATATAGCCATGTCCGTCTGTCTGTCCTATTTTGTGTCACCTACATCTCAGAGACCATAAGAGCTAGAGACACCAAATTTGGCATGTAGGTTCATCTATATCTCCTATTGATCAAGTTTGTTTTGGATTTCTGCCACGCCCCCCTCCGACCCCGCAAATTGAAAAACAAAATTCCAAAGTCGAATTACAAGAACCCCTTTAATGCTAGCACGTTGATTTTTGGCACTATGGTGCAAACCTGTCCAGAAAATTTCAATCGGATGATAAACGTGGAAGTTATTCAACTAACAATGTTACGGGCAAAAGGAAGAAGAAGAGACGGTAGCGACCTCTGTGTTAATTAACTTATTTCGTAGTGGCGTTGCTATTGCATGGTACGCATTATTCAAGAACAATCTAGTAAACGCTTTGCACTCAAAAAGTACAGGGTCTTCTACTGTCGAGCTTGCTCCACTATAGCTTACTGCATTTTTTATTTTATAAATTACATACATGAAGATATAAAGATATATAAAATTTAATAACAAGATTCAGTTGGGGATCATAGTGTGACGATCTTGTTTTTGTTGTCCAGGTGCCCTTATTTTGCTGTAACTTAATTGATTCCAGTTCCCTCCAATTTACTTTGTCGATTTTCACTTGTTACTTTTAGTTCAACTACTGCGAAACTTTGACCGCCACATATATTTTAAGAATTACCAGCGTAATGGCAGCTTAACATAATAACAGTGCTAAACAGCCCTCGTGCCTTTAGTGGCAACTCTCTTTCGTTTGTTGCTGAATATCGAACCAGCTAAAGCCTAGTACCCAGCAAAGTTGTGGCAGCAGCAAAAAAAATTGACTTTTTGGTAGGCAGCTAAAAGCAGAGGTGCCAATACAACACATAAAATAAACAAAAGTTGAATGATAACTCTGCTGCTGCAGCTGTTCGTCAATTCAAAAGAGGAAACAAATGCAATGAAAATTGTCCTAAATGAGCGATTATCAGTGATTTGAATGGTAGAAGGGGAACAGGGGATTTTAAGTATTTTATAAATTACATAAAGGAACATTTATATAAATTTAAAGTTTAATAATAACTTTTAGTTGTGGTTCATAGTCTGCCGATCTTGTTTTTGTTGTTCAAGCGCCTTTTTGATTTTGCTCCAGTTCCCTCCATTTTTCTATTTCGATAAATCACTTATCACTTTTAGCTGACCAGCAGCTGAAATTAGAGCGTCACATATATTTTTCTCATCAGCTGCTAAATGGCGGCGTAATGTTAGCTAAAAACAGTGTTGAAAAACGCTCGTTCTTTTAGCTGGCAACTTTTGCTGGGGATCGCACCAGCTAAAAGCGAAAGCAGAAATTCTGCTTGCTTTTAGCTACTGTTTTTTTTATATGGTGTTGCCAGTCAGCTTACACGATTTTCTAGTGCTGGGTACTAGGCTTAAATGTCAAAGCAGAAAAATTAGTTTGCTTTCCGCCACTGTTTTTTGACAGCCAGCGTATAATATTTTTCAGTGCTGGGGACTAGGCTTAAAAATCGTAATGTAAGCACACGAAATTTTAAGTCTTCGGATAATGACTATGGGATTTTGGTTTGAGCACGATGCGAATGGTGTCAATGCCGGCAATACTATGGTTTCCGTGGCGCCAAAATAATATTAGGGATACGTTTTCGAGGTTTAACTATGAACTATGTCCATACAAACTTTTCAGAGTGATAGCTCCTCTTTGCTATACAAAACAGATTTTGCGAATTAATTCTAGTAATCAGCCGGAGGCAAAAAAAAATTTAAATAATTTTCTTGTAGACAGCGAAAATCAGTGTGGCCAACGCAACACCTCAAATAACCGAAATCAGAGTGGTCACACTGCTGCTGCAGATGTGTTTTGTATACATATGTACATATTTCAGATGCAAAACAGTCCATTAATTCATAAGAGAAAACAGACGCAATGAAAAATGTCCTAAATGAGGGATAATGGGATGCAGGTTACTCCAAAATATATTGCCATATTCTATGTTGAATTGTAAACTGTTTTTGTGGTGGGCTACCGATTATTAATCTACTTTAACCAGCCTTGCCACATTTTTCTTAGAACAATTTTCTGATATGGTCACATTAACGGCAAACTGTGCAAATATATGTAAGTTGTGTTCAGGCCATTTTTTTGTATTATTTAGGCCATTTCTGCATATATACGCATCTTACCATTTTTTTAAGGCGCAATAAGGACGACAGTGTAAAGAGGATTTAGACGAGTCTTCAATGGACTCTTGAGAATTTGAAAAACTCCAACGTTACATTTACTTATATGTCATACAACCTTTACATAGAAATGTACGAAAATGACAAGAAAGTGGATATTAAACAGCGTTTTAACCTCTACACTATTTCTTTTTACAAAAAAGCCAACATTTTGAAATCAAATCATTTTGGTAACAAATATATAACTAGGCAATTCCTGCTGCCAGCAACTTTGATCGGACGGGGAATGCGGTATCCATATGTAGGTAAAGGCTTCAGCAAAGGCCGCATTTTAAATTTAAATGAAATGAAACCACAATACCATATAGATTACAAATTTGTAGCAGATCCGTATGTATATGTATATATACGTTTATATAAGTTATGTTTTGCCTCATTTATTTATCATCGGCGTGGCAACCATTGTTTACTAAGAAACACATACATATATTTATACAATTTATAATTGAAATGTTTGAGCAATTATGTATGAATAAAGAAAAACTAAATACAATTTTGCAAAAAATGCTTTTCACCATTAACAAGCTATATGTATATGTTATCAGGTGTAACATATTATGATATTACTACTTAATAACATAGTGATAATAAATGAAATTTATAAAGAATTAAAGTAAATATTTCACGATTACGAAATATACATAGCATACCATGAATGCTCTTTGAATATCGTCGAACAATTATGTTTGCGTTTTAACTATCTAAGCAGCATTGATCATCATATTTGGCAGCTTTTTGACATTTTAGAAGTTATTTTAGCTGTCAAATATAATTATTTTCTATGTCAATAAAATTTACAACGCTGCCCGTAAAATAGTATTATAAATTCCGTTTTATGTTAACCTACTCTATCGTATTATATAATTGATAACCGTTTTAAAATTTTATTTAATTTTTTGTGTGTTATTTTCTCTGGTTTTTGTGTTTTTTTGAAAGCTTAAAGTTAATTTAACAATTACCTTTTAATCTTATTTAACGATTACTTCCTTCTAATACTTATTGTAAGTACTCGGTTGCTTTATGTTGTTTATTATTTTTGTTTTGTTTTAATTACATGCGAGCATTTAACACGATTAAGAAAATGAATATGCATATACTTAAATATAGAGTCCTAAAGATATGGGGAATACAAGAAATTTTGTATGTATGAAATTGGGTTTCATGTGATTTTTCTCCTTTTTTTTTGCTTTTGTTTTGTTTTTGTGGTGGTTGTTTGTAAATAAACCTACTTAGAGCTAATTATATAATTATGTATGCATGAAAAGATGGCTACGGTGACATCGCACGAAATGATGCAAAATCCACATATAATACTATCTTGTGGATCGAATTTCATAATCATAATAACGTTAAATGATTTTGCTCCGTCAAACATGATAAAAAACAAGTATATACAATTGATTTAGTAGATCAAAACTGTATATTGGCATATATATATTCTTGAAGACCGCAATAAAGAACCGATATCAAAAAGGCTAAAACGGATGATGCTGCAAGGGGGTATTGCCTCAGACAGATTGGTTTGCGGGGCATGACGTCTGAAAAAATTGCTTAATAACTGTTGCTCTAGCTCGAAGGTTGATGAGTACTTTGTTGTAGTAGAGCCTTGGATCAATTGAGTTGTAATGGAAGATGGTGAAGATGGTCTTAGATCATTGATGGCTGCATGCTGCTATTGTTGTTGATGCTGGCCGATTTGTTGCTGCAAATGTGGTGGTAATACGTTACTAGCCTGATTAGCAGGTAAGGCCATGCTACTTATGGTCTGAGATGCTGGTGGCACATGTTGTGAAGGCTGACTATGATAACTATTCCCCCCGACGGTGACGGTGCTCACAGATGGCTGTTGTATCATGTGGTGTTGGACACCCATTTTGGGTCCGTCTTCCGCCTTCTCTTCCTCGCGACGCTTCAGGCATGCTGCCTTTGGATTTAGATTTCGTTCGCGAACCTGTTGCTCCAGAGTCATTATTACCTCTACCGCCATATTAAGGATGCCAAGCTTTGTTTGAGGTTTATCTGACTTCAGGTGTGTCATACACATACGTCCCAATTCTTTCAAAGCCTCATTAATATCACGTATACGAATGCGTTCACGAGCATTATTTGCCTGACGACGTTCCTTTTCGCGAATTGCCTTAACAGCTGGCTCAGCATCATCATCATCATCCGCCGATGAGCAATATCTGCGAGGTCGTTTTGAACCTTTTGCGCCAGAGCCCTGAGCAAGCTGTTGTAATTGATTGGCATTTGAAGGTTCCACCGAGCTTGTCGGTTTCGTATCAGAAATTTCCAGATTTGATAGATTTGAAGTTGTGGACACACCTGCGTGCGTGACATTACTCATAACTCCCGATTGTTCCTTGCGTTTTTTATTTGATTTCGTAGCGGATGTTGATATTGACGTTGATCCACCTCGCTCCATTTTAATATTTGGCAGTCCTGAACCACCTGCAGACGCACCAGATCCAGACGTACCCAATGACAGAACCTCATGTGAGAGTGTACTTGATGAATTGGGTCCAAGTGAACCGTTTCCGGCGGAACTACCGCCAATAACATGGGACGATGGTGAGTTGGCCACAAAGGAAGATAATGTTTCAGTATTGTCCAATGAATTCATAGTGGCATTAACATTTGATAACATTTCTGGCTCGCAATGGTTTCGTAAAACATTAAGGGCATCATCTAAGCGTTCCTCCATACGCGCACCTTGAAATACAGAGGCCATGGTATGTAAACTAGTTACAGGCACCATATCGCTAGCATAGCTTGAACTAGCCCCACTATTTAGAACAGCATGATTCCATCCTGCATTACCGGAAACGACGCCAGACGCCAACGCTTCGCCAACTCCAGACTGCGTTAATGGAGGCGGTGAATTGACAGGTGTTGATGGATTTGAACTGAAGCTACTAATACTCTGGTCAGCTGCTGCAGCTGACATATAGATCTGTTGTCGCAATGACGTTGCCGAAGAATTACCAGCTCCAGCTCCAACTCCAACTCCAGGGACTTTCGCATTGGGGCCGCCTCCACTGATTCCACCAAAGCCGTCCGCGCTCTGCACTGCAGGACTAAGTTGCTGATTATGATGGGAATGTGCATGAGGTAGCGGGGTATGATTAAGGGAATGATGACCAAGTTGACCAGCTGAAGATAGTGAACTATGCTGAGCTTGCACTGTTGCTTGATTGTGTTGTGGTGATGAATTGTATACGGCCGGGGAGAGTACTGTCGGTGTTGGGCCTCCAATGTTCGGTATACCAGCGGAACCACCACCACCACGAAATGAGCTCATTGGCGGAAGCGATGTGGATACCGGACTGTGCATACCAATGTGTCCGCTCTCGCCACCCATTTGTATGCCACTTGCAATGCCATCTGCATTGAGCACTTGTTGATGGTCCAAATTGTGCGAAGATATTGGAGTGTTGTTTTGATAAGTCGCTTGGTTCATGTAGCTAGGACCGCTGTGCATCTGAGATTGATACCATCCTCCTCCACCAGTGCTACTAGTTGCCCCGGAATCAAAATACTGATCAACCGTCGATACGTTCGCAAATCTATTATTGCTCCCGTTGCCATCGTGAATGGAATTAAAATCATTTGGATACATTCCATTTTCTACAGCAAGGCCTCCATATGGTGAGTGATAGCCACCTCCCCGTTCAGTTCCTACTGTTCCCGAGGGTTGCTTATTCGCTATTTTGTTAAAACAGTTTTGAAACACTTCATATAAGTGCATCGGTTCATCATCGCTGGTCGCCATTATTTCTCAGTGTTATGGACGGTATAGATGGTAAATGATGAATACAAAATCTGTAAGTAGATGTTTCAAAAAATATTCTTTAATTTTCGACAAATTAAGTTTTAAGCTCACTTAAGGGCCGTTTTTTCATCATGACGATAACCTTACAGGTTAGATAAGCTTATGATTTAGATCTCTCTTTATCGGCAGGTTAATCTACCCTGTCAGATTATCGTCAAAATGAGAAAACGGCCCTAGCTGCAGTTATGATATGGCACCATATCACTGATCAACAATTTCAAGTCTAATTATGGTGGACTCTTTGCCACTCTTATTTAAATAATAATAAACAGTTCTAATCGAATAGATCATCATCGAATAGATCATTTAATAAATAAGTCTTTTGAAATATATATTCCTAAAACATGAGTTAATTTAAAGTATTTAAACTACGATTTGTAATTCTTGCATTAAATGAAAAAGATACCAAGGTAAATCTCCATTAAAACTGCTTAAAACAGGCTTTAACTATCTCCCTGTCAATATAACGTAGACATTGAAATTCACAAGACCTAGACACACTTAATTCGGACAACATAAGTAATATCTATCAAGTAACCATTATTTTAAATATAACAACTGGTTATAAAACTGATATTAAATACAGACGTGAGTCCAAGTATGTTGTATAGGGTATCTAGTGGTCAGCACTCTTGATGTATCACTTATACTTGTTACGTACAATGAAGTGAACAACACCAACTGTGACGGGATCATGTGTAATTGCGTTTGTATTGGTGTACGTGGTGTACATACAAACATATATTTACATACACACATAAATATGTATGTACATGGGATGCAGATACAAAACATAAACACAGATACAGTTAGTCAAAGAATTACAGGAGACATAAAACTAATTATGTATATAAAAATGCATTTTTAAAATGCATAAAATTTTTATAGTTGATGTTTAGGGGAATGCGTGTTTTTATTTTGAATACATACTAATGTTTATTGATATTTAACGTTGTAATTGCAGAATATCTTAATAAAATCCACTTTTAAATGCATTTTATAAGCCAATACTCATAAGTTATGACACAAATTGTTTTTATTAATGCACTTCATGTTTTCTTGCATACGGTGATTATTTTCAACAAATTCTCAAGCAATTGAGAAATTTTATTCACTGGTTTAATACTCACTTGCACAATATGCAAATTATTCAAGTTGTAAGTTTTGTTGATGCTGGCAGTAATTATGGTCAACTTTTTCACAATAGCATCAAAACCGTACCTTTTAATTTATAAAGAAAGGTGTGGATCGGATTTGTATTTCTTTTGACCACGAAACACAAACTACATACATATGTATGTATGTTTTGAATTACACAAAACTTCCACAGCAATGGCCAATGGTTAGTTTGCGTAATCCTTTTTTAGTTTACACATGGTACAACAATTCTGGATTGCTTTTCACGTTTATTTGCACTGTTTTAACAATGTTTTCACTAAAATTTACAACTTTTATATTTAGTGTTCTGCTGGCTTTGTTCGTGTAGCCATCGTGAACGCCATCTTTGTTCTCTTCGTGCGTCATCCGCAGTGTTGCGTTTATTAGCAGGTTTCGATAGTATTTGACTTTCGATTATTCTTAAGGAGTGCTAATCATAAAAATATTATGGGCATTCCACTCATATGTATTGCTTTTACAGAAATTAAACAAAAAACAATTATTTAAGCCTTAAATTTTAAGGTAACTATATTATTATTTTTCAAATTTGTTCTATAAAATCAATTGAAAATTTAAACTAGATAAGCTCAAGCGGATTTGTTCAATGTATATTACGTCTTTGCAGCCCTTTCGGGGGCCTTCAATTTATATCTAACAAATCTGGTAGGTTCAGAAAAATTTAAGAAAATTATAAAATAAATATATGCAACTTTTTAATAATTTTTATTGCTGTCTCATATTCGAGTGAATTCTGCGAGAAGTAAGCCCTATATCGAAAAAGGCTATACCAATTTTTGTCTTATTTGGACAAGTTCTACTAGAAACTAGAAATAATCAGATATTTACGCCAAGGAAACGGTAGTATTGCCGAAGAAAAATATTTTGACAATCTGTTTTACTAGTTGGAATCCATGTAGCAGAATATGGAGTTGAAAATTGATTGGGATTGTAAAGCACTGTTTGGCAAACAGGTGAAAGTTTTCAATCGGGCTCAAATAACATCGATTGATTCAGTGTTTCGCATACTTCGAATATTTCAAAAGAGAAGTGACCGTCAACAAAAGCAAATTAAATTATATCACCTTGAGCTTTTCGACAACAGAATTAAGGTTCTTCTTATCCAAGAAGAATTTTAACTAGTCGATGCTCTGCTGCGCAATAAAATCGCGTTGTTTAACCCTTTCGACAACAGCTGATATGAATACTGGTACATATTTATGTAGTTTTTATATATTTCACATCCTGAATGGTAATCCTTCAGAAACGTAATTATGTTATTTTACCGAGCAATTAAATTAATTAATGTATTTCGATGAGCAATGTTTGCACAAAGTAAGTTTTTCTATATTTTTATACTTAAAATAGACTTTTGAAATGGAGACTATGAAACAAAGGATTACTTCACAAAAACTGCCTTGAAGCAGCAAAAATCTAATCGAAACGCAAAAATGAAATAAAACACATCAATCTCGATAAAACCGATTTTTTATTTCTATAAATATTTAGCTACATTAACATAGATCAATAACGCCTTAATATTAGTGGAAAAAATCCATAACGCTACAGTGAACCTGCACTTATCGCGAAGAGCAAATAGTGGTGAAAAGCATTCACACCGCAAGCTTTGTACGCTGTGGCGCTCGCGTCTCCTGTTCTTTCTTTTGCCCGGCGCTGTGTACTTGTTTGATTCGCATGATAGCTTTAAGCGGACTCTTGTTACTCGACTTTAAGTTTTGCTCTTCTATTTACGGATGCGGTAGAGCCTTAGCGAAATTTCAAAACAAACTTGATCTCGACAAGATATTGAAAACCTACATACCAAGTTTGGTGTCTCTAGCTCTTATAGTTTGTGAAATCTAGGTGTAGTATACGTTATGGGATCTGCCACTCGTCCTTCTGTCTGTTAACGCAAATGGGACGTGCATCAGGGATTAAAGTCAAAATTAAGCTACAAAATATTTTTTAAGCAAATAAAAACCTTATTAGGATACAACAATGCATAAAATTTTAAAACAAGTCGCATTAAAATATTCCTTAAAGTTTTGCTGAAATCCGTGTTTGAACTGGTGAAGGTGAAAATGTCTGTTTTTTTTTTTTTTTAGCGTGCGAATGCCCAATATGCGCGACGCCCTTTAGAGTAAGGCAGTGAGCAAAAAAAACCTACACTTATGACACTTCTTACTGCCTCTGCTTGTCTCTACATTTTAAAATATAAACGTGTATTCAACTGATTAGCGCATGTTTCACGTATTTTATAAATAACATAAACAAAGACATATAGAAATATAAAATTCAATAATAAGTTTCAATTGTTGCTCATAGTTTGGTAATTTTGTTGCCCAGGTCCCCTTTTTTGCTTTTACTATACTTCACTTGCTTCCACACATTTTTTAATTTCAATTTAAATTTACTTCTGTTTGACTGACTGGAAATTTGAGCATGAGATAATTTTTGATCATAAGCAGCGTAGTAACAGCTGTTGTCAACAATGTTGAAAAACGCTCGAGCCTTTGTGGCAACTTTTTTTCGTTGGATATCAAGTATCGAGCCAGCGAAATTTCAATGGAGATAAATTTTTTTCCTTTCGTCCGTTCATCTTTTTATGGAGTTAACACCCAGCGCAAAGCATTTTTCATTTGCTCCTGAATAATAAAAATAAAAAATTATTCCACATGTTGAGAGGCATTCTTTAAAACTTTTCTAATCGACAAACTCTCCGAACTCGAAGTATCTCATTGCAAAGTTTCAACACAATTGTATGTGTTTATGTTTAATCAGCTGATTACTAATAATATATGCCAGCTCTGTCCTTTAACTTCGTTAATTCCTTGTTTGTTGAGTAAAAGTGAATTTCCACAAGTTGGCACTTTTCGGTTGTGTGTTTCTTGCGTTTGCCGCATCCATACTTAGCTGATTGCTTGGGTACTTACGTTGCCAGTACCAACACGAATACAATTCAGTGATGTTTGAACAAATTTTTCATGTTAAAAAGAATTTGGTTAATACAAAGCATTTCAGTATCAGTTGTGTTAAAACCAATGATTTTATGGAAATTTTTTGCGGTCTATTCTCAGTTCGCTGCTTTTTGAATACAAAAATCTTGATAATTCCCTAAATTTGATCGATATTGTGAGACCATCGCAAAAAATCAAATGGGTAGTCCCTGAGTGAGATGGCAACTTAGAATTTTTCCTCCCCCTCACAAAAAACTTGCCTTTGTTTTTGTATGACAAGTAACGTGTGTAGCCTCATTTTCCCCATTGATGCATTCGCATCTTCGAGTAGAAACGCACTATTAACAAAGTTTAAATTAGATTTTACGAAGTTGGGCAAATTGTTTAAGTGTTGCAATGCTGGTTGTTTTCGACTAAAAACTAGGTAATCGACAACAATAACAGGTGTTATGGAATATTGAAAATGGCGCAATTATATATTTTTATGTTATTTTGTTTTATTTCTATTATTTATGCTTTTTCAAGTAAGAGGAAACAATAACCGCGAAGCGCAAAAGGTTATTGGTGGACATGGGCACGTTTTTTATGAAAATATGGGGGACGTATTGAATGATCTGAGTGGGGCCAGAAAAATATGCATATATATGCAGAAATGGTCAACACAGTAAGAGAATATGGCCTATATACGATCAAGGGCCTATTCACGTCTTTTTATGCGCACATTGCCACATTCTGTGAAGAAAATTCACTGCATCAATTACGTTTTTGCAATAAATTATATGACTGTTTGGTTTATAGTAAACAAAAAACAGCTGACTATATCAAGTTGGCGGCATTTTTATCGGCATTATGTCCAGTGTAAGCAGCTTTGCCGGTAAGACATCGGTTTTTGGTTAGTTTTGGCAGTGTAAGGACGCTATTATTCATTCTATGTTCTTCTATTGCGTTGGCTTTTTCTGCAATATAAATATATATGTGGATATGCAACATTCCATCATATTTTTAAATAAATTCGTGCAAACTTTTTGCACAACTTGGCTGTATTTCCCTCTACATTTAATATACATAGGTAATAAAAATAGCAACAATAATAACAACATTTTCAACATTGAATTGTCAGATGTTTTTGTCGCGAACAGTCGAGTCTTGCCAGCGCTGCCACATTTTTACTAAAAAAGTATGCCAGTGTTTGCGCAATGTTAAAGTAATGATACTGATTAGATTATTTAGATTATTTTTAAGCACATTTAAATCAGTTGACTGCACGACCCTATTGGGGCAAGATTAGTTTTAGGTTTCGTGAACAGCTGACAGCCTGACGGTTACAGGGAATTGAACAAAATGGGTGCGAAATTAAAATTGAATTAAAATGTCAAAGTCTAAAAACTATTGTTTTAGGCCTCTTAAGTAATAATTTTTACTAAAACTTTCAGTATGACCAAATTTGTCTCATTTGTTCTGGCCACACTGCACATTTTGTATGGAGCAGCTGTGAACAGCTGATCGTTTAACATAAAAATAATCTAAAATAACTTGTTATGGAATCTCACCAATATTTTGAACTTCTTAGAGGAATCGTACCGTACCAGAAGCTATGATATTTTCACAGTTCAAAAATGGGATTTTTCTTGTGAACAAACGTACACCCAAAAACTCAAACAAACGAATTCAACGTTGAGTCAATCTACTAGTTGACTTTTGATTTTGAAAACGTTTGTCATTTATACAAGAAAAAAAAGGTTTGTTCGCGTTTTATTCACCGGCTGTTATTTGCTCGATTATCGACATTACGTGAACATCGCATAAAACTAAGATGTTTTTTTTTAAATAAATAAAATAGATAATTTTTAAAATGAATGATGTGAAGATTCAAAGCGAAATAAATATATTGTAAACTTTTTATTAAATAGCATTTGAAATAAATTAAAGTTAGGGAAAGTATGAACTATATACTAGTTTATATAATGTATGTAAAGTAAAAACTCAGAACAAGCTACTTTGCGTGGTATACAAGTGAGACAGATTACGAATCTTCTTGTATTTTCTACGTCATCTCTGGATTACCTGCACTTGGGTATAGTCTTGCAAAGTCTCTTCTTAAGCTCCTATTGGCAAGTCTTTTAAAGCTGTATTTGATGAAAACAGCGAAAGGATACAAGATGTACCCTTCTCTTTTTTTAACCAACCTTTCGAATATTAAAACTTTTAAGATAAACAGAGATCGCTCGAATACGTCCAGATCAAAGTGACTATGAAATAAAATTAAATCATATTGTTTACACAAAATATAGTTTATTTATTTTCAATATAGTTATTGCACAGTTCTTAAATCAAATATTGCAAAAATTTTAAGACAAATTGATCAGGGTGTGAAATATTTTGGATTAATCTGTCTCGAGTTAAGCTTTGCGTCTATCCATGGTCTTAGGTAAGCAACACTTGCATATACTCCAGGTACATTTTCTTCACCACAACCTATTCCCCAAGCAACTATACCGGCAGACTTGAAACGATTGGGTTGGCCCTTAATTGGACAAACTAAGGGAGAACCACCATCACCCTTGCACGTATCTTTACCCTTTTCTCCACCAGCACAGATAAAACTATCGTGTAATACAAAATACCTTCCTAGACGTGTGTCACGTAAATTATTTTGGCACTTCGACCTTTCAACAACAGGTAAATCAATTTTTTTAAGAATTACTTGATATTCCCCATCTTTTCCAAACTTGTTCTTTCCCCAGCCTGTTGCGTAACAGCGGTCATAGTCAAATTGTTCTCCTACACTTGGCAAACATACCGGTTGAATATTCATTTGCAAGTTAAATGGGCTTTCTAAAATGAGTAGGGCGACATCATTATAAAGAGAGCCCTTATTAAACTGCTCGTGATAAATAACTTCTTTTACATAACGGTCTTCATGCGGAATCGGTTCATCTTTTGTCTGTGTATCCCATTCACCAGCTCGGACTAAAAAATTTTAATGAGTAAAAGTGTTGATATTTTCATTATGCCGAGGCAGAGCCATACCAATTAAAGATTTAGCTTCCTTATTATGAACGCAGTGAGCTGCCGTTAATATTACATCGGGTGTTATTAGGGCTCCTCCACACTCGTACAGATTTAAAGCCGACTCTTCGCGTAAAACGGCAACCATCCAAGGGTATTCGGCAAACTCGGCTTCTTGATCCAAAGCTCCAGTTATTTTAAAGACAACGCCTTTCGGGTTTTGATAGCCGCAGCCCAGATTTGGGTCAACAGGCGTAATTGGTATATCCGGTTTATCCCTCTTAAAGAATATTAATATTAATATAACCGAATATTTTCAGTAAGAAGATGGACCTTTACCTTATCGGGAAGGCTACAACACCGATGCAAATAGTTTGAGCATGTTTTTGTGGATGAGTCCGTAGGCGAATCTGTGTTTATGCGAATATCTATTATATTCTCTCCGCTGGTATTTATTGTATCGTTAGCACACAACCATCGAGGTACACATTCCTTCTGATCACCACAAGACTCATATACGGTTTGTCCATCGCCATGTTTTGGTTCAGTTACCGTTGCTTGTGTAGTTGAGCTGAATGCGGAAGGATCTGTTTTAAAAATGTCTGCAATAAGATCGTCGACCGCTGATGAAGGCTGGGTTACTGTTGCTTGAGTAGCAGGGTTATTTGAATTAGGATCTTTTTTAAAAACATCAGCAATAAGGTCGTCTAGCGATGTTTGTTGTTGTCCAAGGCAAGTGTATGCCAATAGACAAAATATAAAACATTTTATGTCCATCATCCAAAGTCCTTTAAGAGAGAAATATACGTTAGCCATAAATAATAATTGCTTAATGTTGAGGAATTTTTGGATATGCCTGCCTACGTCCTTTTGGTTGTATGCATCATATATGTCGATATAGACTAGATGGGATATATAGTTCTATATGTATGTATTTTTGTTTATACTTTTTAAATTTTTGTATCTGCATTGCCTATATACATACATTTATATATATGTTTAAATAAGCAAGAGTACCTTATTATGTATGTATATAATATTTTTTAAAAAGCATTATCCAGTTATAAACAAGTTCCATTATGCACAATTTTAAAAATACGAAAGACAACTCTTTTTTGAAGGTGCTGTAACATCACTTTTAATCAAAATTTTTTTATTAAAGCATATAATTATATAAGAGCACCTCCCTTCATACATACATATATTTTTAAATACTTATACGAATGTATGTACATATGTATGTATGCATGCATATACTTCCCAATAAAACCAGTTTGTCCCTAGAAGTCATTTATATATGTACATTTATTTGTATATTCACATATGTATGTACATTGTATTGTACATCTATTAATATTGAATTTGTGAAAATACATATGCATAAGTATATACATACATATGTATTTAAAAAATCCCCAAAATGATCTGTCTTAATCATGTTATTATTTTACTGTTTACTCGCTTATCACACATAGGTAGACACATGCATAGCACATATATAAATATATACAAATCTACAACATTTATACATGAACATATAATACCACTTACTATTGTTTAGTTCGAATATTTCCCAGCAGAAGACCAACGATCTGTTCCACTATGTCTTAAAAATTGTACTAAACGTATATTTCGTTGTCATTCAGCTTAAAATAAGAGCTTTTGTTGCTTCTACTGACTATCAACTGAACTGAAGCTCCGAATCAAGTTTACGCCAGGGCCGGCTAGAGAGCGGTCAGCGTAAAAATGAACTGTGTTCTACACAGGCATACACATATGTTTGTATATATTTAAGTACGCATCTTAGTTTGAGCAATCCCAGTCGGAAATTATTTGCTTCAAAATGTGCTTCCCAGATGTGCTTTTGGTAATTTACTTTCTGCACACTTCACTTTAGTGGTTTTTCGGTAACTGCTTTGAAATTGAGAATTAAAACTAAAAAAGGTGAAAGCACAAACTCATATTCCAACTTATTAACCCTTTTTGTCATTATCTTCTTAACCACATTTTCATGCTCCAGCCTTTTCGTGCTTCTATTGATAATTTTGTTTGTTTTTAATGTATACATTTTTAATTAATAAAACTTAGCTTTTTAATTACAATTTAATTAAAATTAAAATCAAAACAAAATGTAAACAAGCATTAAGTGTGGCCGAGTAATATTCATTCATGATAAAAATTACATATATTCATAATAAGCAAAAGCTTTTATTGCTCCAGATTTCCTTTATAAGTTCTCGGCCCATTACCGATCTTTTTTGGGACTGCTTATCCGTTTTTTTAAAATTTAATTGAAGCAGTTGCTGGAATGTCCCATTTATTTATTTTTTATTGAAATCATTTTACATTCGAATGACGAATTTTGTAGTGGTTATCTGTACTTACATGCATATGTACATATACAAAGTATATTATATGTTACATATGTCATCGAGAATGGTGTCAATGGTCATTGATTTTCAATATGAGGTATTTCCAGCTGGGTTGTGCAAATGATTCTTATGTAATTTTAATTAAGTATGTATTAATAATTCAGAATGTGAAGTAACACAAGAAATCTATGTGATGTGCAATATATTTTTAAAATTATAAATTGCTAAAATAAAAGTATTTTAATATCCTGTAATAAATCAAAACGTAAAACTCTACGTACGACCCCTTTTTCTTAAATTTAACGAGTTCTATAGCATATGAGAGAAAAGTAATGATGCAGGTTTGTTGTAAATTTAAATATTGTATATCAAATATAAAAAAATATGTGTCTTTAATATTAACTTTCAAAGTTATTCACTTAAAACTAAAAAAGGCACTGACAAAAGTAAGTATAATTCCGACAATAATTCAGTATAATTGGGTCTTAAAGTAGATAAAGAATATCTTTTGTCAAATTTTACTTTTGTAATATACGATATTTTTAACGGGTCGATTGCTTCTCGTTTGTTGACTTTTTAGCTAGAATAGCAATTTTGTAATTTCAAAAGCTTTAAAATTTCAGATAATGCTATTAGCTAGGGATTTTTAAAATTGACTGGACTACTTTTTCGGAATACCAGATAGCATCAATATACTAAGAAAAATGTATAGATATGTTTTCTTTATCTACATATCTGACATTTAAAGGGCTTGATTACCATAAATATAAATATTATATTATTATTATTAATAATAGATTTTCTAAAAATGTGCTTAAAATCAGACTACTGCAACCCATATCTGAAATAGGAACTATCGATGGAAAGCAGGGAATCATACCAAAACGAAAGTCGGTTTCGGTTCCAGTCTCGGGTAAGTTCAATCCCTGATTGTAACCGATAAAAAAACATAACACTTTAAACTGAAATAGGCGATTATCAATATATACATACACATATGTATATTATATAATATACACATATATTATATTGTGTATAATATATACTTTATTAAATTTTGTCGGTAGCAAAATGGCAAAAGGCAATCGGAACAGAAACTGAAACCGATATTGATGTCGGTTTGATCCTTGGGGAAAATTAACCCATATTATGGAAATCTTTGTTCTTTCTTAAGATATTACTGCATACATATTCACCAAATTTGGTTATTATCGGTCTACTATATCATATACATATGTACATAGCTGCCGCAGACACAGTCAATCGAATGTAGAACTCAGGGCTCTTTTAGAGTGCTAATTTGTTTCTCCTGCGGTGCGTTATAGACTTTGAGATTTTGTTAAAGCTCGACTCGTATTAGGTTGATATGACGATCATTATGTTCTAAAAAGTTAAGATTGTGCCGCAGAAATACATTGGACTGCTGATAACCTGTGCTCAGTTTTCAGATCCCAAACAAGTATACCCACACAGACACATGTAAACATATCTAATGATAATTAAATGGCACACAAACGCAAGCAAGCAAGTTGCGTGTTATGCGCACTAGGTGGCGCAAGTGATGTTTTCCACAATCCACACTAGAGATGGGCACAGGCCCTTTTGCCTTCATATAAATAAATAAAAAAAAAATGTTTCTAATATTTCGCTGTTCATTCCACTTACGCTTTTATTTTATCGAAATGTTTATTACGAATCGTTTAATATACATTACCTTTTATTGTTTAAACAACTTTTTTAGGACAGGCTCGGGCCGGGCAAGGCTTTTGAAAACTTCAGTATATATCGGGTCTCTTAAAGGAAACTCTTGCTCATCACTAGTCCACACCATAGGAATTTGTATGTTGAATACTCTTTGGTATTTATTTTTCGATCGTACAGAAATTTTTTAGTTAGAGAAAGAGAGAGTGTTTTGTTAGAGTTTCCAGACATATCAAAGTTCCTTAAAATCATTATAGCAATTCGATTTATTCGATACAGGTAGATACTAAGATACTAAGAAGGCTTACACCTATTTCAGTCTTTGAAATGAACTTAGACACTAAACCAAATAGACAAACTTGGCATATTTAATTGGCTATTAACACCGATCTACAATAAAATTTTTGGTCAATACGATTCCTTTTGCATTTTACAGCGTTATTAATTTTTTATAAACTTGTGTCCTAGAATGATCATTTAAGTTTGTTTCATCTTCTGAAAGGGAGTTCAGTGGATAAAGTGGAAAATTTGCCATTTTTTTTATAAGTTAAGATACAGTTTACACCACAGACAGGACTTTTCACTGCATGCTTAATTACTTTCTGCTTTTAACTGCAGAGAAACACACAAACATATGTTAGTGAAATTTTATCATTGAACGACATAAAGAATTTTGGTTTTGCACACATTAATTGGACTCCTTTTAATTTATTTAATGTATAAAAGGTCAAAGTATAAGGGAAAAATAATTTTGCTTGCCACATTTACCAGTTGTTACATGAAAGCACAAACATAATACTTACGTACATAAATACAGGCAATGTGTGAAATATCTTTGTCTGCATGACCGCATATCTCAACATGTGTGTGTGGTGCTGTGTGTGTTATTTTCACCATGGCTTGCTATTGGTCGAATACTTACAAGAACAGAGGTACGTTTGTCATTGGCCATCTCTTTTTGGGGGTGTTTTCTTGTTTTGGTGTGGTTAATAATCAATTTATATAGAAAAGCACTTGATCCGAAAATATTCTACTTCAATTGAATTTAGTTGCGTTTGAGCCGGTAATGAGATAAATTCTCCAAAATGAATGCTATTCGAATTGATCCGTTCTAAAAATTAATCGTTGCATATGTGCACATATATTTTCCTAATATAAAAGAGCAAAGTCAAAAGTTTGTTTGGTTTTTAAGAGTGAAATGTCGAAATATACGACAAATGCTGCGTGTCGGGAATCATCTTCATATTATTATAACACTTCTTATGCGTTCAACACATCAATTGCGGATATCAATGGATTAAACTGTAGGTATTTAAAACATAGACAAAGTATACAGTTGCTTTTAACGTCATGTGGCAAAATAATCTAATTAGATTGTGTACATTGGTGTAAACAACTTTACGAAACGTAAATAATTAGATAGTTTGTTTGTTTCAAAACTGTGTGAAACATTCAGCATCATGGTGAGCAAAGATTGCTCCCGGGGCATAGATCCCTCTCCAATTGTTTTTAGCACACAGACTTTGCAGAAAATAAACAAAACCAATTTAATACTTTTAAACACAACAATAATTACATTTGCAGTGTCAAAATTAAAATTAATTAAACTGCCAGTGTCAAAACGAAATGTAAAAAGAAAATTTGAATCATAACAAAAATGACAAGTGCAGTGTCAAATTTAAACCCTAAAACGATTTCAGTTTTACAAGACTTCGCTTTTCTCCGTAGCTTTTAAAGAAATAAACTCCATAACTAAGGATTTCGTTTGACAATAAACTAAGTACTAGACTGCTTTGTCTCTCCCATCTCATTGAAGTGATAATTGGTTTTATTTATCTGAATGTTTTTATTTTCGATCTATCGAAAGGATAGAAAGTAAATGGTATGGAAAGTGGAGTTTACAGAATTTGTACATGTATGGCGGGCATTTACAGGCGCTTTTTCAGGAGAATATAGATATGGGGTAAGAGTCACCACTCTCTGGGGGCCTAAAAGGCCAAGAGGTTTGTGTCTTTTGGATTCGGCGGGTGTGATGGCTGTTATCCAACAGGTTAATGGCAAGGTGGTTGCAGTGACTGTCTTTTGGAGTGTTTATTGCTCATTCTGTTGATTCCTTACGTGGCAGTTCGGGTGCGTAGATCATTGTGAAAGGTTTTCTTTCTTACATAGTAGGGAGCCTTGGTGATTGGATTCAATATTAGAGATTGAAGCTATGCACCCCAAGCTGAGTCCCATAGGTCCAGTTTGGTTTGAGAATGGACTTATAAAGAAGAACTTTGTTTTACAGACTGAGCTCCGATTTGTATCCGAAGGCCCATCTAATTTGTCGGGGCTTTAACTGAGTGCTCTCGGCTTTAATGTGCGCTGACCATGTGAGTCTCCTGTCCAGAGTGGGACCTAGGTATTTGACGGATTCTTCAGATGGCAATGTGATGTCGTTGAGTATAACCGAAGGGAACCATTTTGGTCTTGTGTCAAACGTCATGTGGGATGATTTGGTCTCGCTGACCACAATGTTCCATCCGTTCAGTCAGGGCTCTAGAAGGAATAGCTGTTCTTGAAGGATGGCGGAGGCTTCTACAGAATCATCCGAGCTGGCCATGAATGCTGTGTCATCTGCGTATGTTGAAATGACGATTTCTTCTCTGTGCAGGACGGGAAGATCTGCTGTGTAGAGCGCGTAGAGGATTTTACAATCGATTTAAAAAGTAAAAAGTCTTGTAAAAATTTATACCTTTGTATAAATGTGTAACGCCTTGAAGGAGGCTTGGCAGACCCCATAGGGTATATACATTCTTGATCTGGACGACGAGCTGAGTCGATAAAGCCATGTCCGACTGTCCTTCTGTTTTTATGCAAACTTATTTCTGTTTTTAAACTATCTTAATTGAACTTGGTAATGGTTCCTCTTTTTGCTACCCGCAGTACATATAGCGGAGTCGTCATATAGCTGCCATAAAAATGATCGGTAAGAAATTATTCTAAAGATTTCTAAAGATATCTTAACCAAACTCACAGATTGTAAGATTGGTGTAGCTTCAGATAGTCTGACTATATTTGGTTAAGACTACTACTACTTCGGGCTTTTAGTCTTTTAAAATTTTTGAAACTGACTTAAAAAAGAAAGGGTATGAAAATGTTTTAAATTTCTATTAGACGAAAACACCTAAAGAAAAAAATACTCATACTTCCAGCAATTCAATGTTAAAATAATTTTCTTGATTTAAGGCAAATAACATTTAAGGCCGATTTTGCATGGTGAGGGCTGTAGGGTTGTAAGCAAATTTAACTACATTTTGTTAAACTCAAGATATTAGAGAAAGTACTAACATTTGGGTGTGATACACTACGAAGAAGTAATAAGTCTTGTAATGATAACTGTTGAGTAAATATTATTTGGATTTACTGATTAGCCTTCCTCTAGATTTAAAGTACATTCATTGCATTACTCTTTATCCATACAAAAATGTGTAATTATGTTTCCTTTTTTTTATTCTGCAGATTCGGAAAAGAAAGTACCCGATGATACATACTCGCCCATCAATAACCTGAGTTTCATTCCAAATACAGCTGTGCGAACTATTAAAAAGAGAAATACTGCTAATAAAAAGAAAGGAGGAGAACACAAAGTATAAATAATGCTTTTTCCTGCCTGCGTGAAAGAATTCCCAACGTTCCTTCAGATACAAAGTTATCCAAGGTAACTGTTGACTGCTTAATCCGAGTAAAAATACTAAAATAAAAAGTTTTATGAAGATCTCATTTCGAATCTTTTCCTATAAGGCTTTATATAATGCTTGCAAATGGTAAAAGATATAGTCACATTAGAGAATTTAATATTTTTACAGATAAAAACTTTAAAATTGGCCATATTATATATAAACTACTTAGTGGACGTCTTGGATGGAGATCAGGATCCAAAAAGTGGATTCCAGGCTGAACTGAAGCTATCAAATCGAAAGGTCTATAATGAGAGAAAACAAAGGAACGAGGTATGTTATGTATCTTCTGTAAGAACAGGTATATGGAATGATTTTAGGGACTGACCCGGTTTTCTATTTCATTGTAAAGTGTATCTTTTGTAAATTTTTACATTTGAACAATGGAAGAACACATAGTACTTGAAGACTTATAACTGAAAACTTTTCTATTGAATTACTGATTGAATACTGAATTAATAAATTTTATTACACTTTTTTTTTCAAAATACCGATTTTTTAAAATTGACACCTTTATAAATAATTTTATATTAATTAAAATATCCTGGTTTTAAATTGACATCTGGAGAATCTTTTTTAATTATTAATTTAAGCTTCCACTTTACAAAAAATATAGGTACTTAAACTTACATAAGTATTTTTTTGTCCTTTCAGTTTCGGTTTCAGTACCGTTGCTTCATATATAATTAGATATCTGTATTGACTATGAATATAACAAAAGCTGTTACGAACCTTATCGTAACTCATAATATTTTCATTCTCTCTTAAAGTGCTAAGCACTCATGTTTTTTGGTCTAATGTACAATGTTGAACGTATGTAAAATGCACGTGGCTTGTAATCATGAAAATTCTATTTAAGTCGTTCCCACCACCCAATCCATTAAGAGATTTTTATAGACCGGGTGTTCGACAACATTTTCACATGGCCCAATTGCATGGATAAATAAATGCCTTTTGACAGTGGGGATGAGAGTTGAATTGAAGTTGCAAGATATCTCAATTAAATAGTCAAGTGTCTGTAATATATTTATTTATATTTGGGATCTGAGGGTAATGAACAGAGATATTAATTTAGTGGCTATCCAACATTTTAAACAACATTGTGATTGCTCGTTGTTTGTTTTGATGTTGTTAAATAAATAACTTAATTAATAGTTATGGGTACATTCAGTTGCAAATTTTCTTTAATTTTATAAATAACATTGAATGTGTCGAGTTCTTTCATTGTGTGAACAATGCCAGGGATCAGTCCGTCAATTCGATGCGAAGTACTTTGTGCATCAATCATATTCAAGGGTATTTAAAATATACATGACTCCAATTCACTTCCAAACATCGAATCTGAAATTCCATGATCAGAAGAATGATTTTATATCTTAAATTAAAGCTATTTTTGTATTGACTGTATCTTATAATTATCTATTTTGTTTTATGAAAACTGATACGGTAATTCAGACATTTGCATTAATTGAATAAGATCTAAACTATGTAAATATATATATATATATATATATATATAAAATGCACTAAGCTACAGTGGAGCAAGCTCGACAGTAGGAGACCCAGTACTTTTTGAATGCAAAGCATTCACTAGATTGCTCTTCAATGTTGCGTACCATTCAATAGATGGCGCCACTTCATAAACATAGAGGTCGCTGGCGTCTCTTCTTCTTCCTTTTGCCCGTAACATTGTTAGTTGAATTACTTCCACGTTTATCATCCGATTGGAATGAAATTTGGTGGACTGGTTTGGACCATAGTGTTTATTATATGTACCAAAAATAAAAGCGCTAACACTAAAGGGGCTCTTGTAATTCGACTTCGAAGTTTTGTATTTCAATTTCCGGGGGCGGAGGTGGGCGTGGCAAAAATCTAAAACAAACTTGATCAATGGGGGATATAGATAAACCTACATGCCAAATTTGGTGTCTCCAGCTCTTATAGTCTCTGAGATCTAGGAACTCAAAAAGGGACAGACAGACAGACAGACAGACGGACATGGCTATATCGACTCGGCTGTTGATGCTGATCAAGAATATATATACTTTGTGGGGTCTGCCACGCCTCCTTCTGCCTGTTACGCACATTTGCACAAACTTAATAGACCCATTTGTACTTTTTTAAAGTACTGGGTCTAAAAAGAGGAAACAAATCTAAATAAACTATTTTAAAATAAAAAAACTCGTTTGATAAATTAATTTTTTTTTGAACAGCTTTGCAATGTTTAGTTTGAGCAAGTTCTAAACATTTTAAGTAAAGAAAAACTTCTGAAATATCTATAGTTAATTTGAGGCAGAAATGTTGGGGAAATTAATTTTATCAAGCAACCTTACATTTTTACATCCTTTTAAGGTGTATATACATATACATGTATATTCTATTTACAATAAATGAACATTGAGTTTTGTATATGCATAGATGTGATCAGATTCAAGTACTTTCATGTAAACAGAAATTCTGTTTATCTCTTTAAAAAAAAAACACCCCCATCATTCGACTTCCCTACAGTACATTGTCAATTTGTTTTTTTTTTCTTTTAAATAAATTTTATTTAAAGTAAATGGATATGAACCACTCAGAGATACCCTTTATAAACACATTTATTTAATTTTTTATTGAAATATTTTCTGCAATATTGTCTCTAGCAATATTTATGCTAAATAGACGTAGTTTTTTTTTTTTAATTTTGGAAAGAAATATATTATTTGCATGTGTTTCTTATTGTTAGAAGTCTGTGCCAAATCGACTGTAGCTTTTATAATCTCGGAGACGGACAGACGGACATAACAAAATCTACTCAGCTGTTAATGTTGTTCAAGAACTTATAGAGTCTGCGACGGTCCCTCTTTCTGTTCCTCACATAGCAATGAATGCAAATGAAAAGTTATATTCCAGTCCGAGTTTCGCGTATAATTCCACTCTGCAAATCGAAACAAAAGACATGATCGAACTCAACGACTTACCCCTTTTACGGGTCCTAGAAATGAAACTGCATCAATACTTTTTAAATTATGATGATAAATTGAGAATATATTTTATTTTTAATTTTAATTTAATTTTTAAGGTTTCTAATTTGTAAGATAATATTTTATTTTGTTTAACCTTGTCCAGCAATATTTTGTTGACCTTTTTCTGACTACAAGTTTAGGCATAACACCAAATCTAGACATTGTTGTTTTCGCATATCTATTACTTTTTTTATGTTTCTTCAGTATTTAAAATTCCAATTCCCAAGTAGATTTATCATGAACATCATAATGAATAAGTGTATCATTACAAATATACAGGTAACTTTTCTTTATTTTTCGAAAAAAAAGTCAAGCAACAAATAAATTATGATATCGCGCATAATAGATGTAATAAAAAGAAAAAAATTATTATTATATCAGCACATAATATAATATATCTTACTTTTATACATATATAAAACTCTTTGTCCTGATTCACTGACACATTACGCTGTAGGCCAAACGGCTTAAGATATAGAGCTGAAATTTTCACACAACATAGCTGAGACATAATTATCGTGCAATAAGACGGGGCTTTTTGATATTCCCACTAGAAGGGGTTAAAATGGCGGGTCAAAGGTCAAAATTGCTTCGTATGAAAATTTTGGTTTTTTGAGCTATCTCAACCAAATTCAAAGATTATGTATTTCTTACTCTCTGTTACATTCTGTGAATATTTGGTCAAGATCGAATCAGATGCAAATTAACGTTTAATATGAAGAGTTTTGTTTCGACAAATCTTACCATTATTTTAAGTCAAGTTGCAGGCGAAATTTGAATTAGGACTTGACGCTTTTTTATATAAAATACACAGGGTCCGGCTTTAGCTGTGAGAAGTGTTTCCTATTTGCACTCTACATTTCTCCCCGAGATTTCTTCGAGCGCAGCGAGCAGGGGGTAAGCCCCCTAGTATTATATAAAGTTCTATTATTTTAGAAGGGAGTGTCCCATCCAAAATTTGAAATAAACTTGCTCGGACTGCAATTATAAGATGTCTTCATACCATTTCTGAGATCATTTCGTTCACACGTACGAACCGACGGACATGGTTATATCGACTCGTTTTCTGATGCTGATCAAGAATATATATACTCTATGAAGTCTTTTACTCCCCTTCTGCCTGTTACATACTTTTACTTTTTGAACAAACTTAATATACCACCACAGGGTATAAAAAGATAAAATAAGGCAATCTCTGGGGCGCCAAGGCTTGCATACCGTTGTAGAGGTCATTCGACGTTTGACAGGTTAATGAAATAGGGTTTATCAGGGGTGCCACAGAAATCTCAGAGATTTTACCTCAAAGCTACTTTTCAAACCTCTCAAATCAAACTGTAGGTGACACAGAAAACTCTGAGATTTCATTTTTCGGACATATTTTCGGTGTAACAGAATTCGGCAGCCATGAAATTAATTTCAATTTTCGAAAAATTCGAAATTAGCGGTATATTTTAAACAATTTACAATTTTATTCAATATGTCCATTGTGCCTTTTTAATAATTTAACAACAATCATTAAATTTTATTCAATAAACTCAGAGTTTTATAAAATCGTTCGACAATTGTTTCGAGAAATGAGATTTGATTTTTGTGTCACCTAAAACCAACTTGATGAGGTTTTTTGGTTGAATTTTGGGCGAATTGCTTTTCTGTGGCACCCCTGTATAAAACAGTAGTCCGATTTAATCCGAAGTTGGTCAGGTTGTATGTAAAGATACCAGACATACAATCTGCGAGTTTTGTTAAGATATCTTAGGGGAAAAAAGTCTTTCATAAAAGTTTATTCTGAACCGATAGTTTCTATATGATAAAGTAGTCCAATTTTAAACCAAATTTAAACCAAAATTATACCAAACACACAATCTACGAGCTTGGTTGAGTTATCTTAAAAATAAAAAAATGTTTTTTATATCAAAGGCTGATTTTAAGCTAATTTTTTCTACGGCAGCTATATGATACAGTGATCCGATCCGGTCGGTTCCGACATATGTACTGCGTGAAGCAAAAGCACCTGTATCAAGTTTCATCAAGAGAGCTTCAAATCTGAGAGACTAGTTTTTATATAAATAGACAGACATATAGATATAGTACTATTCTATTATTTCGGTTTAATGAGATTATTGTCATAAGCCGAAAGCGTAACCGAAACTGAATCCTAAACGATATACAGTTTTACTAATTGCTATAATACTTAATGTCTTTCAAAATAAAAATTTAAATTTTGTCAACTTTTGAATTTCTAAATGGTTAATTTCTTGATAGCGATGTTCTTGCTAAATCTTGACACTACGCGATCTACAATTTGAACAGCGGAAAAACTTAAGCAGAAAACAGAAAAAAAGTTTTATTTAAATTATTAATGTTCCCCAAAACACCAATTTCGGTGCATTGTGTGTTCCCAAAACTACTACACTTTAGAGACAAAAAAAAACGTTATTATTTATTACCTTATAATTGACTTTTAAATCAATACTTTCAAACCGACGCGTCGGTTACGTCGCGACGTAAGGGTGGATAAATAGACAGATTGATGGCCACACTGAATGGTTGCTGCTTAGGAATATAAATACATACATGTGCATAGTTTATCGGATCGGGGAGAACTCCGAAAGATAAAAATTTAGTAGTTAACAACTAAATTCCAAAGCGAATTGACACTCACAACAGAAGAAGATAATAAAATGTTGGGTGTGTTTCATAAAAAGATAAACAACATTTGTGTTTACACGCTAAAGTACTTGTAGAAGAAGAACAAAATGCATACATCGCACATTATGTACACTGCCAATATATACAATTGTATAAAGACAAAAAGTTTGTTTATTTTAAATTTCGGATAATTCTCTCCGCTTCCCGGTAAATCGAGAAGAACAATTTGAAAGGTTGCAATGGAGCGACCTCGACTGCGATATTCCGGTAAAACCCTAAATTTATAATAGTTGATGAAGCAACTCCTACCTTGAATAGTTACAACAATATTTAACAATTTATCTTTTATCTTTTCAGAATGCTAGCATATTAACAAAGGGCCGTACGGGATGGCCACAAGATGTTTGGGCATCAGAGCTTGTCCCTGAACCAAATTGAATATTTAAAAATTTACTTTTATGCAAAAATACTACATGAATAAAATATCCAACATTATGAAATTATTTTGCTTTGCAACATTAACCACCGATTGTTCTGACTCACATCGGGTAAAATGGGGAGGGACACGAGCAAAAACCTCGTACTCAATTACTTTCTCCAAAACAAAGCCAAATTCATATGTAGCTTAACCTAACAAGTTAAAAAGAAAATTAAAATTTATTTGTAAATGGGAGGGAAATAAAATAAAATCAAATAGATAAAAAGAAAAATCTGTCCAACATTCGTTGCAAATATTGGACAAAATACAAAAAATAACCAATCAAACCAATAATAAGTAATACTAGTTGGTTTAATATGTTAATATTAAAGTTTTAGTAACACGCAATGAACTATAAAAATTTATTAAAACCATGCAATACAAATTATTATAATCGTTACACAACGATGTTTGCAACGATATGATGCTAATCATATTGAGGCGACTACACGTTAGATCCAATTTGTGATCTAGAATTATTCCCAGTTCTTTAACTGAATTATAAGAATCATATAGTGAATACTGTGAGGTTTGGCGCAAAATATGTAGAAAGTCCTTCATCTTGAGTTATTAAAACTTAATAGATTGACTTGGCACCATTAAGAGACTGCATATATGTAAGTCTGTAATACGAGCTTTAAAAAATAATTATTTTTTTTAATTTGAAATAGAATTTTAAAAATGACGCAATTGAAAGTGTCGTAAAAGTGGAAATATCTATGCTTTGGATGATTACTGCGCTGGAAGATGCAAAGACTCGCGCGCATAATAACATTTATGAAAATTAATATTATTTTTTCCACAGTTTACTTTTTAGTTTTAGGTAGGCTTCTTTTAATCAGTTAAAAATTACTCAATAATAATCGATGTTATTTGAGTCAACTCAAAACTGCCATTTACTATTTAAAGTTATAATAAGTAAAAAACTACAAAAAAGTAGATAAACGCAAAAAAGTTATACCTAGAAAACGTACATATGTACTTTTTGTATAGAAATTTTGTAAGTAACTAATAGCCAGAAATATTTCCATTTAAACCTTACTCCAAAATAAGTATATTGTTCATTGATTGTAAATATCCGGTCTGGAATTCAAAAGAAATTGCATCCAACCGTGGCTGATTAATGAAGATAAATATGTATTTATGTACATATGTAGTTATATGTATATAAGAAGAAACTTTTACTGCCTTTATTGATATACAGAAATATATTGTGTAAACTCGTCGTCATCTCGGCTTTAGCAGGGCATTCGAAGTGTTCAAAACACGCGATCGTGTGCTTTCAGGTGTTTAAAAGAAAAACTCTTTTTTCCTGACTTTGTACTTGACTTCCAGTGATTGCACATTACATAATTTCAAGATTGTTTTCAATTTTCTTTTAAAAGAAAACATAACATGTGCATAAATGATAAAATTACATACAAATATGTTGTTGAAAAAATTGGATTGCATGCGCTTATAAATGCCCATCTTATAATCCAGGTATTCATTGCTGTTAAAGAGTCGGTAGCATCAACATCACAGATATTTTTTGAATATGACAGCATTGGTAAGTTTTCTTTAACAGATTTTAATTCACCTTAGAGTTGAAAAATACACAGAATATTTCAGGTTATTTCAGTATTATTCTTCACATTGCTGGTTCTTGTGGCGGAGACACAATCGAGTTCAAATCTTAAAAACCGGAATAACTCTCTAAATCATCGAAACAGAACGAACGGAGACTTGAAGAAACAATCTGTTTATCCAGATTATCGGGAGTATAGTAATATAGATTCGAATCTTCGATTAATTGGCGATCATTATGAAGTGCGTAAAAGGCGATCTAAGAAAAAACGTCAAACTCTTCATCTCGCTAAACCAGATCAACATCGAAAACAACAATCATTCTTTAACCAAGGTAATGATGAAAAGATCTACGAAACCTTTGAAGAAATTCACGAACATATCAATGAGCCAAGTAATGACGATGGGCAGACTCAGGCATCCGAGCGATACGAAAGTCATGAGGGAGTACAAAGCGATGGAGAAAAAAAGCAAGATAGCCAGGTGAAGATCAAAATTAAGCACCATCATCACCATCATCATCATAATCATATCAAGGAAGTCATAAAAACCGTGCCCAAGCCCTATAAGGTAGAAAAAATTGTTCATGTTCCGATTGAGAAAATTGTTGAAAAAATTGTCCATGTTCCGAAAATAGTCAATGTTACGGTTGAAAAAATTGTGCGTGTGCCTGTGGAAAAAATAATTGAAAAGATTGTTCAAATACCAAAACCCGTACATATACCTCAACCTTATGTTGTTGAAAAAATTATGGAAAAAATCGTGCATGTACCCAAACCTTATCCGGTTTTACGAACTGTACCGTATCCGGTTGAAATTAAAGTGCCGGTAACCGTTGAAAAAAAAGTTCCAGTTCCCTTTAAAGTGGAAGTGGAAAGAAAAGTTCCAGTTTACATTAATAATCCTGTCGAAGTGGAAAGAAGAGTTCCAGTTCCCTATAAAGTCGAAGTTGAAAGGAAAGTGCCAATTTACATACACAACCAAGAACCATATAAATATGAGCAAACTTACCCCAAGAACTATAAGGAGAAAGATGTACTTCAATACAATTCTGATATTGAAGAAACAAAAGGTACTGAAAACTTTCCGAGCTTTTCACCCCCGTACTTTAATTCAAATAAGATGAGCCCATTTAAAAAACCTGAATCGCCACATAAAGTGGAATTCCAGAGTATAAACCAATCCGCAGAACAACAGGCAAACATTGATTTTCCAAAGGGTTTTGCACCAACCATGGAGCAGTCTACATCTGAAAGTCAATTTCTTCCCGTCAAATTTTTAGAGAGTGGCTCTCAATTTAATATTATTGTGGCCGATAATAACACAACATTTGACTTAAATCCTCAAATATATGATAATAAATACCATGAATTACCATTTCCATTTGAGTTTATTCAAGTACAACCAGTCCCCTTTAAAAGTAATGTAAAGTTAGAATTACCATATCCCGGAGCATCCTCTAATAGTACATAAGGTATAGAAACGTATTGAAGATAAAAAAAATATATAAGAATATTGAATACTTTATTGTATTAATTTAATATTTACATAAATAAAGAAACATATTTAACAAAAAATTAAACAGAATTAAGGATATTAAAATTTGACTTAAAAAATCTACAAAACCCACATACTAATAGACAATTCAATATCAACAGTTTCACTTTATGCCAAAGGCTGGCACATCACAGTCTCACAGGGGCACAGGGCAATGTGAACACCAATTGTTGTGCCATAGAAATCAGTTAGCACAACAGCGTTCACGTTGTCGTTTGGATGGTACATATTCCAGAAGCTAGCACAGAAGATACACAAAGCTGTTTCAGTTAAAGCAGCTCAAATAAACACTATTTTTCTGTGGCAGGCAGAACAGCATGTTGGTTTTTCTGGCTTATTCAGATAACATATTTTATCGTTTAGCGAGTGATCAATGAAACTGGTGTTTGAAAAAATATAGATTTAATTGTTTACTTTTTATCTTTGCGATTTTATCAGAATAAAACCGGTAAATATGCCCGTTTCTTGTGTCTTTGTAATTGATTTTTATATTTTGTATTATTCGAATGGAAGATATATACAGCTCAATGTGAACATTCAATGCTGTGCCACGGAAATTAGCTGTCACAGAAATGTGGCAATGTGAACGGCAATGTCATTTGGCTGGCACAGATTTTCTGTGGCAGAGGTTGGCACAGCAGATACACAAGTTATTTGAACAGCTGTTTTAGTTGAAGCAGCTCAAATAAACAATTTTTTTCTGTGGCAGGCAGAACGAGCATGTTGGTTTTTCTGGCACATTCAGATAACATTTTTTTATCGTTTAGCGTGAAATCGATGAAATTGGTGTTTAAAGAATATATACATTTATTTGTTTACTTTTCATTTTTGCGATTTTATCAGAATAAAATAGGTAAATTTGTCCATTTTTTTTGTTTTTGTAATTGATTTTTATAGTTTTTGTTATTCGAATGAAATATACATATGTATTTCCGAGAGGAAGTTGAATTAGCGGCGATGACTTGTATTAGTCTATGGCTGCTCAATGATAAAGAAGACGAGGCAAGCACTCTTGTTGGGTGGACAGATCCTATATGACTTGGGCGGAAAGAGGATTGCATAGTTGATTGACTGGAAAACTGTAAAATTCTCCACACAAATTTTAGAATTGTGTGCAAACGGATCCGATTGCGTTCAACTAGCTCGTTAATTGGGTCGCCCCCTTAATTAGAAAGATTTCGAATATGTAGTTTTCGATTGTCACATTCCAGAGGCATTCAATCTCCTAACTCCTTCAATAAGATTGTGGATGGATTCGGAATGACAATGCCACCTCCATCATTAAGTCAGTTTTAAGTGTTTTTTTTTATATTTTTTAAATTTAATTGCACTTTAAATGAGCGCGTCAAAAGTTTGTTATTATTCGCTTTGTTGAACTTGCTCTTTATACACGATCTTGTTATAAGTTCTATTGCTGTGAACATTTGAGCAAGCTGTGCCACCTTGTGACACTGTGCGAAAATGACAGTAATGACATTGAGGGCTGGCACAGTAGCTGGCACAGCTCTGTAGAGCACAATTTATGTGCCGGCTAATGTGACCAGAGTGTTCACACGCCACAAGCAGGCACAGCTGACACAGAACACAGTGGCATACTGTGGTGGAAATGCGAACCATAAGATTGCGGATGGAGATTGGCACAGAGTGTCAGGGGTGCATTTGGGCATCTGAGCTCCCGAAATTTGAATTACCGATTTTAATGCCCAGAAGCGCCCCTTAGGCTCTGAACCATGCTCTGTGGCGTAATATGAACCTTGCATTACTTTACTAGCATATAATTTCACTATCGTTTAACTAGCTGAATTATTGAGCTCCACATACAGTAGCAAAGCAATAACAGCTGTTGTCAAAAAAAATCGCTCGTGTCTTAAGTGGCAACTCTTTGTCATCGGTATGGTGAGTACCGCATCAGCTAAAGTTCAGCCCAGATAAATTATCTTACTGTTGTTTTTTTTCTTAAGTGGCGTTGGCACTCAGCAAACATTATTTATCAGTGGTACGTTTTATTTTTTTTCAAAGCGAAGTGAGAACATACTACCAAGTAAAAGTGGAAGCAACGGTTAATAGTATCGGCTAATCAATATATCGATAGCAATATTATCAGCACGAAAAATTCTCTATCGATATATCGATATAAATAATTTCCAGCCCAAATCTAATTTCGGTGCACAATCAACATAGTTTTTTTTGACACTTAAGGAAAATTACATTTGTGAAGAAAGAAATATGGAATCTTTTAAGAACAACGAAGGCAATCGCGACGAATTGATTATTCAACAACAGCGCGAAATAGAAAAAGAGGTAAGGACATATGTAAATAAACGCAATGCTTTTTATTAAAGACTATTGTTGGTTTTAGATTAGTGATTCGACTCCTCTTGTTAGTGAGTTATTGTCGCTCACTTGTTTACGTGCAGAATATGATGGGGATGACATTTTTACCGCAAAGATTCAAGAGCTGGCGAAGAAATATAAATTTATTCGACGAACTCGTCCCGACGGCAATTGTTTCTTCAGAGCATTTGCATATTCATATTTAGAATATTTAATTTCCAATAACAGTGCTTACCAAGCATTTAAAAAACTTGCAGAAGCCTCTAAAGAGAAACTTGTACAACTGGGATTCCCAAGTTTTACATTGGAGGACTTTCATGATACTGTTAGTACTAAATGTGATTAATGATTAGCTGTCAAATATGATAACAGTATTTCTACTTCGTTTCAGTTTATGGAAGTTATATCTCGTGTTAGTCCGGAAAATCCCGAAGGATCAGAAAAAGTTAAGAATGAACTGCATAAAATATTTAATGAACAGGGATACTCAGATTACGTTGTTGTTTATCTTCGTTTAATCACATCTGGAAAGCTTCAGGAGGACGCCGACTTTTATCAAAATTTTATTGAAGGTGATTTTTCTATAGAAGAGTTTCGACATCAAGAAGTCGAACCAATGTACAAGGAATCTGATCATATACATATCATCGCGCTTTGTACAGCGATAGGTGTTGGAGTGCGAGTTGAATACCTCGATAGAGGCGAAGGTTCTCAAGTAAAAGCACACGACTTTCCTGAGGGATCTGAGCCAACAGTTTATCTTATTTATAGACCAGGTCATTATGATATATTATATCCAAACTGAGACGGCAAAAAACACATTCATAAATATATTAAAATAAATTTGTAAGCAATTATAGTACATAATACTATTTCAAACAACTCATTAACAAATAAAATTAAAATTTATGGATTTCAGTAATGAATCCCTAATAACCCTGTTACAAAATTCAGTGTTGATCTAATAAGATGATAAAAATCAATCGATCATTTACTTATCCTAAATATTCATAACAGCTCATTTATTTAACAATTCAATCCATTAGTTGATTACTGTCATCAACGACTATTCTGTATGTTACTAAATAAGCAATAAAAGTCGTTAATTGTTTAGTAACCAAATCAATTATTTGTTGGCCCAAAAGAATAATAGGAATTATTATATAGTCAAGGGCTTGTTTTCATGGTCTCTTTTGTGGGTTTTCCATACGAATTCTTTAAAAAATCACAAATACGTAAACCATCTACATATTTATTCTTTTGTAAATAGATGCTTTGTAGTAGCTTATCATCTAATAATTGTAAATAAACATCTACAATAGCTCATAAAATATAAATGAAATTTAAAATAAAGTATTGTTCGCCAACTTCCGGTTCGCTGAATTAGAAAAAGAAAAAATTATGTGCGATGCATTGTGTTGTTGTTCATATTTATACATTTTTTACTCATTTAAAGTCGAATGAAAGAATTCGACAACACCTGTAAAATTGTAATTAGGTAAAAATAAGATTTTAAATTAGCCATTCACCCAAACTAAAGATAAATATTGAGACAAATATTATTAATAGGTATTAAGTACTTGTAATTGGTCATCTAAAACTATTATAATAGTATATTATATACTTAAATAATTGATTACCTCATAGCTATGTATGAAGCCCGGATTCTGTAATACTTTCGTAAAAAAGCAAATCTAGTTAATTCAAATTCGAATTTGAGTTATAAATAGTAAACATTCAAAGACCAGCTTGTGGCAGTACCAAATCAGTTAAAGTATTTTGTTCGAGACGATGTTGTTTCCTTTTTATTCTGTTCCGTATTTGAATTGGTTTTTATTCGCTAGAACTCGGTGAGATCTAGGTAAACATATAATACAAAGCGATCTCAGTTAAAGAGTGTCGTAACTCATAAAACAGCAATAATAGAAAAACGTATTTTAAGTATTCAACTCAATATTATTGCAGTAAAATGAATAATTCGTTTTCTCATATTAAGAGTATACAAGAATATACAAACTTTTAACAATATCGATAAATATTTTTGCAATATTATCTCAAAAATCGTGTTTTTCGAGTTTACAGTCTTCCAGTAAGTGAGCGATAATTTGTATATGAACACGGAGTCTGCCACGCCTCCTTCTGCTCGTTGCGAAGTCGTCTTTTTTTTTAACAAGCTTTGTACTTTTTTAGATACACAATCTAATGAAGAAAAAAAATAGTTCCTCCTGTTTGAAGATTACTTTTTATTCAGATATTATATACAATAGATTATTGCCGTGTATGAAATGCTTATAAATGCATATCTAACAAAAATAAAAGTTTGGGTATGTAAAAGCCTACTACTTTAGTGTTCATCTAGAATTAACGCATTTCACAATTTTGATTCCGAATCCAACACGGACAAGGCCTCATTTTTCTCTTCTTCCAATTCCTTGCTGGTTACGTTCAATTTGGTCTTACCAAAATCATTAATAGTCAATCCTTCGACTATTTTCCATTGCTTGTTCTTGATCTCCACGGGGAATGAGAATACCACGTCCTTTGGCGAGCCATAGCTTCCATTGGAAAAGACACCCATTGAGACAAATTTTCCGGGAGTAGTGCCATTCCACCAATCATGCATGTGATCGCAAGCGGCCTTTGCCGCCGACATAGCCGACGACATTTTACGAGCTCCAATAACAGCAGCGCCACGTTTTTGAACAGTTTCAATAAATTGACCTTGCAGATAAGAATCATTAGCGACAGCTGCCGAAATAGATTTCCATTCGTCTTTAATGAGAACTTTTCCATGACTAGCATCTGGGTATTGTGTAGAGGAATGGTTGCCCCAGATGACTATGTTGCTAACTTCGTTAATGGAAACGCCTAACTTGGCAGCAATCTGTGAAGATGCACGATTTTGATCAAGGCGAGTCATAGCCGAAAAGTTTTCACGTGGAATGGATGGTGCGTAGTTGGCGCAAACTAAAGCATTCGTGTTTGCCGGATTGCCAACAACGAGCACTTTTACATCCTTCTTGGCAACCTTGTCAAGAGCTTCGCCTTGCACCTTGAAAATCTTCACGTTGGCCGACAACAAATCTTTACGTTCCATTCCTTCTTTACGGGGCATGGCACCGACGAGGAATGCGGCCGAAACATCCTTGAATCCAACCAAAGGATCCGTTGTGGGAACAACCTCACGCAACAGAGGCAATGCACAATCGGCTAGCTCCATAACAACACCTTCAAGGACTCCAACCATGGGTGGAATATCCAGCAAGTGCAGTATAAGAGGCTGATCCTTACCAAAAACTTCTCCCCTTGCGATCATGTAAAGCAGGGAGTAAGCTATTTGGCCAGCAGCTCCAGTCACCACGATACGAATTGGTTCAGCCTGTAAATACATTTTGACAATCAATTAGTGTGATTTGATAAAAAGGACAAAAAAAAAACAAAAGACACTGCAATTAAAAGCTAGACTGCAAGCTTATAAAATTAAATTAATTAAAGAAGGTTCACTTTGATGGGTTCGGGGACCGTTGAAATTAAGAATTTGTTTTGAACTTTTGTTTAATTTAATACAAGATATTAAATGCAATTTTTCAATAGTTTTCCTATATACTTGATTTTTTAGTATAAAATTTTCTAAAAAAAAAAAAAAACTGATTGAAACTGTTTTGACTAATTTTAAGTTGTACTTTACAACAGGAATATGTTCGTTTTTCTCCATTTTTGAGTTAAAAGAAATATATTGAAAATTAACATATCCATTCAAACTTTGGAAGTTAAAAAAAAAACCTGATCAAACTCAACGGACTCCATTTTGGATCTCAGGAATGGAACTGCACCATTCCTTTGTAGTTTTCATACAACATGAGATTTATTTATTGCTCAAAAATTAAATTTTAAGAATATTTTTGGTATTTTTCTCGTTCTCTCAAAGTCAAAGTTACTATAATTAAATGTTTTTTTTATTATAACAATAATCATTATTTACAGTTCCTGTTTTAAAGTGCTCACGCTAATTAGCAAACACATACAATATAAAAGCCAGAAACAAGCATATTGCAAGATAAGCACAATAGGCAATCACAGCGCTGCTTCTTCTTTCCTTCCAATTGCCACCGAGTATGATAAAGAGCTTACATAGCAAAGTTCACAGCTACATAATTGTGCAACTTGGGCAAAATTATTTTAAAAGCCTTTTTACTGTCCCGATTCAGCCGAACAAGGCTTATTGTTAGTCAATTCCGATCAAGGATTTTTGTTCTCTATTTTCCTATGAAAGTTTAGTAAAGAATAATATGAACATAATCTACATTTATTTGCTCTAATCTATATACATATATAAAAACCTTTATTCTAATTGATTCACTGAGGATTCATTAATCAACTATCATACCTGTTAATACATGGTTTTATTAATATACTTTTTCAAGACATAGTAGGTTAATTTAGTAAAGAAGGCGAATTTGTGTAAAATTTATCATGGCATTCAGCTTGTCCTGAAGGAATGATTACTGATGAATGCCCTCAATGTTCATATAAAAGTACCATATTTTAAACAAATAAGAAACTTTAAAGAAACTTTTTTGATAAACATGAATACCCCCATCCACAAGCATGTGTAAATGTAGATACAAATACAAATGCATGCATGCAATTTAGCGGTAATTAGGCGGTGTTTACTATATTACCCCAATCAGAGCAACAAAACGTACATAAATACGTAAATATGTGTGTAGTGCTGTAACTAGCGCATACATAATCTGGCAGAATTTCAATAAAATGTCAAATAATGAATGTAATTTATGTAAGAGGTATATAATAAGTAAAAGTATACATGTTCTCGTTTAAATTAGTTTGAAAAATTATTCTACAAGGTAAAGGTCAAATGAATGTTATATGAATTTTATTGCAATACAAATTTAAGAAATTGCTCACTTTCATATTTGCAGAAAAATAATGGGTTAAAGACTGACTGTTTTTTATTATTATTGATGAGTAAATGTTAACCGAAACCTAGATTTTTATGGAGCTAAAGCCACTTTATTTATTGTCTTACCATTTTTTCTGTTGCGCTAGTCTCACTCAATTTGTGAAATGAATTCCAAATTATTAATATAAATTAGAGTTGTGTCGTTTCGTTACTGAACTAAATCCGCCAATTGAACTGCGTGGCTCATGAGCGAGTGAACAAAAGAGCAATGGAGCAGAGTATTTAGTTATTTAATACACAAATTTATTAATAAAAACTTACCGGTCTTTTGCCCTTTGTGAGCAGTTTTCAACAGCCGACGACGTCCCCTTTCTTTGTCACCCATCATAATTTTATTTTATTTTATTTTTTAAATGAACACTTTAAGCTTTGGTTTCGTTCTGAATAAGTTCACCCCCCTTAGTTGTAAAAGTAAACCGATTTTCTATTGGCGGCGCTGGCAACAATAAGTTCTAAAAGTAGACAAAGTATGGTTTAGTGGGGGCGCTGTAAAAAAGAGTAGCTGCGCAAATTTGTCCGTATTTTTAAGTACTTTTCAGAAATGACGTGAATTAAAAAGCCCGCTATGATTTATATTATTTATAATTAACTTGGTCTGTTTTAATATGACCTCTTTTTTTGAATATTACAATTTTTTTCATTTAAAATAGGAAGAGCTGTTAAATTTAACAATGACTTAACAGAAAACTGTTAGTTTAACAGCGATGTAACAGTGTTCTGCCTCAGCTCAGTCGACGCTACAAAATTATCGATAGCGCTATCGAATATAAATCTGTGCTGTAAAACGTCATTAGACTACTATAAGTGGCGTAATTGTTTCGCAAATAGACGAATGGTGCCGCCACAGTACTGAAACGTTTACCAGCCTTGGCTCCCAGAAAGTTAGGCAGCGATGTATCGATACTGTTATATACAATAGTTGTTGTTAGCGATATTATACCTGCATCCCGAGTCGGGATTCCCGAAATAAATATGTAAACCGAGGCAAATTCACTATTATTGCTTAATAACCTGTTATAGTCTATAATTAAAAATATATACCTTTTCTCTATTTAAGATATAATACTAAAGGTAATTAAAAAACGCGATGAACGTCACCATGATGCTACCAAGTGGAAATACTTTGTAGTAAAGTATTGACTCATTGTTTGAGAACACTAAATAAGTAAAAGAAAGTGTGTTTACCAACACTTGAACCAAAATAGTAAATAAAAGAAATAGCATAAAAGTTGATATTTAATTACAATAAAAATAATTATCAAAATATTATTATCATTCGCTAACACGACGATTCTTAAAACATAACTAACTAAAAACTTTGAACAATTTAACAATAAGACACAAGATGTCTAGTGAAGAGCTGCCCGATGATTTGGATAAACTAAAAATAACACCTAAAAGTGAACATATTAAATTGCGTGATAGAAATCCATTTTACAGCACAGTGACTACTGGCGAATTTATTCCAAATACAAAGCGTGTGCATTGTAAAGTGCGTCGAATAAGGCTAAAATCGAACAATAACATTGATGACAGCGACATCAAACAAATGCGAAATGAAGACGCTGAAGGTGACGATGACTTTGAAATTGTAAATCCCCTACGTTGTCCCCCAGGAGTGCAAAAGCTGCAACTTAAAAAGAACAATGTGCTACGAGAACCTATTTTACGAGTCCCCCAAAATGATAATATACATACGAAGAATACTTTTGGTAGCCACATTCGTCGAGTGATTCCACTAAATTTAGATGAAAAGAGTCGCACAAATTTTCATAAATCTCGAAATAATAATAATATCAGCACCAAGTCCAGTATAAATAATGCTTGCAGCTTTCGTGATCTAATCAGCGAATGTAATATCCTACTAGATCAATCAAAATCCAAGAAAAGCATTATCGATAACAGCACCTGGCATTTGTCAAAAAACTTCACCATATGGCAAAAGAGTGCAGCACAAGCCCAAAAATGTACCGAGGATACAGAAAGTGAACGGGATCGGGATCGACCTACGATTGCCACAAGTACAAGGCTCTCATGCTCCCAGGAGGCCAGCAACAATGCAACAACAACGAACACAAGGAATTGCGACGATGTCACTATTGGCGAATTGGCCAGTTACTTTGACACTATGGTGCACATTCCCAAGAAAATGTCCTCGATGGCAGAAATGATGTACATTTAAGTGGATGGACACTGCCAAAATAATATAAATGTTAAAACATAAATACATAAACGAATAACTGTATATATAATACGTGTGTAATAGGGATTTTTCACAAGCACAAACATTCGCCACAATAACAATTTGGCTTGAATGTTAGCGAATGAGCATTCGCGCCCTTCGGGAATTTGTAAAGAGTGAACTGAACATTCGGGCCGAATGTTGAAATTGACGGCGAATGTGCAGTCGTGAAATTAGCCTATATATATATATAAATAGTATATATGTATATGTAGACACCTGTTTACTTGCATGTATATAGGCATATTTAAGTGTCATTAGATTAGTTATATATATGTATATGTATATTAATAGATCGCATATTTCGGTATAAATGATAATTAAACTAATTTGGGTTTTTATTGCTCAACAACTATTCAATTTGTGGCTCTAAGGGCTTCGAGAGCTTCTTTTGGCGAGGTTTGGAACACTTAATTTACAAACATCATACTAAACAACAACAACATAGCAAAGTAGGTTTAGAGATTTTATGATTTTAACCAAGTGATTTAATATAACACATTAAATTTAATGTACTCAATCAATTTTGTAGTGTAGTCTTTCCTTATTTTTTGCTTGCACATTTGGCTGGCGCAATGACTAAAGTTGGTTGTTGTAGATATTGAATTGCTCCCGAGTAAAGCTGTTCTAAGTTGTATTCTCGAGTCTACATTCTTTCATGGAAACTTTAGTTTTGGAACGCTCGGGAAATTTCGTTCGCTTTTATTTGAAATCATCAGACTAAAGTCTCCGACGACAGTGACTGTCGATGTCTCATAAGAAGAAAATGGCATGCCTGTTCTGGCCAGATAGCTAGAAGCTCTACCACACAAAATTTCAGCGTTTCATTCATTAAATAGTTTAATGGCATCATTTGAAATCAGGGAATAAAACCGGAACCGTTAACTGAAACCGTTCCGTATTCAGAACCGAAACCAAAACAAATTCGTTTTCGAGAACCCAAAACCTAAACATTTGTACCGGTACGGCTCCGAAACCTTTTAAAACAAATGTATGCTGTTTTTTGTATGAACACAGTTTTGCATTACATAAAAATGCTGTAAGCTACGGTGGAGCAAGCTCGACAGTAGGTGACCCAGTACTTTTGAGTGAAAAGCGTTCACTATAGATTGTTCTTCAATGTTGCGTACCATTCAAAAAATGGCGCCCCTAGGAAGATAAGTTAATAAACACATAGGTCGCTAGAGTGTCTTCTTCTTCCTTTAGCCCGTAACATTGTTAGTTGAATAACTTCCGCGTTTATCATCCGATCGAAATGAAATTCTGGACAGGTTTGGACCATAGTGTATATTATATGTACAAAAAATCAAGGCGCTTGCATTAAAGGGACTCTTGTAATTGGACTTCGAAATTTTGTGTTCCAATTTCCGGGGGCGTAGCAAAAATCTAAAACAAACTCGTTCAATGTAAGATATAGTTGAAAATAATTGCCAAGTTTGGTGTCTCTACCCCTAATAGTCTCTGAGATCTAGATGTTCAAAAAAGGGACAGACAGAAAGACAGACGGACATGGCTATATCGACTCGGCGGTTGATGCTGATCAAGAATATATATACTTTATGCCATGCATGTTAAAATTCGCATATTTGTACGTGAGTACATACTAATATATTTGTTGATAAAATTCAATTTTATCAACAATTTTAACATTTTTTAAAATGACTTTGCTGTACAGTTATGACCGGTTCTGGCAATGGAACCGAAAGAACAAAGCCAAAATATAATCCTTACCGATATACTCGTTTTTAGCTAATATTTACTAGTTCAGCGTGCACAGGATAATTGCCAATTTATAATAAACTATTTAAGTTTTTTGTATTAACCATATTCTTTTTAACATAAAATAAACAATGAAAGATATTTATTTTGCCTTCAGACTTTGTTCAAACTTTACTGGATTATATTCACGTTGGCACTGGCAGCGCAAGTACCCATGCAATCAACTGACCATGGATGCGGAAAACGCAATAGAAACACTTTTGGGATTTTCTGCAAGAGCCCTCCCGCAAACCGAAAAATCCCAACTAGTGGAAGGGGGGCTTTGCAATGAAAATCGACAACAGCGCATTTTAATGATTAGCGAGGTCTGTTGTTTTTCGCAAACAAAGAAACATCAGTATGGCAGATTCTTGATACAGGCGTGACACAAAAATGCTTTTCAACTCCAAACCAACTTTTGCTGTCAGATTAAAACTGTTTGAGGTGCCGATAACCAGGTTGAGACAGTCTTTGGATTTTTCCAACAAACAATAGACTTTTTTGCTTCTTCGGAGTTAAATGGCCAAACAACAAAATCACTAGAACACAAAAACAAAACAAATAAAACGGCTGACGTGCAAAATATGTATCAAAGCTATCGATCTCTAAAAAAATGCATGTCAGTAAAGGTATTAAAAAGCATGAAAACTATTTTTTTTTTTAAAGAAACCAATTTAATTATATATTAGATAAGCTAAAGCGGATTCTCTTGGAATATATTTCGTTTTTGAAGCCACTCTGGGGCCTAGTTCCCTAACACATTTTAAAATTTAGGAATATTTTAGAAAGTTCTAGAAAAAATGCATGCAAAAATTAGTTTCGGTTTTGCTCATTTTTGGCTAGATTTTCAGATCGGCACTCGTTCCTGAAATCTACTCAAATTGAAAAACAAGGTTGCCACGTTTCAAACGGTTAGTGGCGCCATCTTTTCTTTGTAAGCGCCACCAGCTGTCATGTTGCTTACTTTTAGAAGTAGGTTTTTATTGAAGTACATATATGTGTGTGTTTTCAATAGGCATTTAATTTTAGGCAATATTAAATTATAAAATTTAATACTAAAATAAACTGTTAAAAAATTGCAAATGTGCATTTAAGTGAAAACAAACATCAATTGTAGGCCTAAAATATGCAGTGCCGAGCTATAATGCATAAGGTAATTACCAAACTCACGTGTTTGTGTAAGACTTAAATTTATTCGAAGAAAATATTCATGTTTTAAGAAAATATTGTTGAACAATTATAGTTTTATTTTTTCACAAAGTGAACATTTGAAAATAGTTTTATATAACACATATATATATACACATTTACGTCTCCGTAGGTACAAATAAGAAAATTCGTACGTACATATTAATGTATGTCTGTATGTACATATGTATATATGTAGAAAGTGCATTAAGCAGAGTATTCAGTATATACATTTTTTTCTGCTTATATAAATACATACATACATAGTGCGCATTGGCAAAGAGTGTATTATTTGCAATGACTGTCACTCCTGAAAGTTAGATAAACAAGAAATTGTAGTCAATAAAATCATACGTGGGTTTCACTGACTCAGGAATATTCTTATTCGTCTCCTACAGTGGCTCACAGCTTATTTTAACCAGCATATACATACATAGGTAAAACACCAATCAACTATACCGTCTAAAACATTAAGAAAACACATAAAAATATATGACGTTTTATTTGATTAGTTAAAACATTTGGCTAACAATCTACTTTTAAATCATTTTGATTTCTCTTAGCTTAGATGTAAAGTGGATTGAAGTTTTTCCTTTGTGCTAGTTGGAATAAGCTGTGAGCCAATGTATATTTGCATATGAATGTATGTAACTACACTTGTATGTACATATAACTCTTTATGTTCATATGTGTACACACATTTATGAATTCATAGTCTGTATTAGTTATGTTAAATTGGCCTATAAACTAATAATAACAAAGTTGTGCCTTTTTGATCAGAAAACTGGTAATCATTTTGCAAATATAATAAAGAAAAATATATTTAATATATTTATTTATACTTAAATAAATGTTGAATACCTAGTTGCCTTTAAATTTTTAGTCTTTCAGCTTCAATAATTTCTAATTTTATCATTTATCTAATTAATGCAAACAATGTGTTATTAGTTTATAAGCAGCTTAAGATTGAAGATGTTTTCAGGATCTTATGTTCCATTTAGTTCAATTTTCAAGTTGCAGAAGTAGCTTAATTTTATTTTGGAAGGTAAATGAAAATAAATTTAATTTTAACCATGAAACAAAGACTGAAAACCTATACTACTTTGGTTTGAAATTAAAAACGGTAATAATATTGATTTATCGTCTTTTCAGGTTTAACTATCCCAAATTGTGTATTTTATTGGACATTAAGAAGTTAATGTAAGTATGATAACATAGTTTATGTAAGGAAAGTAACTATATACATATAGTGTCGAGAGTTACGACCTACATAGGCCTGAACAAGACTATACACCGCTAAAGAGGTTTTTAGTAAGCTTGCCATTGAAATGAAGTTGTTGCAAGAAGGGGCTGCTTCCTGCTTTTCTGTTGTATTGCTATTGATTTTTAGTTTTCTTCGTTTCGATTCGTTCCTTTTATGACGCCAACTTTATTCAATGAGCTAAGCTTTTTAAGGCTCATTCGACATTTTGAGGACTGTAGCTACAATAGATTTGGGCTGCCGCACCAAAAGCGGACCAAATATGCGTGCGATAACACAAGTGTAATGTGCAAGTATATTTTAAATCATAGTTTACGCAAGAGCTACATTAATGCAAAGCTGTTTTTTAAACGATATAAATAATTTTTTAAGTAAACACTAGCTGTAGAGCTGTAGTCATATAAAAAAAATTAAAATAATTATTGTATTTTACAGATGGGTGACGTGGATCCGGAAACGTTGCTGGAATGGTTGTCCATGGGACAAGGAGATGAAAGAGATATGCAATTAATTGCCTTAGAGCAGTTATGTATGCTTCTTTTGATGTCAGATAATGTTGATCGTTGCTTTGAAAGGTGATTGCAATCTACAGTTAATTGATTAACTCATTTATAGTTTATAACTTGATTTCTCAATTATTTTTTAACGTATTAACATTTGTTGTGCTTTGATTTCCAGCTGTCCTCCACGTACATTTTTGCCTGCACTGTGCAAGATATTTTTAGATGAGCTTGCACCTGAAAATGTGCTCGAAGTGACCGCAAGGGCAATAACATATTACCTGGATGTATCTGCGGAGTGCACACGCAGAATTGTTTCCATCGATGGTGCAATTAAAGCAATTTGCAATCGTTTGGTTGTTGCAGATCTTTCTTCAAGAACATCTCGTGATCTTGCAGAGCAATGCATCAAAGTTCTTGAACTCATTTGCACCAGAGAAGCAGGAGCAGTTTTTGAAGGCAGCGGCTTAAATTGTGTTCTTTCATTTATTCGGGATAGTGGATCTCAAGTTCATAAGGATACTTTACACTCGGCAATGGCTGTTGTTTCTCGACTCTGCACTAAAGTGGAGCCAAATTCACCATGTATAGATAATTGTGTTGAGAGCTTAAGCACATTGCTACAACATGAGGATGCAATGGTTTCGGATGGTGCTTTAAAATGTTTTGCATCAGTTGCTGATCGTTTTACAAGAAAATGGATAGATCCCGCTCCTCTTGCTGAATATGGTTTAGTTACGGAGCTGTTGAAACGTCTGGAAAGTGCAGGTGGGGCCAGTAATCATCACTCTTTATCTTCAACAAAATTAAGTGGACCGCAAACTCCAACACCCAATACGGATCGTTTGAACGATAATGTTTCTGGAACTGCTGCAAACACAAGCAACAAGATACAATCAAGTGAATCATTTAGATCACCACAATCTATTTCCACAACCATTTCATTACTATCAACATTGTGTCGGGGATCGCCCTCGATTACACGAGATATTTTAAGATCTCAGTTGCCCAATGCAATTGAACGAGGCCTAAAGGGCGATGAGCGTTGTGTGCTGGACTGCATGCGCTTTGCAGATCTTCTGCTTTTACTGTTGTTTGAAGGACGTCAAGCTTTGAATCGGGGAAACGCAAACTCCAGTCAAGGTCAGTTGGCTCCACGTCCAAAGCGAAATGACTCCAGCAACGATCGTACACATCGCCAACTCATTGATTGTATTCGATCAAAGGATACAGAGGCTTTGCAGGAGGCAATTGAAGCTTGCGGCGTTGATGTTAATTGTATGGATGATGTTGGGCAAACGCTCTTAAATTGGGCATCCGCCTTTGGGACTTTGGAGATGGTTGAATATCTATGTGAAAAGGGAGCTGATGTTAACAAGGGACAAAGAAGTTCTTCTCTTCACTATGCTGCGTGTTTTGGACGCCCTGGCATTGCCAAGATTTTATTGAAATTCGGAGCTTATCCAGACTTACGAGACGAAGACGGTAAGACGCCTCTTGATAAGGCTCGAGAAAGATCTGATGATGGGCACCGTGAGGTTGCCACTATTCTGCAATCACCGGGAGAATGGATGTCTTCCGGACACATGCTTGCCAGCAAGGATGGCCAAGCATATACATTAATGGAACCGCGAGGTGATCCTGAAATGGCACCCGTTTATCTCAAATTACTCCTGCCCATATTCTGTCGAACTTTTCAAGGTTCAATGCTTAGCAGTGTACGACGAGCCAGCTTGGGACTTATAAAGAAAATTGTGCAGTATGCTCATCCATCAGTGCTTAAAAGTATCTGCATAAAATCGGACGAAGCCACAACCTTAATTGCCGCTCAAAATGTTGGAAATTTGTTAACCGAAGTTATCGCCAGCGTATTGGATAGCGAGGTCAGTATAAACACTAACTCAATCAATATGAAACTACTTATATGTTACAAATACAAAAATATGTATCTATTTTTAGGATGACGATGACGGCCATTTGATAATCTTAAATATTATTGAAGAACTAATGTGTAAGACACAAGAGGAATTTCTTGAACACTTCGCAAGACTTGGAGTATTTTCGAAAGTTCAAGCTTTAATGGATCACAGCGAGGACGGTGGTTCGCAGCTGCTCACAGCAAGCTCTCAAGATTTATCTGCATCATCACAAAGATGTTCAGTGTTATGTATGCCACATAGATCGGCTTCAGGTAAGTCTATAACAACGTAGTAGGAAAGTCTTTAGTCGAGACTCTTTTTTGACTCTGTGCTTTAAAAAGAAACCAAAAGGGTCTGTTAAGTTTTTCAAAAAACAAACTAAGTCAACAAACAAATTTTCACAGCTTCGGGATAAAGGAAAAAGAAGAGACGCTAGCGCTATATCGTACAATCACTAAGCAATTCATGCTTGCGGTGTTTCCTTTTCACCACTATTGGATCTGCCCCTCAATTTGTTTCTTACCACTATTCGCTTTTCACCACTATTTGCTCTTTCCCATAAGTACAAGGTCTCCTACTGGCGAGCTTGCTCCACTGTAGCTTTATGGATTTTGTTTTCTTCCCTGGACCTGTCGATGTGCAAAATTATTGTTTGATCGTGATAAAATTTGTATTGCTCAATTTTCCTGGGCGAAGAAAAATTCTAAAAATAAACTTGAGCTAAGGATGTAGAGAAGTGGTTGGCACAATTTGGCATTGAAATGGATGCTTTTAAAATTAAATACAATAATTGCTGCAACTTGCTATGTTAAAAGTCATAACGGTACACTATCTGAAGTTTTCCTGTTTTCACACAAAAATTTGATTGTATTGAGCTTTCGATTTTAAGTGTGCTGACAGTGGCAAAAGAAAAAATATACATACATACATGAAGACGTCCACAGTACATAAGCCGTGCCGACCACTGATACAGATGAACCAAAATACCAAGCTTGGTCTCTGTTGTTACATCTAGGTTTTAAAACAAACAGAAGGACGGACCCGCATGGGTCCATGAACTCGGCTGTTGATGCTGATCAAGAATATATACATATTGTTGTTGGCGTATGGCACTCCTCCTTCCGCCTGATTTGTAAAGTTGCTTTTAATTAACTTAACAATCCCCGTTGTAATTTTAAAGTAAGGGGTCAAATTAAATTTTAATTTATTTATAATTAATATTCTAACTATTAAGTAGTCCTCATAAATCTTTTCTTTTTAATATTAAAATCTTATTTCTTAACAGATGATTCTATGGAAGATGCTAAAGAGATTTTGCAAGGAAAGCCGTATCATTGGCGAGATTGGAGCATTTGTCGCGGGCGTGATTGTTTGTATGTTTGGTCGGATTCTGCAGCCTTAGAACTTTCGAATGGCTCTAATGGTTGGTTTCGATTCATACTTGATGGCAAATTAGCCACAATGTACTCAAGTGGCAGTCCAGAAAACGGCAACGATAGCTCAGGTAAATAAATATAATATAATGTACTAGGTATATAATACATATAACTACATGTATATATAGTAGGTGTAAAAAATAGAAATTCATTGTTTTTGTATGTAATCTGGCCAAAACTGGTCAATTGCTTTCCTTAAATGCAATTTTTTTTTTGTCAAAACAGATTTGTATTAAGTCTTCCACTAAGTATATGGGCCACCCCATGTCAATAATACCCAGCTTTTTTTTTTTTAATGACAATTTAAAATTTGTCCTGTTAAGTAACAGCATAAATACGATAGACAAAGTACACATATTCGATGCATCACATTACGATAGCTCAGTTTACTTTTCAATTAGCTAAAAACCTTTTTCTTGCAGAAAATCGTGGAGAGTTCTTGGAGAAACTTGTTCGTGCTAGATCAAGTGTAAGTCCTGGAACGCCATCACAGCCGATATTACCAACTGTGTGTGTTTTGCGACTTGTGGTTGGAAATTGGGTACTGCAGTCGCATAAACCAAATCAACTACAGATTCATAATACTGAGGGTCACCAAGTAACAATTCTGCAAGACGATTTGCAGGGATTCATTTTTGAAAGCAACAGAGGAACGAAGCATTCATTTACAGCTGAAACTTCATTGGGAGCAGATTTTGCATCCGGTTGGTCAACTGAAAAGAAGAAACGCATCAAGTCAAAAACAGATGTACAAAAGATCCAAGTGCGAAACTTATCTCGGGAAATTTATAACAAATACTTCAAGTCGGCTCAAATAATACCGCGCGGTGCTGTTGCAAAATTAACAGTGATTGTAAAGCAAATCAATTTGGCAATTGAGCAGCAACGTTTGTGTAATAATAGCACATGGTCTAATACATTGTTTACCTCGTTGACAAACCTATCACAATTAATACATGAAGACGGTGTCGTGAGTGCCTATGAAATGCATTCTTCAGGCCTTGTCCAAGCCTTAGTCGCTGTGTTGTCCAATAACTATTGGGAAAACAATTTGTCACGATGCCAAACAAACAGAATGCTTAAAGAGCGCATCGACATATTCAAGAAATGTATTTTCGGAGAATGCAATGAAGCAGACAAATATGATACGAAAAATACGGCCAGTATCTTAATACAGAAACTTGTTGCTGTCCTGGAAAGTACAGAGAAATTGCCCGTGTTCCTTTATGATGCACCAGGCACTGGATATGGTCTCCAAATACTACAAAAGCGTCTTCGGTTCAGGCTGGAACGTTCATCTTGTGAAAGTACGCTGTTTGATCGAACTGGACGTACTCTTAAAATAGAACCCTTGGCGACAGTTGGACAACTTGCTAAATATTTACTTAAAATGGTAGCTAAGCAATGGTACGATCTTGACCGTTCCTCATTTTTCTATTTAAAGAAGTTGCGCGAACTTAAGCCCGACAAAACATTCGCACACAGCTTTGATTTTGATGAAGAGGGTCTAATGTATTACATTGGATCAAATGGAAGAACGTGCGAATGGGTCAATCCAGCGCAATATGGACTTGTGCAAGTCACTAGCTCTGAGGGAAAGACGCTTCCCTATGGAAAACTCGAAGATATATTGTCACGTGATAGCGTTTCTCTAAACTGTCATACAAAGGATAATAAGAAAGCTTGGTTTGCAATCGATCTGGGAGTATATATTGTGCCGACCGCATACACTTTGCGTCATGCTCGCGGTTATGGTCGCTCGGCTCTAAGGAATTGGCTCTTACAAGCATCAAAGGATGGCGTTAATTGGGTGACACTTATTACCCATGTGGACGACAAGAGTTTGGTAGAACCAGGAAGTACGGCAACTTGGCCAATTATATGTTCTTCTGACGATTCAAAGGGTTATCGACATATTCGAATCCACCAGAACGGTCGAAATGCGTCTGGGCAGACGCATTATTTAAGCTTGAGTGGATTTGAAGTTTATGGTCGCGTTGTGGGCGTTTGTGATGATATTGGTAAGACCATTAAAGAAGCCGAAGCTAAAACAAGACGTGAAAGACGTCAGATTCGCGCACAACTCAAGCATATTACCAGTGGAGCACGTGTTGTTCGAGGAGTTGATTGGCGTTGGGATGATCAGGATGGTTCCTGCGAAGGTACAATAACTGGAGAAATACACAATGGATGGATTGATGTTAAATGGGATCATGGTGTCCGAAACTCATATCGAATGGGAGCTGAAGGCAAATACGACTTAAAGTTGGCTAATTTGGAAAGCGTTTCTGTTTTTGAAGGTGGTAATTCAATTGCACCCATGGTATCTAGTGGAGGCGTTAAGAAAAATGATAAAGGTAACGTGCTGACATCACGCAAATCAAGTTCTACTCCGTCACTTCCGGAAGCTACTGAGATAAATAAGAACGCCGAGGATGGATCCAATCAAACTGTTTCTGCAGATAATCTAGCTTGGAAGCAGACTGTGGAGACGATTGCAGAGAATGTATTTATTTCAGCCAAGACACAGACTACAACCAATCAATCAACCACAGCTCTGACAAGAGAAACTCAAGCCACATTCAGTGAAGCTGGTTCCGGTTCCGATCAAACTCTAACAGCTAAAACAAATATTCCATCTCCTTTAATTCGCGAATTGGAACACATCGCTGATTTGTCCACAATCAACAATTCAATGCCAACAATAAGCTCCAGCAATGTTTCTGACTTGGCCACAATTTCAGAAGGTCTATCAATTGTCGAAATTTCAAAGGATACCAATAGCCTAAAGCCTACAGAGTGTAGTTCATGCGAATCAAGCTCTGTTGTCGTAAGTGATGTCAAACGAGTGTCTCACATTGAAGAAAATAATAAGATGAATGCCAATAACTCTGTTAACAATGCAGCTAAGGGATTATTAATTAATTTAAAGCAAACGAATTCAACTAGCTCTCATTGTGGCTCACAATTCCCATCAGAATCTCGGGAAATCTTTGACAAAATGCGTGATGGTGTTGATACCATACGAAACAATACGAACAACATATTGTCTACTGATGAACTACACCTACATCGAGCAAACGTATCGGGAGGTACTATGGGTAATACCAAGGTTTCAGTAATAATACAGTCTGGAAATATTCAAAAAATTGAACCGACAGATGGGAGCGGTAATGAGGCAATGAAATCTTCCATTCCAACGCCCAATCTTTCGAGTTCGGATGATGCCCCAGCAGTAGCGGCCTTCCAAGGTCATATTGAGAATATGAATCCACAGATTTCAAATGACGTTGTTTCAGTTTCTAACCAAATGAGTATTAGCGTACCCAATCTAACAACAACATCGTCATCTGAGGTCTCTACAACGTCAGAAGCAGCTGTACACAGTGGATTTTTGGAAACATTTGCAGCGATTGCCCGTCGTCGAACTTCACAAGACACGCACAACGAGGGAAACCAGGCAAATAAGGCAAATGTCAATAAAAATGAGAATAGTAATCAGAGTGTCGGAGCCAGCTCATTTTTTCCCAGGGGCCCCAACTCAGTAACAAGTCTAGTCAAACTAGCCTTGTCCAGCAATTTCCATTCAGGCTTATTAAGCACCGCCCAGAGCTATCCTAGCCTCTCATCAAATAATGAAGCAAATACGGCATCGAATCCAACAAATATGAAAGTTAGTCAACAGCCCGCACCATCTATTAATCCTACTTTAACAATGAGCCTCACATCCACTTCAAGTGACAGTGAACAAGTCTCGTTGGAAGACTTTTTAGAAAGTTGCCGGGCGCCAACTTTGTTGGGCGACATGGAAGATGAAGATGATATGGATGAGGAAAACGATGAGGAGGAGAACGAGGATGAATATGAAGAAGTGGGTAATACACTTTTGCAGGTGATGGTGTCGCGCAACCTTTTAACATTCATGGATGATGAGTCTCTAGAGAATAGACTGGCTGGCGTGAGCAAGCGTAAGTCGTGGGACGATGAATTTGTTTTAAAGCGACAGTTTTCAGCTCTCATACCAGCATTTGATCCACGACCAGGTCGTACAAATGTTAATCAGACTTCTGATTTGGAAATTTGTCCTCCAGACACGAATTTGGAAAGTTTCCATCAAAGTAGACAAGCAAACAATGAACAGACATTGCTGGGATTGAAGTTACGAGGCCCCGGAGTGGGAGGAGTTCCAGATGTTGAAATTGATTTGGATAACAGCGAATGGACTATATTCCGAGCAGTGCAGGAACTACTTCAAAATAGTCAATTAAATAAGAATGATAAATTCCGAAAGCTATGGGAGCCAACATATACGATTGTCTATCGTGAAATATTCCCAGCAGTTCAGGAATGCACATATTTGGAAGCGGATGAAGGCCAAAATACACCAGGCGTTTCATCTAGAAGCGGAGCTTCTACATTATCCCCAAACTCTCCAGTCCATGGAGGACTCAACGTAACAGATACCAACTTATGCTCTGTTGAGGATGTTCTCGAATTACTTATACAAATCAACGAACTCAATCAATACGAATTTGAAAGCCAAGAGCAAAGTCCATCAGAAAATTCTTTATTACCAGCTGCGCTTTTTATGAGCAAGAAAATTACAAATAAACTGCAGCAACAGATTCATGATCCTCTCGTCCTTGCGAGCAACGCTCTACCAAACTGGTGTGAGGATCTAAATCAATCTTGCCCATTTTTGTTCCCGTTTGAGACAAGGCAATTATATTTTAACTGCACTGCATTTGGAGCATCTCGAAGCATTGTTTGCTTGCAATCTCAACGTGATATTACAGCAGAACGTCAAAGAATTCCCATCATGAGCCCAAGGCGTGACGATCAACACGACTTCCGTGTAGGACGATTGAAGCACGAGCGTGTAAAAGTGCCTCGAAACAAAGATTTGCTAAAATGGGCCATTCAAGTCATGAAAGCACACTGCAATCGCAAGTCTGTACTTGAAGTTGAGTTTTTGGATGAGGAAGGAACAGGATTAGGTCCGACACTGGAGTTCTATGCTTTGGTTGCTGCAGAAATTCAACGCTCTGATTTGTGTATGTGGCTTTGCGACGACGAACTAAGTGCAACTCTCGATATACCTTTATCTGATAATATCGAAGATCCATCGAAACCAGTTGGATATTACGTTAACAGGCGAGAACAAGGCCTATTTCCAGCACCGTTGCCACAAAACTCTGAGATCTGTGAACAAGCATCAAAGTATTTCTGGTTCTTTGGAGTTTTTATAGCCAAGGTTTTGCAGGATATGCGACTTGTCGATATGCCTTTATCAAAATCATTTCTACAACTACTTTGTCATAACAAATTGTTGCGAAACGATATAAAGCTTAAGTCTAACGCACGCTCTCAAGATTTGATGGGATGTTCGGATCTTTCGAAGGATTCGGAGTTAACAAACACATTCTCTAAGCTTTTTAATGCCGACCTTACACAATCGAACTGGTTTAGTGGAATTCTAAGCATTGAAAATCTGAAGGAAATTGATCCAACTCGTTATCAATTTTTAATCGAATTACAAGATCTATTGATGCGAAAGCAAACAATTGAGCTAGATAGCAGTCTCAGCTGTGAAAATAAAAAGGAATTAATTAATAATCTTAAACTCTGCACCAAGAATGATATTGAAGTATCACTAGACGATTTAGCCCTAACATTTACTTACTTACCCAGCTCATCAGTGTATGGATACACATATGCAGAACTATTACCTAATGGTTCAAATATTGAGGTCAACATAGAAAACTTGGAGGCATACTGTGAGTTGCTTCTCAATTTTATGCTACAGGATGGCATAGCCAAACAAATGCAGGCGTTCCATGATGGATTCTGTGAAGTCTTTTCTTTAAATAAACTGGCCGCATTTAATCCTTCCGAAGCTCGAATGATGATCTGTGGAGAACAAGTTCCTCAATGGAGCCGAGAAGATCTAATGGCGTACACTGAACCAAAATTGGGATACTCCAAAGAAAGGTAAAACAATCATTTTAATCTACTTGGTTTTCTTTGCTAACTATTCTCATTTTTTCTAGCCCTGGATTCTTGCGTTTTGTTAACGTGCTATTGAGCTTATCGGGTGCAGAACGAAAAGCTTTCTTGCAATTCACAACTGGTTGCAGCAGCCTGCCACCAGGAGGCCTGGCCAATTTACATCCCAGACTTACGGTTGTCCGAAAAGTAGATGCCGGACAGGGAAGTTATCCATCAGTAAACACTTGCGTTCATTATCTTAAGCTTCCCGACTACCCGTCTGAGGAAATAATGAAGGAACGATTGTTAACAGCAACTAAGGAGAAAGGATTTCATTTAAATTAAAAATATGTATTTGTATGTAATTTTTATTCAAATATAAACTGGTTTAGCGCTTCGCATTAATTTAAAGATATGTAAATATTAAACATACTAGAAGTAACAATTCCACTTATCCAAAATATTGTAAATTACTTATAACTTAGTTATCACTTTCAATTTAAAAAAAGCTTATAATTTGTGGTAAAACTAAATATGAACGTATTTTAATAAATTGCCTTTGATGTTGAATATCATTCTTGTGAATTTGGTAGCGTCCATTGAGAGATGTGACATTTTTTTTGTTGAAATTTCAATATAGAGTACGTATGTATGTTCATATGGCTGTGTTCTGCATTGCAAGATAAATTATTTATATTTGCAAACACTACCGTGGAATTCAAGCTGTTGCATAAAGTGTTTAAAAAACATTGAAAAAACATAAATTACAGATATAATATAATGTCATCATTATATGACTGCATATTCTGCAAACTATTGTTTATGAGGCTTATGGTAAGTATCCAGAAGTTGAAAATCCTTTACTAGAAGAATGTACTCAATAACAAATAAGAAATTTCGACAAAAGCCATTTTTATGAGAATTCCATTGAAATGCTTTTTAACTTCATAGATAAAATGAATCTAATTTTATTGTTTAAGAGTTGAAACCCAATTTTTTTTGGTTTGCTGGTGCTGGCGCCATTTCTCTTTTGAAATATTCCTGCAAGCGGATCAATGAATCAATTATTATTATTATTATTCGAGCCAGTTTAAAAACTGTCAGTTTGTTTCCCCAGCCACAAGCAACTCCAGGTTTTGATACAATAGTGGGACTCCATAAAAAGCTTTAGATTAGTTTAGGTTTTGCGATCAGCTGTTCACAGCTGCTCTATACAATATTTGGCCCTAAAAAGGGTCGATTTGTTTAGGAGGTGCCATGGAATTTACTCCTCTGCTTCAGAATCCTGTGGGAGACATAAATATATATAATTAGGCGTTCCGTGGGTACACGACGCTATCTATTTAGTACTCACCCCATCATTTACCACGGACTCTTTGCTTAGCTCATGGATCCTGTTCCTGTGATCGTCAAATTTCTTAATGAAATGGGACTTCGCCAAATATCCAACATAATGCTCCTTCTTCCTTTTATAGTGTGGAATGTCGGTCCGCATGTGGCTCTAAAGCCGCTCCACATTCTGGGTGAGCGCCTGTGTGACTGGGTCCACAAAGTTTATCGATGGGTTAACTGCTTGATGCTGGTAGCCCTCGTCATCAAGACAATTATTTGCCTTCCAGCAATCGGACATTATGGTCGTCCCATCCGTAACGCGCTCTTTTATAATTCCCAGCAAAGTTTCTGTGTTGCAGTTTTAACCGGTAATATAAAAAAAATTTCCGCTTCCTCGCTCTATTCCTTTAAACACCCACTGATCTTCGACCAATCGTCCGCAGTTATAGTTTCTTTTTCCCACTTTTGCTTCGTCTATCTCTACTACTTTGCCAGAACCTAAAATAGTAGTACGACTATGAGTGATACTCCACTAAATAATGGATAGGAGAGACTTTCAGTGTATTAATAAAGGTTTTCTTTATTTTACCTGTGCACGACATGTGTTGTATAAATTAAATTGTCTGTAATCAACTAGACGCGTCTTTCTTCTTCTACGTCCAACAAAAGGCAAATTAAATTGCCAGCAACCGGCGCGACAAAATTGAAAGTCCCAATTACCGTTGCAATGTCGCGCCACATTGTCGAGTCGACTAGTTTTCATTGTTGCCAATTAAGCTACTTTTTAGCTAGTTTAGCCATTTTTAAAATAACAGTTTTGCTAAGTGGTAGTGCTAATTACTAAAAAACAACAACTTAAACAATAACAGCTATAATAATCACAACAACAACAAAAACAACAGTAAAAACCAACAACCCAGCACGTGCCCTGCGCATGCCGTTTAAATCGGGTCTATCCAGTAAAAAAATTTCGAAAACTTTGGAGTAGTCGTCCATAGAATTATCATTTACCAAAGTTTAAAAATTATCAGTTCTTAGGCAGATTATAATTTGATTAGATTATATTTTCCGTGTGACCTCGGCCGCAAAGCACATTGCGGCCACATTGCTTACATTAAATTTCAATTTTATAAACTTTGAATTTACAGAATTACTATTTAAATATATATTTATTGAATGCAGATTGTAAAGCTCGATGGATGCAAATGGGAATGACAATTAATAATTCATTTTATACTTCGCGCCTTTATGTTCACTTTTTAATTGCCTATCAGCTGTTTCACGAAATTAAAATAATCTGTGTGCAAGTGCTATCGATACATACTCCGCTTGAGATTTTTAGGGTTGGACTTATAGTTCATTTTTCTGAATAGCTTCAGCCGTTCATTTGTGAGTCGTGAGCTAATTCTGTGTTTTGTTCAGTTGCTTGCAGCGCTGCCAACTTTCTTGAAGAAAAATAGCAGCTTTTGACGGGAAGAAAGTCATAAAATAGCTGAAGTTTTAAACGAAAAAGCTGAGCAAAAAACTGATGTTTTCTATCATGTTTATAAACATTTTTCCCCAAATGTCTAATAATATTGTCGATTTGAACATAATTTATATCAACATGTTATACTTCGGATCACCCATATAACAACTAAACTCATTGGAAAAGTTGGATTCAAAACTGGTTGTTTGTTAACTAATTAATGAACGGTAAGAACAGATCATTATGTTAAGATACTCGTTCGATTATGGATGATAAACTTATGTTGGCTTGTATTTCTACGTAGATGCAAAAATGCTTTTTGGTTTTCAATAATTTCAGCTATTTTTGTATTAGTCTGTATGACATTTCAAACATTAAAATTTGGAAAAGAGTACCCTCCCGTACATATATTATTACACTCATTTCCATGGCGCCAAGATTTTAGCGTAACTCTTCATGTTGGTTGGCTCTGGCAGCGTAAGTACCCAAGCAATCAGCTGGAATTCATTGTAAGAAATGCATTAGATGTGCTCCTAAAATGTATACCCTGGATGCCCGTAATATGACTGATACTAATGACGATGTTGTCGATATAAACAAAATAATGCCCATCTATTTAGCATTTAGTTTGAAAATTCAGCTATATTTTGTATGTTTCTAGCCAGAAACAGCTATTTTTTCTATTTTAAAAGTTGGCAGCACTGATTACTTGACATCTCCATTAACATTTTCTTATTTGTTATTAGTCAGCTTTATTTTGTATATTACTTATTTATATATGTTGGTGTTTGATTTAGATGGAAAATAAACACAGTTCTTTAAAATATGCGCTTATAACGCGACAAGCAGATCTAATTACATATGTGAACTCTGGAATTCTCACTTCGTATTTGGAATGCAATGCTAGTAACAATTCAGACAGACATTTGGTCAAATGTGTTGCTGAAACTGGAGCATTAATAAAGATTATTGAAACTATAGACGGTGAAAAGTGCATTGTTCAGTTTGTAGAGTTCAACAATCATGATAATATACAGCTTTATGAATGCAGAACATGCGATTTGATCAAAGTCCCAGATGACATTTGGCCATATGTGATTAGTATTGTGAACCCAGAGCGTCGATTGCGCTTAGTTGGGAATAGGAGCAAATGCCTATGGGTGCTTAACTTAAATGTAAACGACATTTTAAGTGTTCCTGGAGATTTGTTTAAAAAGGAAACATGTTTTGATTGCATTATACGCTACATAGGCCCAGTGCAGGAATTGAATCCAGTTGGATACTTTTTTGGATTGGAAATCTTGGTGCGTCCAATATTATAATAATATTGTGTAAAAAAAAGATAAATAATGTTTGAATTGTTTGGTACCATTTTTAGCAACCTAACACCTGTTCTCCACAAGCCAATGACATTCCTTTTGCAAGTAAATATCTGGAGTGTGAACCCCCTTTATCGATATTTACCACAGCTGACCGGATAATTCCTATATCAAATGAACAAAGTCATAAATTGTCTGCTAGGAAATTGATCAATAACACTTTTGAAAAGGTTTATACAGCGATTGTACCAACAGTTTTAAATGTTCAGCGTAATGATCAGAAAAGCAGGAGCGCATCAATTAAAAGGACCACAGCTAAAGCTAAGCAACAAGCCGAGCATTTCAACAGTGATGATTGTACAACTTTAAACAAAGCAAATATATATAATAATCAAGAGTTTAAAATATCTAATACAAGGAATTCTTCGCCTTCGGGAGGTGCAAGTCAAGATAACGATAAAGATGCAACAATTCTTCGAAAAAATCCACTTCTTGAAAATAATGAACGCTCTTTAATTAACTCTACCACAATGAGTAACATTAAAGATAGAGAAATTATTGTTATAAATCAGAGCGACATTGAGGAGTCCACGAACAAAGAGAAAGTTATTGTTATAAATAATGTTCAGGAAAAGGAAAACGTGGACTTAGCAGATTTGCTGGGAACCAACTGGCCAATTAATGCTGGAGGAGCTGCTGTCATTTTAAACGGAAAATCAAGCGACAACAAACTGGAAAAACAAGCATCCACTTCTACACATGCTTCTTTTGCGAAAAACAAAGAACTAGCGGATAGAATAATACCACCTACTGAGAGCAAATCTACTGGCAACACTGGTAAGAGAAATTGTAAGATTCAATATTCACATTGAAAATTCTTTAATAATTGTTCATGAAAACATTGCACTTACACACATACACATTATACACTAGCCGACAGTTTTTTAATATTGCTTTAGGTGGATGACTGTTTTCGATTCTAGAAGAATTATTTGTTTGTGATCAGTTGGACAAGTTCAGTTGATATAGTTAAATATTTGCGTGTGGATAGCCAGAGTTCACCAGCCTGTAAATATTTTCTTTTCATTCGCTGTACATACAAAAGTATGAATGTGTATTTTTAGAAACTTCGCATTGGCGCTTTATAAGAATAGTATTTAGCAAGTCTGTGACGTGAGTGAATATTATTTCTTATATATTATAACATAATATATCCAACAATTACAATCGCTTATTTGTCTATGAATAGTTAAAAGGTTAATATGGTTACTTTAACTTTTGTAAGCTCCTTATTCATCATCCATTATAAAAGGGTATAATTTAGTCGATCAAGAAGATTTAAAGTTTTAGTTCATTTGGTATAGATACACATGTGCTCAGCGTAAAAATAAATTTGTCGCACTCAATCAGAATTTGAGCACATTTCGAGAATAATAAACGAGAAAAAGTTTGCATCGTGTATTTTTTAGTTTCTCTATTTTAAAACAATCAAACAATATTAGCTCTTTTATTTATACTTAAATAATCGGGTGGAGAATAAACACAAACAATAATATACCTATACATGTGCACAGATTAATAATACTTATATTCGTGTATTTATTATAATGGATAATATTCCGTTGACCGTTTTGGAGTTCAATGTACAAAGAGAAGACCATAGTTTTGACGGTACATGATAAATGAAAAACGCCGAAGAAATTTCCATACCATGCTTTACGCAAAATTTGAAGTTCATAATTTTTTTTTATTTAACTTTAGATCGAAGCAGTTTAAAATACCAACAATTATCTGAAATACCTGGAACTAAACTTGTCATTGGATCTCTGGTTGAAGTCATTGATTCTGGTATAAGTGCAGATTTATATGGTGTAATTCGTTGGATAGGAATTTTTTCTGATTCATCAAACATATTGGTTGGAATTGAGGTTGAAGATGATCCAAATCTAAGGAATCTATCGACATCAGATGGAACTTATGATGGCATTCGGTAAATATTGTTTAGAAATTCAATTTATTATGTACTAATAGTTATACCTATTCGTTCATCTCTTTATCTGAGTGTGTCGATCTCAGAGACTAATAGAGCAACGTCTTTCGATACCTCTCTTAATCAAAATTGATCTATTATTCTTTGTCTTCATAAATGATTTAATAAAATGTAAATTTTCTTTTAGTTTATTTCAGTGCCGCGAAGGTGGTGCTATTTTTGTACCGTCTAATAAATGTACAAACGATCGAAGGTTCGCCGATATAGATAGTAGTCATTCTGTGAGCATGATGTCTAATGATACCAATGCAGTAAAGTTCGGACATGTTGACTGTCCTTCTGTATTAGGGGCTGTCGCCCCATTGAGTGAGTGTTATCTTAATTCGCTAATATTTTTTTGTTAAACTTTTTTTTTTTTTTTTAGGAATATACAATATAGAGGAATTGGAGGAAATGTGCGGAAAATTTAAAGGCATTCAAGGTCACCACAATTCCTGCTATTTAGACGCTACATTGTTTTCCATGTTTACATTTACAAGTGTATTTGATTCCATTTTGTATAGAAAACCAGGCCCTCAGGTAAAATTAATTCAGTTTAAGTTGAGCTGTTCAGCTGATGAGAGTTTTTTTTTAATGTTTATTTCTGAACATTTGTAGGATATTTCGCATTATGGTGCTGTTCAAAACGTGTTGCGTGATGAGATAGTCAATCCATTGCGGAAGAATGTATTTGTCCGAGCCGATCGTGTGATGAAACTGCGGAAATTATTGGATCAGCTTAGCTCCGTAAGTGGTTTGACCAGTGAGGAAAAGGATCCAGAGGAGTTTTTAAACAGTTTGTTGTCTCAAATAATGAGAGTGGAACCATTCTTAAAAGTGCGTAGAATTATTTTAAGCTAATTGATAACGAATAATTTAATAACTTTTTAATAATTATTTTTAGCTAAGCTCTGGACAAGATTCTTATTTTTATCAACTGTTTGTGGAGAAAGATGAGCGGCTAACTTTTCCAACTGTGCAACAATTATTTGAGCAAAGCTTTCATTCATCCGATATAAAGTTGAAAGAAGTTCCATCGTGTCTTATTATTCAAATGCCTCGGTTTGGAAAGAGTTACAAAATGTATCCCCGAATTCAGCCGTCGCAATTTCTGGACGTAACAGATATCATTGAAGACTGTAAGTACTTTTGTAAGAGCTTCCATATTCTTCAACTTTATAATTTGCATTTACATTCAATATACTGTAGCGCCTCGTCAATGTTCTGTTTGTGGAAAACTTGCTGAATACGAATGCCGGGAATGTTTCGGTTGCTTACAGTCGGGCTCCGGTCTCGAGTCAACTGCTTTCTGTCAAAAATGTCTTAACACTGTTCATATGCATGCTAAAAGGTATGTATTATACTTTAACTCGTGTTTACTGTTTAATTAAAATATTTGCTTTTCAATTTGCAGAGTCAATCACGTTTCGAAAAAGCTATTTGTACCAAGAGATTTCAAAGTAATGGCTGATCACATGATTTTACCAAGAATTTACATGGAGCTATTTGCCGTTGTATGCATTGAAACATCACATTATGTTGCATTTGTAAAGGCAGGCTCGGGGCCAGATGCTCCATGGTGTTTTTTCGACTCAATGGCTGATAGAAAAGGTAAGTAATTAGAAAAATCCATTTTAATATTCTCAACTAACTACTAAGTTTTATTTCTTTTCACAGGTGAAAAGAACGGATATAATATACCTGAAATGATATCAGTTCCAGAGTTACCCCAATGGTTATCTGACGAGGGTGCTCGATCTATTAATGAAAGATCGTCAAAGGACAAAGTCTTACCTGAACACGCCAAGCGTCTTTTTTGCGACGCGTATATGTGTATGTACCAAAGCACGGATGTTATGATGTACCACTAAACATTTTTAATTTATAAATATATAAATAGCCTAAACAATTAATGTACGATAATATGAATATATAATATTGATGCATTTTTAGTCTTTCTCTTTACTGAATATTTATTCTGAGCTGCTTTTTTCAAATTGATCATAAGATAGAATTTTTCTTGCTTTACGATAAAGAATTTGGTATTATCCATCAGAGATAGATGGTTCAAGGGAGCTACCTGACGTTCCTCAAGGGAGTGTGCTGGGGCCAGTCCCTAGCAATTCTAACCACCCTTTCACAAGTTGCCAACGACACCGTTTTTCTGGCCAAAATTTCGCGCAATCTCGCTTTAGGAGCATCGGGTTCTCTTTCTAGATACCAAAGGCGAGCTTTGGTCAACAAATCAAGTTAGCGGATTCATAATCAAACAATAAACCTTTTTCCCAACAACTACACCGCATCCACCGTAGGGCATGATTTTGTATTGATTGAGTTCGTAATCACATGATCCTATAATTCAAGACTTAAGTAAAGTATTCATCATTAAAATCAATTTAGAAATTATTTATTTATACCAAACTATGCCGCTCTCGAAATGATCAAATATGTTAACGCTAAAAAACAAATCAATTATAAAAAAAACTTTAAAATAATCTAAATTTAAAAAAGTTTTTAATGTCTCTTTTCCGGACTTGATGGTTTTTGGCCATGGGGAACTTTCGCATTTGCGTAGTGTTATCAATGCTTATGAAATGAAGTTGTCATTATAATATTAGGTAAATATTTTCATTATATTTCATTATGTATATTATATTAATATGTCATTTCATTAGTAATTGGTGGCTGGTGGAATATTTTTCTTTAGCACTACCATTTTCAATGCTAGTAAAATATTTTTAGGAGCTTAGTCTTTGGAATATTCCTCTGCTTATGAGATTTTGCATGCAATATATACCTTATGAACTCATTGAACTCATTAAGGATTTGTATTGTATCATTCAATTGTATTGATGAAACAAATTTGCAAAAACGCAGAAAGAGTACATACATTTTGTATTGTAAGGATCGAAATATTTATATACAATGTAGTAGGGCATTGCTCGATTGCTTAAATTAGTTAAATAAAATTTTATCATCATTTTTTAAATGAGGAAGTGAAGACATTCAAATGAATATGGTACCCTCACTCATAGAGTAAATTTGATAAAAACAACCCCATTAGGAAAAGAGAAAGTCGGTGTAGCTCTTTAAGAGAAAATTTCCCAAAGCCTGTCCACTTTTTAAATTGAGAATATGCTTATTTAAACTATAGACCATATAAACACAATGCTACAACTAAAAATATTAAAATTTTAAAATTTATACTTTTAGCAAGTTTACTAAAGTATGGTTGTTACTTAAGATTTTTGTTTATTACATAGTAACAAAAACCGTATCCACCCTTAAGGATCCTATGTTTATTAGTATACATTTCTACACTATGAGAAAAATAACGGCTGACTCATGACATAAACAGATTTTGAATTAAGTAATAAGCATTTAAATATTTTGAAACACAATGTTAAAATATGCAAATTTTTAATTAAATAAATTTAAGAGTATGTACAGTATGTAAAGTTTAAAAAGATTCGACAATTTTCGGCTAACAAAATGTTAGATTATTCTTGATGATAAGGTTTGCTTCCAAGACTAACCCATATAAACTTCAATAAAACTTAAATTTCTATATAATATTAAATTTAAGGACATAAAACTTTAGGAAATTTTATTAACACTGCAGCTTAAACCTATTCCCTTCTACGTTTCCCTTCTTTGGTTCAGCTTTTATCCCTGTGTATTTACAGCATTTGTCGAATGCCGCTGAACAAAAATCCTCTCAGTACGTACATATCTGGCCAGCAAAATCTTTTTTGCAATTCTTAAAACAACAGTCGAATGTAGGTTTCAGTCCCGGGTTGCCTGTCGCTGGGTAATGGTCTTCCATAAAATACTACTGAAACCCCAGTGTTTGCGTTTTTGGCTATCATTGAAGTATGTATGTGTGTATGTGCATGTATAGAGCATATTATATGTATATATATATATGCCCATGTATGTGTGTATATTCTGAAGGTTGTGATTTTATGTACAGGAAAAAATATGTACATATGTATGTAAATAAGTATAGACAAGTGTAAAATATACCTATGCACAAATGTACAAATCACATAGTATGTGAAAAAGTGCTACTAATATTTAATACAAGTTTTTAAATATACAAGTTATACTGTACATGCATAGTTATGCAAATAAGACGACAACAAATTAAATGTGGATATAAGTACATAATATCCTATTTATTAATACTAGACAATGTAAATGTCTGTGTAGGTGTGGGCAATGACACCCATTATATATGTATGTATATATCGCTTACTTACTTGAACACTGTCATAACTCAAAAATCACGATTTACATATATATAATATATATGTATATATATATATATATTATTTATGTGTGATTTGCTGATCATATTGTGATAATTAAAATAACTTTAAATGCATTTTCCTCGAAAAGGGGCTTTTTAAGTTATGACAGCCTTCAAGTAGGTGTGCATATACATATATATATATATGTACATATATTTTTTGTATGAAAATAACCACACATACCATGTAATTACACCTACATGGGTATTAAATAACTAATTTATTGAAATTCGTAAGTAAAAATAATTGTAACGTATTCGTAATAAATTCATAAACATTGCTTTATATTTGTACACGCATACTTGTGTGTGTAAACATACAAATATGTAGAAAGGGATTTTAATGTCAAATTGTTTCGCCTCATACTGCACAAGCCGCTCAGTATAACAAGTAAATAAGAATTTATTAAATTGCTAAATATTATATTATAATGATTTGAAATTATACTTTTCGATTTCTTTACGTGGCCTTGCTTTATTTATTGACCGGTTATATGGCAACGATTGTTACCTCATATTAACATTTATAGCCCTTAGCGCGTGTTGAAATCTTAGATTTAAGAAAACATTTTTTAGCGCTTAAGGTAATCTTGTTTACACAGAGCAAGAATAAATATCACGCAAAATATTAAGCAAGTGCTTTACTTATAGAAATTACATATACTTAATTATAATCGTTTGGCCTTTTGATTGACAGTTTTTTGCATGCCAGAAATGTTAAAGACATGACTCATTTTGTTGTTGTTGAACAAATAAAATAGCTTAAGGATTTGCTTGGTAATCGAAGTAAATGTAACTAGCAAGACCAAATGTCAAACCCCGACCAAATGTCGGGAAGCGATACGTACATATGTAGATTGAATGTAGATTGTTTTGTAACATAAAAGGAAAATACTTGGCCTATCAGTAAATCAGTAAAATTGTTAGGTCTTTAAATGGGGGAACAATGTAAATTATGAAATAAAGGAAGGCCAACAATCAGCTTTTGACATTGTTCGTTAGCATCAGTGTCTTATTCTCTTACTTTCTCTAAATGCATTCAATCTCATTCATTCCCGAAGGCTGCTCAAGTGCTCTTTTGTTCTCTCACGTTGCTGCTATTTTCAGGCGACGAGTTTATTTTGATTATGGTTTAATTGCTAACAAGGTGACGTATTAATTCACAGCGGCCTCTGCCATTAGTCCTTATTTTGTTCAAAAAGAGCGATAAAAAGCAGATAATAACAACAAAAATATCTTCAATACATGAAATGGACGCATTTAATAACATATCTGCGAAAATTGTAATCTTGCCTAAACGGCTTTATTGGTTTTTTTTCGCAACAGTAGTCTGCTTTTAGTTGAATATTTCTTACCGTTGCCCATTTTTTTTATAAAAATACACGCGGTATTTTCACCGACACCCAAATGATATAAGCGCCCTGATTTTTAGTATAATTGTTAAATATTTGAATAGTTAAAGCTTTCTTATGGTCGTAATATCGAATAAAGGTTCAGTAAATATTGACCCGAAGGAGATTAAATGCGTCGCCTTGTTAACAATTTTACCGTGATCTGTGACCTTATTCACCATTAGTACTTAAGAACTAAGCCCGCAGGTTTATGCCCATTTTTTTTATTGTTTATTTTAGTTAAATAACCATATAAATCATTAAAAGTGATTGTTGGCCGAGGACCATAATAAGCGAAGAAATTTTGCATGGTGAATCAGATCGAAAAAGATGTTAATAATATGTAATAATTCCAAAATAATTTTCAATTAAAATTAATAGTGTACTTGATAGTGTACGATATTTATCTTTTACTTTGATTTTTAATATCAAAGCATTTTACGCCGTCGTTTATCGTAATTCTGCTTTTCACTCTCAAGCACTATTGGTTAAATTTTACGGAAATGCAATTGAGAACAAGGCTGTGTTCAGGTAGAATAATGATAACCTATGTGTTCATCTAAGGACGTAAAACTTTTCAAAGAGAGGGTGCTTCGGATAAAGGGACTAAGCAGATTGGGAAATAGAAAAATCAATACTTGTTCAACCTGAAGGGCTTTTGAATGCTATTTGCTGATGTGCCAACGTTGCATAAATATACTCTTAAAACGTTCATAGGCAAAATTTTAACTTCTTAGCACATAATAACTGTTTTTAAACTGGGCAAACTACTTTAGAAAAACATTTCTTAAAGCTTAGAACAGGGTATACCGTGGTCGGGATTGGTGGTCTTAAAATAGGTGGACTCTCTTAACAAAATAAATGTCAAGACTTTGGTCTTTGACCTTTAAATTTAAGTATTGCGATGATTCAAAGAGTCAACTATTATAATTGGGAATGTTGCCAAATAAAAGAGAACAGTCTTTTCGAAACATAGACAATTTATACATATACTAAACAAAGGCAATTATATATGTATACATGCTAAGCATAAATGATAAATATAATAAAAAAATATTTGAATTGCCTAAAAGTACATTTTCTTTTTCAGGCTACAAAGCTCAGATTTTTTTAGTCTGTGATCATATTTTCCAGCTAGTGGAGGACAAAAATATGGAGAAATCATCTGCATTAACGCTATCAATGCCATACCTTTTGTACCAATAATGCGAAGGGTGTCAGATATATATGTATGGCAATATATCATCAATGTATACAGGTAAGAAACTAATTATTCTACTCTTACTGCTCTAATAATAATTGGTAAAGAAAAATCGTGGGAGCCAGCCAAAAGAAGCTTATAATTTGATCAGTTTTATTATTTTTATTTTCAGGAAATTGGTTTGCCCAATTTTTACTGTTAAATAAAAACCGATGACAAACACAGTTGGAGCATCATGATTAATCAAAAGTAAGTATATATCAAAGAAATTCTTAAATAACTTCTATATTATGCAATTTGATTTAAGTTGTTCCTATTTACTTACTCGTTAGCTTCTTACTTCCAAAACCGTCCGAAGCACTCTTCGACTTAATATAACTTCGATTCATCCCAAATTGTTTTTCAACACGTCCTGTTTGGATTTTAGAAAATGCATGCCAATGCAGCTTCTGATCGGGGTGGATCATGGAGACTTCCACCAGATGAGACTTTACAGGTTCAGGATCCAAAACAGAAAGATCAAGACTTGGATCTGGACGAAGGGCACAACTGGCGCAGCATTATCTTCTCCTTACTAGTTATTAGTTTTGTAATAGCTGGTATAATAACTGCTATATATTTATTGGGGTATGTATATCAATATAATAAGTATATATGTATATGTATTATAAAATTGCATTCTCAGTTAAAAGATTAACTGTTTAATAGGAAAATGCAGACTCTAGCTACATTTTTAATAGCTTATAAAGAGAAGAACATCATTCTTTAAGATTAGATTATTATATAGATTATACAGATTATATGGTATTGAGAAATGTAATTTGTATTTTTTAGATATGTAGATGAACTCTTGTATTGGTCGGGTCGACGAATGATACTTGATGAATATTTACAAGGCGAATTGACGCCAACTAGATTGCAACCTTCTTGGGTGACAACGAAGAAATACGTATTTCAATCAGACGATGGGGGGCTTTCCATATTGGATACGACAGCGAACTCAGTAAATATTTTAGTAACAAATCATACAATTCGTCAACTGAATGTTGGGGGATATCAGTGCACACATGATCTTAAATATGTGCTCTTCAGGCACAATGTAAAAAGTAAGTAATTTTGAACATGTAATTTGAATAAAAAGTATTAATTTCGATTGTATCAAAGATATTTCAGAAATCGTTTACTGCGTTTTACACAATCTATGATGTAGATAATGATCATCACATGCCAGTAAAGTTAAAAGACTCTTCAAAGGTACAAAGAACCCGTCTTCAATATGCCGCTTGGCTGGGAAATACGACGTCAATCATAATTGTTGCTGACAATGATATATTTGTACGACAATCGCCTTCAACGGAAGAGGACATAAGGATAACAACGACAGGCCATGAGAATAGTATTTATAATGGAGTACCAGATTGGCTCTACCAGGGTAATATTCTACCGTAACAATTCGTTATTTCTCTTTCATTGATATGTATTATTTTTTACAGAGGAAATTTTTGATATGCCAGAAGCAATTTGGTCGTCCACTGATGGAAGTCACTTCATGTTTGCCTTATTTAATGATACTCATGTCGGGATGATGACATATCCATGGCTATCATCTGGAGCTATTATCGCTGGTAGCGGTATGACATCGGGCAGCTCATTTCCGGAGACTAAAAATGTTCGATACCCAACGCCAGGCACTGCCAATCCAGAAGTTCAGTTATGGATAGTTGATATAACTAATTTTATGTCTATAGTTAAAATGGAATTGAGACCACCCCCTGTTTTAATTGGACAGTAAGTTACATTGATTACACTACAAAGAAAACCACATAAATTTGTTTATTCCTTACAGAGATTATTACCTAACTTCAGCTAGTTGGGTCTCCGGTAGCAACCATCAAGTCTCTGTAGTTTTTATGGTACGATCTCAAAATTATAGCATAATCGCGACATGCTCTAAAGATCAGAACTGGACATGTTCAGAGGTAATTTTAGAAAGTAAAATTTTTTGTATATAAGATTATAATATGGTTATTTATTTAGATTCACTCTGAACGCGCTCCTGAAGATGAATGGTTAGATATATTTCCACATCCCGTCTTTGCACCCGATGGAAACAGTTTTTTACTGCTCGCTAGTGTCCAGGAGTCCGGAAATGATCATTTTACCCATATTAAACACATAACCATCTCACAGCAAAGGATTTCAGTAATATCTCATGGCCGCTATGAGGTATATCGTTAACTGACTTTTTCATATGCATCAACAGTAATCTATTTTTTTCAAATTAGGTATTGAAAATCCTATGTTGGGATACTGCGAATCACATAGTCTATTATCTGGCAACACAGGATAAGAAGCCTGGCCAAAGGCATCTCTATTCGGTTAAGGATCCCGTTAATGATGATACTAGAAAGTTAGTGTAGCAAACTCTTATTTCTGATATTCTTATTAATCATGATATAATTTTTTCAGAAGCGAACCACAGTGCATTACTTGCGATTTAGGCGAAGCACTTTGGAGTAGTAGATATTATTATGTAAACTGTTCCCATTTCGACGCCTTCATAACACCCTCAACTGGAATTGCAACCAACTATGGAATTGATTTCTACATTTTGGAATGTCAAGGTCCAGGATTACCTGTCTCAGGAGTGCATATGCAAAAAACGCATAGCCTTGTCAAAATATTGTACGATACACGACCTTTCTATACGGAAAGGTTGCAGAAACTGGCACTACCTATTCAAAGATCCTTCGAAATTCCTTTGCCCCATGGTAGTCGAGCTCAAGTCCAGCTACTTTTACCACCCAGCTGGAGAGAAGAGCTTAGGGATGCAGCATTTCCTGTAGTTGTTGAAGTGTATGTATAAAAAAAAAACATTCTTTATATAATTACAATTTGAATAATGGATAAAGCATAGAAAATGGGACATCTCCAAACGGCTTAGATGAAATGAAGTTAATATAATTTTTATTCTTTCTTTTCAGAAATGGACGTCCGGGCTCTGAATCTGTTTCAGAGAAATTTCGAATAGATTGGGGTACATATATGTCGTCCAGAAATGATGTTATTTATATACGTTTGGATGTTAGAGGGGCAAAAGGTCAAAGCAAAAAAGCCTTATATCGTCATTTAGGAGGTGTGGAAGTTCAGGATCAAATATCTGTATTGAGGTGGGCTTAAAACAATATGAAAAAGGTTGTAAATTTAGACTAAAGTGTTTTTTACTTTTGCAGATACCTTCTGGATACCATAAGTTTTTTAGATGAAACAAGAGTGGGCATTTGGGGCTGGGGTTATGGTGGT
>JAWNND010001011.1:0-51916 GCA_035043265.1 Drosophila testacea | reverse complement strand
AAATAACGGACAGAAAGAGATAAGAATGGTGGACATAATGCTCCCATTGTCGTCACATTCCTAGAAAAATGGCGGACCGAAAGAGGTCAAAATGGTGGACATAATGTGACCAGAGTCGTCACATTCATAAAAAAATGGCGGACAGAAAGGGGTTAAAACTGTGGACATAATGCTCCCATTGTCGTCACATTCCTAGAAAAATGGCGGACAGAAAGAGGTCAAAATGGTGGACATAATGTGACCATTGTCGTCACACTCATAGAAAAATAGAGGACGGAAAGCAGTCAAAATGGTGGACATAATATGACCATTGGCGGCTCCTTCATAGAAAAATGGCGGACAGAAAGAGGTCAAAATGGTGGACATAATGTGACCATGGGCGTCACATTCATAGAAAAATGGCGGACGGAGAGAGGTCAAAATGGTGGACTTAATGTGACCATTGTCGCCACATTCATGGAAAAGTGGCGGACAGAAAGAGGTCAAAATGGTGGACATAATGTGACCATTGTCGCAACATTCATGGAAAAGTGGCGGAAAGAAAGAGGTCATAATGGTGGACATAATGTGACCATTGTTGTCACATTCATAGAAAAATGGCGGACGGACAGAGGTCAAATGGTGGACATAATGTGACCATGGGCGTCACATTCATAGAAAAATGGCGGACAGAAAGGGGTCAAAATGGTGGACATAATGTGACCATTGTCGCCAAATTGATGGAAAAGTGGCGGACAGAAAGAGGTCAAAATGGTGGACATAATGTGACCATTGTCGCCACATTCATGGAAAAGTGGCGGACAGAAAGAGGTCATAATGGTGGACATAATGTGACCATTGTTGTCACATTCATAGAAAAATGGCGGACGGACAGAGGTCAAAATGGTGGACATAATGTGACCATTGTCGCCACATTCATGGAAAAATGGCGGACGGACAGAGGTCAAAATGGTGGACATAATGTGACCATAGTCGTCACATTCATAGAAAAATGGCGAACAAAAAGACTTAAAAATATTGCACATAATGTGACCATTGTCGTCACATTCATAGAAAAATGGCGAACAGAAAGAGGTCAAGATGGTGGACATAATGTGACCATTGTCGTCACACTCATAGAAAAATAGTGGACGGAAAGCAGTCAAAATGGTGGACATAATGTGACCATTGTCGTCTCCTTCATAGAAAAATTGCGGACAGAAAGAGGTCAAAACGGTGGACATAATGTGACCATTGTCGTCACACTCATAGAAAAATAGAGGACGGAAAACAGTCAAAATGGTGGACATAATGTGACCATTGTCGTCTCCTTCTTAGAAAAATTGCGGACAGAAAGAGGTCAAAACGGTGCACATAATGTGACCATTGTCGTCACACTCATAGAAAAATGACGGACGGAATAAGGTCAAAATGGTGGACATAATGTGACCATTGTCGTCACATTCAAAGAAAAATGGCGGACAGAAAGAGGTCAAGATGGTGGACATAATGTGACCATTGTCGTCACACTCATAGAAAAATAGAGGACGGAAAGCAGTCAAAATGGTGGACATAATGTGACCATTGTCGTCTCCTTCATAGAAAAATTGCGGACAGAAAGAGGTCAAAACGGTGGACATATTGTGACCATTGTCGTCACATTCATAGAAAAGTGGCGGACAGAAAGAGGTCAAAATGGTGGACATAATGTGACCATGGGCGTCACATTCATAGAAAAATGGCGGACAGAAAGAGGTTAAAACTGTGGATATAATGTGACCATTGTCGTCACATTCATAGAAAAATGGCGGACATAAAGATTTCAAAATGATGGACATAATGTGACCATTGTTGTCGGATTCATGGAAAAATGGCGGACCGAAAGAGGTCAAAGTGGTGGACATAATGTGACCATTGTCGTCTCCTTCATAGAAAAATGGCGGACAGAAAGAGGTCAAAATGGTGGACATAATGCTACAATTGTCGTCACACTCATAGAAAAATGACGGACGAAAAGCATTCAAAATGGTGGACTTTATGTGACCATTGTCGTCACACTCATGGAAAAATGGCGGTCAGAAAGACTTCAAAATGATGGACATAATTTCACCAGAGTCGTCACATTAATAGAAAAATGGCGGACAGAAAGAGGTTAAAGCTGTGGACATAATGTGACCATGGGCGTCACATTCAAAGATAAATGGCGGACAGAAAGAGGTCAAAACGGTGGACATAATGTGACCATTGTCGTCACACTCATAGAAAAATGACGGACGGAATAAGGTCAAAATGGTGGACATAATGTGACCATTGTCGTCACATTCAAAGAAAAATGGCGGACAGAAAGAGGTCAAGATGGTGGACATAATGTGACCATTGTCGTCACACTCATAGAAAAATAGAGGACGGAAAGCAGTCAAAATGGTGGACATAATGTGACCATTGTCGTCTCCTTCATAGAAAAATTGCGGACAGAAAGAGGTCAAAACGGTGGAAATAATGTGACCATTGTCGTCACACTCATAGAAAAATGACGGACGGAATAAGGTCAAAATGGTGGACATAATGTGACCATTGTCGTCACACTCATAGAAAAATGACGGACGGAAAGCGGTCAAAATGGTGGACATAATGTGACAATTGTCGTCACATTCAAAGAAAAATGGCGGACAGAAAGAGGTCAAGATGGTGGACATAATGTGACCATTGTCGTCACACTCATAGAAAAATAGAGGACGGAAAGCAGTCAAAATGGTGGACATAATGTGACCATTGTCGTCTCCTTCATAGAAAAATTGCGGACAGAAAGAGGTCAAAATGGTGGACATATTGTGACCATTGTCGTCACATTCATAGAAAAGTGGCGGACAGAGAGAGGTCAAAATGGTGGACATAATGTGACCATTGTCGTCACACTCATAGAAAAATGACGGACGGAATAAGGTCAAAATGGTGGACATAATGTGACCATTGTCGTCTCCTTCATAGAAAAATTGCGGACAGAAAGAGGTCAAAATGGTGGACATATTGTGACCATTGTCGTCACATTCATAGAAAAGTGGCGGACAGAAAGAGGTCAAAATGGTGGACATAATGTGACCATTGTCGTCACACTCATAGAAAAATGACGGACGGAATAAGGTCAAAATGGTGGACATAATGTGACCATTGTCGTCACATTCCTAGAAAAATGGCGGACAGAAAGAGGTCAAAATGGTGGACATAATGTGACCATTGTCGTCACACTCATAGAAAAATAGAGGACGGAAAGCAGTCAAAATGGTGGACATAATATGACCATTGGCGGCTCCTTCATAGAAAAATGGCGGACAGAAAGAGGTCAAAATGGTGGACATAATGTGACCATTGTCGTCACATTCATTGAAAAATGGTGGTCAGAAAGAGGTCAAAATGATGGACATAATGTGACCATTGGCGTCTCCTTCATAGAAAAATGGCGGTCAGAAAGACTTCAAAATGATGGACATAATTTCACCAGAGTCGTCACATTAATAGAAAAATGGCGGACAGAAAGAGGTCAAAATGGTGGACATAATGTGACCATGGGCGTCACATTCTTAGAAAAATGGCGGACAGAAAGAGGTTAAAACTGTGGACATAATGTGACCATTGTCGTCACATTCATAGAAAAATGGCGGACATAAAGATTTCAAAATGATGGACATAATGTGACCATTGTCGTCACATTCATAGAAAAATGGCGGACATAAAGATTTCAAAATGATGGACATAATGTGACCATTGTTGTCGGCTTCATGGAAAAATGGCGGACCGAAAGAGGTCAAAGTGGTGGACATAATGTGACCATTGTCGTCTCCTTCATAGAAAAATGGCGGACAGAAAGAGGTCAAAATGGTGGACATAATGCTACAATTGTCGTCACACTCATAGAAAAATGACGGACGAAAAGCGGTCAAAATGGTGGACTTTATGTGACCATTGTCGTCACATTCATAGAAAAATGTCGGACAGGAAGAGGTCAAAACTGTGGACATAATGTGACCATTGTCGTCACACTCATGGAAAAATGGCGGTCAGAAAGACTTCAAAATGATGGACATAATTTCACCAGAGTCGTCACATTAATAGAAAAATGGCGGACAGAAAGAGGTTAAGGCTGTGGACATAATGTGACCATGGGCGTCACATTCAAAGATAAATGGCGGACAGAAAGAGTTCAAATGGTGGACATAAAGGTTAAAGCTGTGGACATAATGTGACCATGGGCGTCACATTCAAAGATAAATGGCGGACAGAAAGAGGTCAAAACTGTGGACATAATGTGACCATTGTCGTCACACTCATAGAAAAATGACGGACGGAATAAGGTCAAAATGGTGGACATAATGTGACCATTGTCGTCACATTCAAAGAAAAATGGCGGACAGAAAGAGGTCAAGATGGTGGACATAATGTGACCATTGTCGTCACACTCATAGAAAAATAGAGGACGGAAAGCAGTCAAAATGGTGGACATAATGTGACCATTGTCGTCTCCTTCATAGAAAAATGGCGGACAGAAAGAGGTCAAAATGGTGGACATATTGTGACCATTGTCGTCACATTCATAGAAAAGTGGCGGACAGAAAGAGGTGGACATAATGTGACCATTGTCGTCACACTCATAGAAAAATAGAGGACGGAAAGCAGTCAAAATGGTGGACATAATATGACCATTGGCGGCTCCTTCATAGAAAAATGGCGGACAGAAAGAGGTCAAAATGGTGGACATAATGCGACCATTGTCGTCACATTCATTGAAAAATGGTGGTCAGAAAGAGGTCAAAATGATGGACATAATGTGACCATTGGCGTCTCCTTCATAGAAAAATGGCGGACAGAAAGAGGACAAAATGGTGGACATATTGTGACCATTGTCGTCACATTCATAGAAAAGTGGCGGACAGAAAGAGGTCAAAATGGTGGACATAATGTGACCATGGGCGTCACATTCTTAGAAAAATGGCGGACAGAAAGAGGTTAAAACTGTGGACATAATGTGACCATTGTCGTCACATTCATAGAAAAATGGCGGACATAAAGATTTCAAAATGATGGACATAATGTGACCATTGTCGTCACATTCATAGAAAAATGGCGGACATAAAGATTTCAAAATGATGGACATAATGTGACCATTGTTGTCGGCTTCATGGAAAAATGGCGGACCGAAAGAGGTCAAAGTGGTGGACATAATGTGACCATTGTCGTCTCCTTCATAGAAAAATGGCGGACAGAAAGAGGTCAAAATGGTGGACATAATGCTACAATTGTCGTCACACTCATAGAAAAATGACGGACGAAAAGCGGTCAAAATGGTGGACTTTATGTGACCATTGTCGTCACATTCATAGAAAAATGTCGGACAGGAAGAGGTCAAAACTGTGGACATAATGTGACCATTGTCGTCACACTCATGGAAAAATGGCGGTCAGAAAAACTTCAAAATGATGGACATAATTTCACCAGAGTCGTCACATTAATAGAAAAATGGCGGACAGAAAGAGGTTAAGGCTGTGGACATAATGTGACCATGGGCGTCACATTCAAAGATAAATGGCGGACAGAAAGAGTTCAAATGGTGGACATAATGTTACCATTGTCGACACACTCATAGAAAAATGTGACCATTGTCGTCACACTCATGGAAAAATGGCGGTCAGAAAGACTTCAAAATGATGGACATAATTTCACCAGAGTCGTCACATTAATAGAAAAATGGCGGACAGAAAGAGGTTAAAGCTGTGGACATAATGTGACCATGGGCGTCACATTCAAAGATAAATGGCGGACAGAAAGAGGTCAAAACTGTGGACATAATGTTACCATTGTCGTCACACTCATAGAAAAATGACGGACGGAATAAGGTCAAAATGGTGGACATAATGTGACCATTGTCGTCACATTCAAAGAAAAATGGCGGACAGAAAGAGGTCAAGATGGTGGACATAATGTGACCATTGTCGTCACACTCATAGAAAAATAGAGGACGGAAAGCAGTCAAAATGGTGGACATAATGTGACCATTGTCGTCTCCTTCATAGAAAAATTGCGGACAGAAAGAGGTCAAAATGGTGGACATATTGTGACCATTGTCGTCACATTCATAGAAAAGTGGCGGACAGAAAGAGGTCAAAATGGTGGACATAATGTGACCATTGTCGTCACACTCATAGAAAAATGACGGACGGAATAAGGTCAAAATGGTGGACATAATGTGACCATTGTCGTCTCCTTCATAGAAAAATTGCGGACAGAAAGAGGTCAAAATGGTGGACATATTGTGACCATTGTCGTCACATTCATAGAAAAGTGGCGGACAGAAAGAGGTCAAAATGGTGGACATAATGTGACCATTGTCGTCACACTCATAGAAAAATAGAGGACGGAAAGCAGTCAAAATGGTGGACATAATGTGACCATTGTCGTCTCCTTCATAGAAAAATTGCGGACAGAAAGAGGTCAAAATGGTGGACATATTGTGACCATTGTCGTCACATTCATAGAAAAGTGGCGGACAGAAAGAGGTCAAAATGGTGGACATAATGTGACCATTGTCGTCACACTCATAGAAAAATGACGGACGGAATAAGGTCAAAATGGTGGACATAATGTGACCATTGTCGTCACATTCCTAGAAAAATGGCGGACAGAAAGAGGTCAAAAAGGTGGACATAATGTGACCATTGTCGTCACACTCATAGAAAAATAGGTGGACATAATATGACCATTGGCGTCTCCTTCATAGAAAAATGGCGGACAGAAAGAGGTCAAAATGGTGGATATAATGTGACCATTGTCGTCACATTTATTGAAAAATGGCGGACCGAATGAGGTCAAAATGGTGGACATAATGTGACCAGAGTCGTCACATTCATAGTAAAATGGCGGACAGAAAGAGGTCAAAATGGTGGACATAATGTGACCATTGTCGTCACATTCATTGAAAAATGGTGGTCAGAAAGAGGTCAAAATGATGGACATAATGTGACCATTGGCGTCTCCTTCATAGAAAAATGGCGGACAGAAAGAGGTCAAAATGGTGGACATATTGTGACCATTGTCGTCACATTCATAGAAAAGTGGCGGACAGAAAGAGGTCAAAATGGTGGACATAATGTGACCATGGGCGTCACATTCTTAGAAAAATGGCGGATAGAAAGAGGTTAAAACTGTGGACATAATGTGACCATTGTCGTCACATTCATAGAAAAATGGCGGACATAAAGATTTCAAAATGATGGACATAATGTGACCATTGTTGTCGGCTTCATGGAAAAATGGCGGACCGAAAGAGGTCAAAGTGGTGGTCATAATGTGACCATTGTCGTCTCCTTCATAGAAAAATGGCGGACAGAAAGAGGTCAAAATGGTGGACATAATGCTACAATTGTCGTCACACTCATAGAAAAATGACGGACGAAAAGCGGTCAAAACTGTGGACTTTATGTGACCATTGTCGTCACATTCATAGAAAAATGGCGGTCAGAAAGACTTCAAAATGATGGACATAATTTCACCAGAGTCGTCACATTAATAGAAAAATGGCGGACAGAAAGAGGTTAAAGCTGTGGACATAATGTGACCATGGGCGTCACATTCAAAGATAAATGGCGGACAGAAAGAGTTCAAATGGTGGACATAATGTTACCATTGTCGACACACTCATAGAAAAATGGCGGAAAGGAAGAGGTCAAAATGGTGCACATAATGTGACCATAGTCGTCACATTCAACTAAAAATGTCGGACAGAAAGAGGTCAAGATGGTGGACATATTGTGACCATTGTCGTCACACTCATGGAAAAATGGCGGTCAGAAAGAGATAAGAATGGTGGACATAATGCTCCCATTGTCGTCACATTCCTAGAAAAATGGCGGACCGAAAGAGGTCAAAATGGTGGACATAATGTGACCAGAGTCGTCACATTCATAAAAAAATGGCGGACAGAAAGGGGTTAAAACTGTGGACATAATGCTCCCATTGTCGTCACATTCCTAGAAAAATGGCGGACAGAAAGAGGTCAAAATGGTGGACATAATGTGACCATTGTCGTCACACTCATAGAAAAATAGAGGACGGAAAGCAGTCAAAATGGTGGACATAATATGACCATTGGCGTCTCCTTCATAGAAAAATATCGGACAGAAAGAGGTCAAAATGGTGGATATAATGTGACCATTGTCGTCACATTCATTGAAAAATGGTGGTCAGAAAGAGGTCAAAATGATGGACATAATGTGACCATTGGCGTCTCCTTCATAGAAAAATGGCGGACAGAAAGAGGTCAAAATGGTGGATATAATGTGACCATTGTCGTCACATTTATTGAAAAATGGCGGACCGAATGAGGTCAAAATGGTGGACATAATGTGACCAGAGTCGTCACATTCATAGAAAAATGGCGGACAGAAAGAGGTCAAAATGGTGGACATAATGTGACCATTGTCGTCACATTCATAGAAAAATAGCGGACCGAAAGAGGTCAAAATGTTGAACATAATGTTGCCATTGTCGTCACACTCTTAGAAAAATGGCAGACAGAAAGAGGTTAAAACTGTGGACATAATGTGACCATAATCGTCACATTCAAGGAAAAATGGCGGACAGAAAGAGGTCAAAATGTTGGATATAATGTGACCATAGTCGTCACATTCATAGAAAAGTGGAGGACAGAAAATGGTGGACATAATGTGACCATGGGCGTCACATTCATAGAAAAGTGGCGGATCGAAAGATGTCAAAAAGGTGGACATATTGTGATCATTGTCGTCACATTCATAGAAAAGTGGCGGACAGAAAGAGGTCAAAATAATGGACATAATGTGACCATGGGCGTCACATTCATAGAAAAATGGCGGACAGAAAGAGGTTAAAACTGTGGACATAATGTGACCATTGTCGTCACATTCATAGAAAAATGGCGGACATAAAGAGGTCAAAATGTTGGACATAATGTGACCATAGTCGTCACATTCATAGAAAAATGGCGGACAAAAAGACTTAAAAATATTGCACATAATGTGACCATTGTCGTCACATTCATAGAAAAATGGCGAACAGAAAGAGGTCAAGATGGTGGACATAATGTGACCATTGTCGTCACACTCATAGAAAAATAGTGGACGGAAAGCAGTCAAAATGGTGGACATAATGTGACCATTGTCGTCTCCTTCATAGAAAAATTGCGGACAGAAAGAGGTCAAAACGGTGGACATAATGTGACCATTGTCGTCACACTCATAGAAAACTGACGGACGGAATAAGGTCAAAATGGTGGACATAATGTTACCATTGTCGCCACACTCTTAGAAAAATGTCGGCAGAAAGAGGTCAAAATGGTGGATATAATGTGACCATTATCGCCACACTCATAGAAAAATGACGGACGGAAAGCGGTCAAAATGGTGGACATAATGTGAACATTGTCGTCACATTCAAAGAAAAATGGCGGACAGAAAGAGGTCAAGATGGTGGACATAATGTGACCAGAGTCGTCACATTCATAAAAAAATGGCGGACAGAAAGGGGTTAAAACTGTGGACATAATGCTCCCATTGTCGTCACATTCCTAGAAAAATGGCGGACAGAAAGAGGTCAAAATGGTGGACATAATGTGACCATTGTCGTCACACTCATAGAAAAATAGAGGACGGAAAGCAGTCAAAATGGTGGACATAATATGACCATTGGCGTCTCCTTCATAGAAAAATATCGGACAGAAAGAGGTCAAAATGGTGGATATAATGTGACCATTGTCGTCACATTCATTGAAAAATGGTGGTCAGAAAGAGGTCAAAATGATGGACATAATGTGACCATTGGCGTCTCCTTCATAGAAAAATGGCGGACAGAAAGAGGTCAAAATGGTGGATATAATGTGACCATTGTCGTCACATTTATTGAAAAATGGCGGACCGAATGAGGTCAAAATGGTGGACATAATGTGACCAGAGTCGTCACATTCATAGAAAAATGGCGGACAGAAAGAGGTCAAAATGGTGGACATAATGTGACCATTGTCGTCACATTCATAGAAAAATAGCGGACCGAAAGAGGTCAAAATGTTGAACATAATGTTGCCATTGTCGTCACACTCTTAGAAAAATGGCAGACAGAAAGAGGTTAAAACTGTGGACATAATGTGACCATAATCGTCACATTCAAGGAAAAATGGCGGACAGAAAGAGGTCAAAATGTTGGATATAATGTGACCATAGTCGTCACATTCATAGAAAAGTGGAGGACAGAAAATGGTGGACATAATGTGACCATGGGCGTCACATTCATAGAAAAGTGGCGGATCGAAAGATGTCAAAAAGGTGGACATATTGTGATCATTGTCGTCACATTCATAGAAAAGTGGCGGACAGAAGGAGGTCAAAATAATGGACATAATGTGACCATGGGCGTCACATTCATAGAAAAATGGCGGACAGAAAGAGGTTAAAACTGTGGACATAATGTGACCATTGTCGTCACATTCATAGAAAAATGGCGGACATAAAGAGGTCAAAATGTTGGACATAATGTGACCATAGTCGTCACATTCATAGAAAAATGGCGGACAAAAAGACTTAAAAATATTGCACATAATGTGACCATTGTCGTCACATTCATAGAAAAATGGCGAACAGAAAGAGGTCAAGATGGTGGACATAATGTGACCATTGTCGTCACACTCATAGAAAAATAGAGGACGGAAAGCAGTCAAAATGGTGGACATAATGTGACCATTGTCGTCTCCTTCATAGAAAAATTGCGGACAGAAAGAGGTCAAAACGGTGCACATAATGTGACCATTGTCGTCACACTCATAGAAAAATGGCGGACAGAAAGAGGTTAAAACTGTGGACATAATGTGACCATTGTCGTCACATTCTTAGAAAAATGGCGAACAGAAAGAGGTCAAAATGGTGAACATAATGTGACCATTGTCGTCACATTCATAGAAAAATAGCGGACCGAAAGAGGTCAAAATGTTGAACATAATGTTACCATTGTCGTCACACACTTAGAAAAATGGCAGACAGAAAGAGGTTAAAACTGTGGACATAATGTGACCATAGTCGTCACATTCAAGGAAAAATGGCGGACAGAAAGAGGTCAAAATGTTGGATATACTGTGACCATAGTCGTCACACTCTTAGAAAAATGGCGGACAGAAAGAGGTTAAAACTGTGGACATAATGTGACCATAGTCGTCACATTCATGGAAAAATGGCGGACAGAAAGAGGTCAAAATGTTGGATATAATGTGACCATAGTCGTCACATTCATAGAAAAGTGGAGGACAGAAAGAGGTTAAAATGGTGGACATAATGTGACCATGGGCGTCACATTCATAAAAAAGTGGCGGATCGAAAGATGTCAAAAAGGTGGACATATTGTGACCATTGTCGTCACATTCATAGAAAAGTGGCGGACAGAAAGAGATCAAAATGGTGGACATGATGTGACCATGGGCGTCACATTCATAGAAAAATGACGGACAGAAAGAGGTTAAAACTGTGGACATAATGTGACCATTGTCGTCACATTCATAGAAAAATGGCGGACATAAAGAGGTCAAAATGGTGGACATAATGTGACCATAGTCGTCACATTCAAGGAAAAATGGCGGACAGAAAGAGGTCAAAATGTTGGACATAATGTGACCATAGTCGTCACATTCATAGAAAAATGGCGGACAAAAAGACTTAAAAATGTTGGACATAATGTGACCATTGTCGTCACATTCACAGAAAAATGGCGAACAGAAAGAGGTCAAGATGGTGGACATAATGTGACCATTGTCGTCACACTCATAGAAAAATAGAGGACGGAAAGCAGTCAAAATGGTGGACATAATGTGACCATTGTCGTCTCCTTCATAGAAAAATGGCGGACAGAAAGAGGTCAAAACGGTGGACATAATGTTACCATTGTCGACACACTCTTAGAAAAATGGCGGCAGAAAGAGGTCAAAATGGTGGACATAATGTGACCATTATCGTCACACTCATAGAAAAATGACGGACGGAAAGCGGTCAAAATGGTGGACATAATGTGACCATTGTCGTCACATTCAAAGAAAAATGGCGGACAGAAAGAGGTCAAGATGGTGGACATAATGTGACCATTGTCGTCACACTCATAGAAAAATAGAGGACGGAAAGCAGTCAAAATGGTGGACATAATGTGACCATTGTCGTCACATTCAAAGAAAAATGGCGGACAGAAAGAGGTCAAGATGGTGGACATAATGTGACCATTGTCGTCACACTCATAGAAAAATAGAGGACGGAAAGCAGTCAAAATGGTGGACATAATGTGACCATTGTCGTCTCCTTCATAGAAAAATTGCGGACAGAAAGAGGTCAAAACGGTGGACATAATGTGACCATTGTCGTCACACTCATAGAAAAATGGCGGTCAGAAAGATTTCAAAATGATGGACATAATGTGATCATTGTTGTCGGCTTCATGGAAAAATGGCGGACCGAAAGAGGTCAAAGTGGTGGACATAATGTGACCATTGTCGTCTCCTTCATAGAAAAATGGCGGACAGAAAGAGGTCAAAATGGTGGACATAATGCTACAATTGTCGTCACACTCATAGAAAAATGACGGACGAAAAGCGGTCAAAATGGTGGACATTATGTGACCATTGTCGTCACATTCATAGAAAAATGTCGGACAGGAAGAGGTCAAAACTGTGGACATAATGTGACCATTGTCGTCACACTCATGGAAAAATGGCGGTCAGAAAGACTTCAAAATGATGGACATAATTTCACCAGAGTCGTCACATTAATAGAAAAATGGCGGACAGAAAGAGGTTAAAGCTGTGGACATAATGTGACCATGGGCGTCACATTCAAAGATAAATGGCGGACAGAAAGAGTTCAAATGGTGGACATAATGTTACCATTGTCGACACACTCATAGAAAAATGGCGGAAAGGAAGAGGTCAAAATGGTGCACATAATGTGACCATAGTCGTCACATTCAAGGAAAAATGGCGGACAGAAAGAGGTCAAGATGGTGGACATATTGTGACCATTGTCGTCACACTCATGGAAAAATGGCGGTCAGAAAGAGATAAGAATGGTGGACATAATGCTCCCATTGTCGTCACATTCCTAGAAAAATGGCGGACCGAAAGAGGTCAAAATGGTGGACATAATGTGACCAGAGTCGTCACATTCATAAAAAAATGGCGGACAGAAAGGGGTTAAAACTGTGGACATAATGCTCCCATTGTCGTCACATTCCTAGAAAAATGGCGGACAGAAAGAGGTCAAAATGGTGGACATAATGTGACCATTGTCGTCACACTCATAGAAAAATAGAGGACGGAAAGCAGTCAAAATGGTGGACATAATATGACCATTGGCGTCTCCTTCATAGAAAAATGGCGGACAGAAAGAGGTCAAAATGGTGGACATAATGTGACCATTGTCGTCACATTCATTGAAAAATGGTGGTCAGAAAGAGGTCAAAATGATGGACATAATGTGACCATTGGCGTCTCCTTCATAGAAAAATGGCGGACAGAAAGAGGTCAAAATGGTGGATATAATGTGACCATTGTCGTCACATTTATTGAAAAATGGCGGACCGAATGAGGTCAAAATGGTGGACATAATGTGACCAGAGTCGTCACATTCATAGAAAAATGGCGAACAGAAAGAGGTCAAAATGGTGGACATAATGTGACCATTGTCGTCACACTCATAGAAAAATAGAGGACGGAAAGCAGTCAAAATGGTGGACATAATGTGACCATTGGCGTCTCCTTCATAGAAAAATAGAGGACGGAAAGCAGTCAAAATGGTGGACATAATGTGACCATTGTCGTCTCCTTCATAGAAAAATGGCGGACAGAAAGAGGTCAAAACGGTGGACATAATGTTACCATTGTCGACACACTCTTAGAAAAATGGCGGCAGAAAGAGGTCAAAATGGTGGACATAATGTGACCATTATCGTCACACTCATAGAAAAATGACGGACGGAAAGCGGTCAAAATGGTGGACATAATGTGACCATTGTCGTCACATTCAAAGAAAAATGGCGGACAGAAAGAGGTCAAGATGGTGGACATAATGTGACCATTGTCGTCACACTCATAGAAAAATAGAGGACGGAAAGCAGTCAAAATGGTGGACATAATGTGACCATTGTCGTCACATTCAAAGAAAATTGGCGGACAGAAAGAGGTCAAGATGGTGGACATAATGTGACCATTGTCGTCACACTCATAGAAAAATAGAGGACGGAAAGCAGTCAAAATGGTGGACATAATGTGACCATTGTCGTCTCCTTCATAGAAAAATTGCGGACAGAAAGAGGTCAAAATGGTGAACATAATGTGACCATTGTCGTCACACTCATAGAAAAATGGCGGTCAGAAAGATTTCAAAATGATGGACATAATGTGATCATTGTTGTCGGCTTCATGGAAAAATGGCGGACCGAAAGAGGTCAAAGTGGTGGACATAATGTGACCATTGTCGTCTCCTTCATAGAAAAATGGCGGACAGAAAGAGGTCAAAATGGTGGACATAATGCTACAATTGTCGTCACACTCATAGAAAAATGACGGACGAAAAGCGGTCAAAATGGTGGACTTTATGTGACCATTGTCGTCACATTCATAGAAAAATGTCGGACAGGAAGAGGTCAAAACTGTGGACATAATGTGACCATTGTCGTCACACTCATGGAAAAATGGCGGTCAGAAAGACTTCAAAATGATGGACATAATTTCACCAGAGTCGTCACATTAATAGAAAAATGGCGGACAGAAAGAGGTTAAAGCTGTGGACATAATGTGACCATGGGCGTCACATTCAAAGATAAATGGCGGACAGAAAGAGTTCAAATGGTGGACATAATGTTACCATTGTCGACACACTCATAGAAAAATGGCGGAAAGGAAGAGGTCAAAATGGTGCACATAATGTGACCATAGTCGTCACATTCAAGGAAAAATGGCGGACAGAAAGAGGTCAAGATGGTGGACATATTGTGACCATTGTCGTCACACTCATGGAAAAATGGCGGTCAGAAAGAGATAAGAATGGTGGACATAATGCTCCCATTGTCGTCACATTCCTAGAAAAATGGCGGACCGAAAGAGGTCAAAATGGTGGACATAATGTGACCAGAGTCGTCACATTCATAAAAAAATGGCGGACAGAAAGGGGTTAAAACTGTGGACATAATGCTCCCATTGTCGTCACATTCCTAGAAAAATGGCGGACAGAAAGAGGTCAAAATGGTGGACATAATGTGACCATTGTCGTCACACTCATAGAAAAATAGAGGACGGAAAGCAGTCAAAATGGTGGACATAATATGACCATTGGCGTCTCCTTCATAGAAAAATGGCGGACAGAAAGAGGTCAAAATGGTGGACATAATGTGACCATTGTCGTCACATTCATTGAAAAATGGTGGTCAGAAAGAGGTCAAAATGATGGACATAATGTGACCATTGGCGTCTCCTTCATAGAAAAATGGCGGACAGAAAGAGGTCAAAATGGTGGATATAATGTGACCATTGTCGTCACATTTATTGAAAAATGGCGGACCGAATGAGGTCAAAATGGTGGACATAATGTGACCAGAGTCGTCACATTCATAGAAAAATGGCGGACAGAAAGAGGTCAAAATGGTGGACATAATGTGACCATTGTCGTCACATTCATAGAAAAATAGCGGACCGAAAGAGGTCAAAATGTTGAACATAATGTTGCCATTGTCGTCATACTCTTAGAAAAATGGCAGACAGAAAGAGGTTAAAACTGTGGACATAATGTGACCATAGTCGTCACATTCAAGGAAAAGTGGCGGACAGAAAGAGGTCAAAATGGTGGACATGATGTGACCATGGGCGTCACATTCATAGAAAAGTGGCGGATCGAAAGATGTCAAAAAGGTGGACATATTGTGATCATTGTCGTCACATTCATAGAAAAGTGGCGGACAGAAAGAGGTCAAAATAATGGACATAATGTGACCATGGGCGTCACATTCATAGAAAAATGGCGGACAGAAAGAGGTTAAAACTGTGGACATAATGTGACCATTGTCGTCACATTCATAGAAAAATGGCGGACATAAAGAGGTCAAAATGTTGGACATAATGTGACCATAGTCGTCACATTCATAGAAAAATGGCGGACAAAAGACTTAAAAATATTGCACATAATGTGACCATTGTCGTCACATTCATAGAAAAGTGGAGGACAGAAAATGGTGGACATAATGTGACCATGGGCGTCACATTCATAGAAAAGTGGCGGATCGAAAGATGTCAAAAAGGTGGACATATTGTGATCATTGTCGTCACATTCATAGAAAAGTGGCGGACAGAAAGAGGTCAAAATAATGGACATAATGTGACCATGGGCGTCACATTCATAGAAAAATGGCGGACAGAAAGAGGTTAAAACTGTGGACATAATGTGACCATTGTCGTCACATTCATAGAAAAATGGCGGACATAAAGAGGTCAAAATGTTGGACATAATGTGACCATAGTCGTCACATTCATAGAAAAATGGCGGACAAAAAGACTTAAAAATATTGCACATAATGTGACCATTGTCGTCACATTCATAGAAAAATGGCGAACAGAAAGAGGTCAAGATGGTGGACATAATGTGACCATTGTCGTCACACTCATAGAAAAATAGTGGACGGAAAGCAGTCAAAATGGTGGACATAATGTGACCATTGTCGTCTCCTTCATAGAAAAATTGCGGACAGAAAGAGGTCAAAACGGTGGACATAATGTGACCATTGTCGTCACACTCATAGAAAAATGACGGACGGAATAAGGTCAAAATGGTGGACATAATGTTACCATTGTCGACACACTCTTAGAAAAATGGCGGCAGAAAGAGGTCAAAATGGTGGACATAATGTGACCATTATCGCCACACTCATAGAAAAATGACGGACGGAAAGCGGTCAAAATGGTGGACATAATGTGACCATTGTCGTCACATTCAAAGAAAAGTGGCGGACAGAAAGAGGTCAAAATGGTGGACATGATGTGACCATGGGCGTCACATTCATAGAAAAATGACGGACAGAAAGAGTTCAAATGGTGGACATAATGTGACCATTGTCGTCACACTCATAGAAAAATAGAGGACGGAAAGCAGTCAAAATGGTGGACATAATGTGACCATTGTCGTCTCCTTCATAGAAAAATTGCGGACAGAAAGAGGTCAAAACGGTGGACATAATGTGACCATTGTCGTCACACTCATAGAAAAATGACGGACGGAATAAGGTCAAAATGGTGGACATAATGTTACCATTGTCGTCACATTCAAAGAAAAATGGCGGACAGAAAGAAGTCAAAGTGGTGGACATAATGTGACCATTGTCGTCACACTCATAGAAAAATGGCGGTCAGAAAGATTTCAAAATGATGGACATAATGTGACCATTGTTGTCGGCTTCATGGAAAAATGGCGGACCGAAAGAGGTCAAAGTGGTGGACATAATGTGACCATTGTCGTCTCCTTCATAGAAAAATGGCGGACAGAAAGAGGTCAAAATGGTGGACATAATGCTACAATTGTCGTCACACTCATAGAAAAATGACGGACGAAAAGCGGTCAAAATGGTGGACTTTATGTGACCATTGTCGTCACATTCATAGAAAAATGTCGGACAGGAAGAGGTCAAAACTGTGGACATAATGTGACCATTGTCGTCACACTCATGGAAAAATGGCGGTCAGAAAGACTTCAAAATGATGGACATAATTTCACCAGAGTCGTCACATTAATAGAAAAATGGCGGACAGAAAGAGGTTAAAGCTGTGGACATAATGTGACCATGGGCGTCACATTCAAAGATAAATGGCGGACAGAAAGAGTACAAATGGTGGACATAATGTTACCATTGTCGACACACTCATAGAAAAATGGCGGAAAGGAAGAGGTCAAAATGGTGCACATAATGTGACCATAGTCGTCACATTCAAGGAAAAATGGCGGACAGAAAGAGGTCAAGATGGTGGACATATTGTGACCATTGTCGTCACACTCATGGAAAAATGGCGGTCAGAAAGACTTCAAAATGATGGACATAATTTCACCAGAGTCGTCACACTCATAGAAAAATGGCGGACAGAAAGAGGTTAAAACTGTGGACATAATGTTACAATTGTCGTCACACTCATAGAAAAATGGCGGAAAGGAAGAGGTCAAAATGGTGCACATAATGTGACCATAGTCGTCACATTCAAGGAAAAATGTCGGACAGGAAGAGGTCAAAACTGTGGACATAATGTGACCATTGTCGTCACACTCATGGAATAATGGCGGTCAGAAAGACTTCAAAATGATGGACATAATTTCACCAGAGTCGTCACACTCATAGAAAAATGGCGGACAGAAAGAGGTTAAAACTGTGGACATAATGTGACCATTGTCGTCACATTCTTAGAAAAATGGCGAACAGAAAGAGGTCAAAATGGTGAACATAATGTGACCATGGGCGTCACATTCATAGAAAAATGACGGACAGAAAGAGGTTAAAACTGTGGACATAATGTGACCATTGTCGTCACATTCATAGAAAAATGGCGGACATAAAGAGGTCAAAATGGTGGACATAATGTGACCATAGTCGTCACATTCAAGGAAAAATGGCGGACAGAAAGAGGTCAAAATGTTGGATATAATGTGACCATAGTCGTCACACTCTTAGAAAAATGGCGGACAGAAAGAGGTCAAGATGGTGGACATAATGTGACCATTGTCGTCACACTCATAGAAAAATAGAGGACGGAAAGCAGTCAAAATGGTGGACATAATGTGACCATTGTCGTCTCCTTCTTAGAAAAATGGCGGACCGAAAGAGGTCAAAGTGGTGGACATAATGTGACCATTGTCGACTCCTTCATAGAAAAATGGCGGACAGAAAGAGTTCAAAATGGTGGACATTATGTGACCATTGTCGTCACATTCATAGAAAAATGTCGGACAGGAAGAGGTCAAAACTGTGGACATAATGTGACCATTGTCGTCACACTCATGGAAAAATGGCGGTCAGAAAGACTTCAAAATGATGGACATAATTTCACCAGAGTCGTCACATTAATAGAAAAATGGCGGACAGAAAGAGGTTAAAGCTGTGGACATAATGTGACCATGGGCGTCACATTCAAAGTTAAATGGCGGACCGAAAGAAGTCAAAATGTTGAACATAATGTTACCATTGTCGTCACACTCTTAGAAAAATGGCAGACAGAAAGAGGTTAAAACTGTGGACATAATGTGACCATAGTCGTCACATTCAAGGAAAAATGGCGGACAGAAAGAGGTCAAGATGGTGGACATATTGTGACCATTGTCGTCACATGTAAAGGAAAATGGCGGATAGGAAGAGGTCAAAATGGTGGACATAATGTGACCATTGTCGTCACACTCATAGAAAAATTGCGGACAGAAAGAGGTCAAAATGGTGCACATAATGTAACCATTGTCGTCACATTCATAGAAAAATAACGGACAGAAAGAGATAAGAATGGTGGACATAATGCTCCCATTGTCGTCACATTCCTAGAAAAATGGCGGACCGAAAGATGTCAAAATGGTGGACATAATGTGACCAGAGTCGTCACATTCATAAAAAAATGGCGGACAGAAAGGGGTTAAAACTGTGGACATAATGCTCCCATTGTCGTCACATTCCTAGAAAAATGGCGGACAGAAAGAGGTCAAAATGGTGGACATAATGTGACCATTGTCGTCACACTCATAGAAAAATAGGTGGACATAATATGACCATTGGCGTCTCCTTCATAGAAAAATGGCGGACAGAAAGAGGTCAAAATGGTGGACATAATGTGACCATTGTCGTCACTACTTCATAGAAAAATGGCGGACAGAAAGAGGTCAAAATGGTGGACATAATGTGACCATTGTCGTCACATTCATTGAAAAATGGTGGTCAGAAAGAGGTCAAAATGATGGACATAATGTGACCATTGGCGTCTCCTTCATAGAAAAATGGCGGACAGAAAGAGGTCAAAATGGTGGATATAATGTGACCATTGTCGTCACATTTATTGAAAAATGGCGGACCGAATGAGGTCAAAATGGTGGACATAATGTGACCAGAGTCGTCACATTCATAGAAAAATGGCGGACAGAAAGAGGTCAAAATGGTGGACATAATGTGACCATTGTCGTCACATTCATAGAAAAACAGCGGACCGAAAGAGGTCAAAATGTTGAACATAATGTTGCCATTGTCGTCACACTCTTAGAAAAATGGCAGACAGAAAGAGGTTAAAACTGTGGACATAATGTGACCATAGTCGTCACATTCAAGGAAAAATGGCGGACAGAAAGAGGTCAAAATGTTGGATATAATGTGACCATAGTCGTCACATTCATAGAAAAGTGGAGGACAGAAAATGGTGGACATGGACCATGGAGTCACATTCATAGAAAAGTGGAGGACAGAAAGAGTCAAAAAGGTGGACATAATGTGACCATGGGCGTCACATTCATAGAAAAGTGGCGGACAGAAAGAGGTCAAAAAGGTGGACATAATGTGACCATTGTCGTCACATTCATAGAAAAATGGCGGACAGAAAGAGGTCAAAATGGTGGACATAATGTGACCATAGTGCGTCACATTCATAGAAAAATGGCGGACAGAAAGAGGTCAAAATGTGGACATAATGTGACCATAGTCGTCACATTCATAGAAAAATGGCGGACAAAAGACTTAAAATATTGCACATAATGTGACCATTGTCGTCACATTCATAGAAAAATGGCGAACAGAAAGAGGTCAAGATGGTGGACATAATGTGACCATTGTCGTCACACTCATAGAAAAATAGTGGACGGAAAGCAGTCAAAATGGTGGACATAATGTGACCATTGTCGTCTCCTTCATAGAAAAATTGCGGACAGAAAGAGGTCAAAACGGTGGACATAATGTGACCATTGTCGTCACACTCATAGAAAAATGACGGACGGAATAAGGTCAAATGGTGGACATAATTTGTCGACAATTTAGAAAAATGCGCAGAAGAGGTCAAAATGGTGGACATAATGTGACCATTATCGCCACACTCATAGAAAAATGACGGACGGAAAGCGGTCAAAATGGTGGACATAATGTGACCATTGTCGTCACATTCAAAGAAAAATGGCGGACGAAGAGGTCAAGATGGTGGACATAATGTGACCATTGTCGTCACACTCATAGAAAAATAGAGGACGGAAAGCAGTCAAAATGGTGGACATAATGTGACCATTGTCGTCTCCTTCATAGAAAAATTGCGGACAGAAAGAGGTCAAAACGGTGGACATAATGTGACCATTGTCGTCACACTCATAGAAGAATGACGGACGGAATAAGGTCAAAATGGTGGACATAATGTGACCATTGTCGTCACATTCAAAGAAAAATGGCGGACAGAGAGAGGTCAAGATGGTGGACATAATGTGACCATTGTCGTCACACTCATAGAAAAATAGAGGACGGAAAGCAGTCAAAATGGTGGACATAATGTGACCATTGTCGTCTCCTTCATAGAAAAATTGCGGACAGAAAGAGGTCAAAGTGGTGGACATAATGTGACCATTGTCGTCACATAGAAAAATGACGGACGGAATAGTCAAGTGGACATAATGTGACCATTGTCGTCACATTCAAAGAAAAATGGCGGACAGAAAGAGGTCAAAGTGGTGGACATAATGTGACCATTGTCGTCACACTCATAGAAAAATGGCGGTCAGAAAGATTTCAAAATGATGGACATAATGTGACCATTGTTGTCGGCTTCATGGAAAAATGGCGGACCGAAAGAGGTCAAAGTGGTGGACATAATGTGACCATTGTCGTCTCCTTCATAGAAAAATGGCGGACAGAAAGAGGTCAAAATGGTGGACATAATGCTACAATTGTCGTCACACTCATAGAAAAATGACGGACGAAAAGCGGTCAAAATGGTGGACTTTATGTGACCATTGTCGTCACATTCATAGAAAAATGTCGGACAGGAAGAGGTCAAAACTGTGGACATAATGTGACCATTGTCGTCACACTCATGGAAAAATGGCGGTCAGAAAGACTTCAAAATGATGGACATAATTTCACCAGAGTCGTCACATTAATAGAAAAATGGCGGACAGAAAGAGGTTAAAGCTGTGGACATAATGTGACCATGGGCGTCACATTCAAAGATAAATGGCGGACAGAAAGAGTTCAAATGGTGGACATAATGTTACCATTGTCGACATACTCATAGAAAAATGGCGGAAAGGAAGAGGTCAAAATGGTGCACATAATGTGACCATAGTCGTCACATTCAAGGAAAAATGGCGGACAGAAAGAGGTCAAGATGGTGGACATATTGTGACCATTGTCGTCACACTCATGGAAAAATGGCGGTCGGAAAGACTTCAAAATGATGGACATAATTTCACCAGAGTCGTCACACTCATAGAAAAATGGCGGACAGAAAGAGGTTAAAACTGTGGACATAATGTGACCATTGTCGTCACATTCTTAGAAAAATGGCGAACAGAAAGAGGTCAAAATGGTGGACATAATGTTACAATTGTCGTCACATTCAAAGAAAAATGGCGGACAGAAAGAGGTCAAAATGGTGCACATAATGTGACCATAGTCGTCACATTCAAGGAAAAATGTCGGGCCGGAAGAGGTCAAAACTGTGGACATAATGTGACCATTGTCGTCACACTCACGGAAAAATGGCGGTCAGAAAGACTTCAAAATGATGGACATAATTTCACCAGAGTCGTCACACTCATAGAAAAATGGCGGACAGAAAGAGGTTAAAACTGTGGACATAATGTGACCATTGTCGTCACATTCTTAGAAAAATGGCGAACAGAAAGAGGTCAAAATGGTGAACATAATGTGACCATTGTCGTCACATTCATAGAAAAATAGCGGACAGAAAGAGGTCAAAATGTTGAACATAATGTTACCATTGTCGTCACACACTTAGAAAAATGACAGACAGAAAGAGGTTAAAACTGTGGACATAATGTGACCATAGTCGTCACATTCAATGAAAAATGGCGGACAGAAAGAGGTAAAAATGTTGGATATACTGTGACCATAGTCGTCACACTCTTAGAAAAATGGCGGACAGAAAGAGGTCAAAATGGTGGACATAATGTGACCATTGTCGTCACATTCATAGAAAAATAGCGGACCGAAAGAAGTCAAAATGTTGAACATAATGGTACCATTGTCGTCACACTCTTAGAAAAATGGCAGACAGAAAGAGGTTAAAACTGTGGACATAATGTGACCATAGTCGTCACATTCATGGAAAAATGGCGGACAGAAAGAGGTCAAAATGTTGGATATAATGTGACCATAGTCGTCACATTCATAGAAAAGTGGAGGACAGAAAGAGGTTAAAATGGTGGACATAATGTGACCATGGGCGTCACATTCATAGAAAAGTGGCGGACAGAAAGAGGTCAAAATGGTGGACATGATGTGACCATGGGCGTCACATTCATAGAAAAATGACGGACAGAAAGAGGTTAAAACTGTGGACATAATGTGACCATTGTCGTCACATTCATAGAAAAATGGCGGACATAAAGAGGTCAAAATGGTGGACATAATGTGACCATAGTCGTCACATTCAAGGAAAAATGGCGGACAGAAAGAGGTCAAAATGTTGGATATAATGTGACCATAGTCGTCACACTCTTAGAAAAATGGCGGACAGAAAGAAGTCAAGATGGTGGACATAATGTGACCATTGTCGTCACACTCATAGAAAAATAGAGGACGGAAAGCAGTCAAAATGGTGGACATAATGTGACCATTGTCGTCTCCTTCTTAGAAAAATGGCGGACCGAAAGAGGTCAAAGTGGTGGACATAATATGACCATTGTCGTCTCCTTCATAGAAAAATGGCGGACAGAAAGAGTTCAAAATGGTGGACATAATGCTACAATTGTCGTCACACTCATAGAAAAATGACGGACGAAAAGCGGTCAATATGGTGGACATTATGTGACCATTGTCGTCACATTCATAGAAAAATGTCGGACAGGAAGAGGTCAAAACTGTGGACATAATGTGACCATTGTCGTCACACTCATGGAAAAATGGCGGTCAGAAAGACTTCAAAATGATGGACATAATTTCACCAGAGTCGTCACATTAATAGAAAAATGGCGGACAGAAAGAGGTTAAAGCTGTGGACATAATGTGACCATGGGCGTCACATTCAAAGTTAAATGGCGGACCGGAAGAAGTCAAAATGTTGAACATAATGTTACCATTGTCGTCACACTCTTAGAAAAATGGCAGACAGAAAGAGGTTAAAACTGTGGACATAATGTGACCATAGTCGTCACATTCAAGGAAAAATGGCGGACAGAAAGAGGTCAAGATGGTGGACATATTGTGACCATTGTCGTCACATGTAAAGGAAAATGGCGGATAGGAAGAGGTCAAAATGGTGGACATAATGTGACCATTGTCGTCACACTCATAGAAAAATGGCGGACAGAAAGAGGTCAAAATGGTGCACATAATGTTACCATTGTCGTCACATTCATAGAAAAATAACGGACAGAAAGAGATAAGAATGGTGGACATAATGCTCCCATTGTCGTCACATTCCTAGAAAAATGGCGGACCGAAAGATGTCAAAATGGTGGACATAATGTGACCAGAGTCGTCACATTCATAAAAAAATGGCGGACAGAAAGGGGTTAAAACTGTGGACATAATGCTCCCATTGTCGTCACATTCCTAGAAAAATGGCGGACAGAAAGAGGTCAAAATGGTGGACATAATGTGAACATTGTCGTCACAGTCATAGAAAAATAGAGGACGGAAAGCAGTCAAAATGGTGGACATAATATGACCATTGGCGTCTCCTTCATAAAAAAATGGCGGACAGAAAGAGGTCAAAATGGTGGACATAATGTGACCATTGTCGTCACATTCATTGAAAAATGGTGGTCAGAAAGAGGTCAAAATGATGGACATAATGTGACCATTGGCGTCTCCTTCATAGAAAAATGGCGGACAGAAAGAGGTCAAAATGGTGGATATAATGTGACCATTGTCGTCACATTTATTGAAAAATGGCGGACCGAATGAGGTCAAAATGGTGGACATAATGTGACCAGAGTCGTCACATTCATAGAAAAATGGCGGACAGAAAGAGGTCAAAATGGTGGACATAATGTGACCATTGTCGTCACATTCATAGAAAAATAGCGGACCGAAAGAGGTCAAAATGTTGAACATAATGTGACCATTGTCGTCACATTCAAGGAAAAATGGCGGACAGAAAGAGGTCAAAATGTTGGACATAATGTGACCATAGTCGTCACATTCATAGAAAAATGGCGGACAAAAAGACTTCAAAATGATGGACATAATTTCACCAGAGTCGTCACATTAATAGAAAAATGGCGGACAGAAAGAGGTTAAAACTGTGGACATAATGTGACCATAGTCGTCACATTCAAGGAAAAATGGCGGACAGAAAGAGGTCAAAATGTTGGATATAATGTGACCATAGTCGTCACATTCATAGAAAAGTGGAGGACAGAAAATGGTGGACATAATGTGACCATGGGCGTCACATTCATAGAGAAGTGGCGGATCGAAAGATGTCAAAGAGGTGGACATATTGTGATCATTGTCGTCACATTCATAGAAAAGTGGCGGACAGAAAGAGGTCAAAATAATGGACATAATGTGACCATGGGCGTCACATTCATAGAAAAATGGCGGACAGAAAGAGGTTAAAACTGTGGACATAATGTGACCATTGTCGTCACATTCATAGAAAAATGGCGGACATAAAGAGGTCAAAATGGTGGACATAATGTGACCATAGTCGTCACATTCAAGGAAAAATGTCGGACAGAAAGAGGTCAAAATGTTGGACATAATGTGACCATAGTCGTCACATTCATAGAAAAATGGCGGACAAAAAGACTTAAAAATATTGCACATAATGTGACCATTGTCGTCACATTCATAGAAAAATGGCGAACAGAAAGAGGTCAAGATGGTGGACATAATGTGACCATTGTCGTCACACTCATAGAAAAATAGAGGACGGAAAGCCGTCAAAATGGTGGACATAATGTGACCATTGTCGTCTCCTTCATAGAAAAATTGCGGACAGAAAGAGGTCAAAACGGTGGACATAATGTTACCATTGTCGACACACTCTTAGAAAAATGGCGGCAGAAAGAGGTCAACATGGTGGACATAATGTGACCATTATCGTCACACTCATAGAAAAATGACGGACGGAAAGCGGTCAAAATGGTGGACATAATGTGACCATTGTCGTCACACTCATAGAAAAATGGCGGTCAGAAAGATTTCAAAATGATGGACATAATGTGACCATTGTTGTCGGCTTCATGGAAAAATGGCGGACCGAAAGAGGTCAAAGTGGCGGACATAATGTGACCATTGTCGTCACACTCATAGAAAAATGGCGGAAAGGAAGAGGTCAAAATGGTGCACATAATGTGACCATAGTCGTCACATTCAAGGAATAATGGCGGACAGAAAGAGGTCAAGATGGGGGACATATTGTGACCATTGTCGTCACATGTAAAGGAAAATGGCGGACAGGAAGAGGTCAAAACTGTGGACATAATGTGACCATTGTCGTCACACTCATGGAAAAATGGCGGTCAGAAAGACTTCAAAATGATGGACATAATTTCACCAGAGTCGTCACATTAATAGAAAAATGGCGGACAGAAAGAGGTTAAAGCTGTGGACATAATGTGACCATGGGCGTCACATTCAAAGATAAATGGCGGACAGAAACAGTTCAAATGGTGGACATAATGTTACCATTGTCGTCACACTCATAGAAAAATGGCGGAAAGGAAGAGGTCAAAATGGGGCACATAATGTGACCATAGTCGTCACATTCAAGGAATAATGGCGGACAGAAAGAGGTCAAGATGGTGGACATATTGTGACCATTGTCATCACATTTAAAGGAAAATGGCGGACAGGAAGAGGTCAAAATGGTGGACATAATGTGACCATTGTCGTCACACTCATAGAAAAATGGCGGTCAGAAAGACTTCAAAATGATGGACATAATTTCACCAGAGTCGTCACATTAATAGAAAAATGGCAGACAGAAAGAGGTTAAAGCTGTGGACATAATGTGAACATGGGCGTCACATTCAAAGATAAATGGCGGACAGAAATACTTCAAATGGTGGACATAATGTTACCATTGTCGTCACACTCATAGAAAAATGGCGGAAAGGAAGAGGTCAAAATGGTGCACATAATGTGACCATAGTCGTCACATTCAAGGAATAATGGCGGACAGAAAGAGGTCAAGATGGTGGACATATTGTGACCATTGTCGTCACACTCATGGAAAAATGGCGGTCAGAAAGACTTCAAAATGATGGACATAATTTCACCAGAGTCGTCACATTAATAGAAAAATGGCGGACAGAAAGAGGTTAAAGCTGTGGACATAATGTGACCATGGGCGTCACATTCACAGATAAATGTCGGACAGAAAGAGTTCAAATGGTGGACATAATGTTACCATTGTCGTCACACTCATAGAAAAATGGCGGAAAGGAAGAAGTCAAAATGGTGCACATAATGTGACCATAGTCGTCACATTCAAGGAATAATGGCGGACAGAAAGAGGTCAAGATGGTGGACATATTGTGACCATTGTCGTCACATGTAAAGGAAATTGGCGGTCAGAAAGACTTCAAAATGATGGACATAATTTCACCAGAGTCGTCACACTCATAGAAAAATGGCGGAAAGGAAGAGGTCAAAATGGTGCACATAATGTGACCATAGTCGTCACATTCAAGGAATAATGGCGGACAGGAAGAGGTCAAAACTGTGGACATAATGTGACCATTGTCGTCACACTCATGGAAAAATGGCGGTCAGAAAGACTTCAAAATGATGGACATAATTTCACCAGAGTCGTCACATTAATAGAAAAATGGCGGACAGAAAGAGGTTAAAGCTGTGGACATAATGTGACCATGGGCGTCACATTCATAGAAAAATGGCGGACAGAAAGAGTTCAAATGGTGGACATAATGTAACCATTGTCGTCACACTCATAGAAAAATGGCGGAAAGGAAGAGGTCAAAATGGTGCACATAATGTGACCATAGTCGTCACATTCAAGGAATAATGGCGGACAGAAAGAGGTCAAGATGGTGGACATATTGTGACCATTGTCGTCACATGTAAAGGAAAATGGCGGACAGGAAGAGGTCAAAATGGTGGACATAATGTGACCATTGTCGTCACACTCATAGAAAAATGGCGGAAAGGAAGAGGTCAAAATGGTGCACATAATGTGACCATAGTCGTCACATTCAAGGAATAATGGCGGACAGAAAGAGGTCAAGATGGTGGACATATTGTGACCATTGTCGTCACATGTAAAGGAAAATGGCGGACAGGAAGAGGTCAAAATGGTGGACATAATGTGACCATTGTCGTCACACTCATAGAAAAATGGCGAACAGAAAGAGGTCAAAATGGTGAACATAATGTGACCATTGTCGTCACATTCATAGAAAAATAGCGGACCGAAAGAGGTCAAAATGTTGAACATAATGTTACCATTGTCGTCACACACTTAGAAAAATGGCAGACAGAAAGAGGTTAAAACTGTGGACATAATGTGACCATTGTCGTCACATTCATAGAAAAATAGCGGACCGAAAGAAGTCAAAATGTTGAACATAATGTTACCATTTTCGTCACACTCTTAGAAAAATGGCAGACAGAAAGAGGTTAAAACTGTGGACATAATGTGACCATAGTCGTCACATTCATGGAAAAATGGCGGACAGAAAGAGGTCAAAATGTTGGATATAATGTGACCATAGTCGTCACATTCATAGAAAAGTGGAGGACAGAAAGAGGTTAAAATGGTGGACATAATGTGACCATGGGCGTCACATTCATAAAAAAGTGGCGGATCGAAAGATGTCAAAAAGGTGGACATATTGTGACCATTGTCGTCACATTCATAGAAAAGTGGCGGACAGAAAGAGGTCAAAATGGTGGACATGATGTGACCATGGGCGTCACATTCATAGAAAAATGACGGACAGAAAGAGGTTAAAACTGTGGACATAATGTGACCATTGTCGTCACATTCATAGAAAAATGGCGGACATAAAGAGGTCAAAATGGTGGACATAATGTGACCAAAGTCGTCACATTCAAGGAAAAATGGCGGACAGGAAGAGGTCAAAACTGTGGACATAATGTGACCATTGTCGTCACACTCATGGAAAAATGGCGGTCAGAAAGACTTCAAAAGGATGGACATAATTTCACCAGAGTCGTCACATTAATAGAAAAATGGCGAACAGAAAGAGGTCAAGATGGTGGACATAATGTGACCATTGTCGTCACACTCATAGAAAAATAGAGGACGGAAAGCCGTCAAAATGGTGGACATAATGTGACCATTGTCGTCACATTCATAGAAAAATGTCGGACAGGAAGAGGTCAAAACGGTGGACATAATGTTACCATTGTCGACACACTCTTAGAAAAATGGCGGCAGAAAGAGGTCAAAATGGTGGACATAATGTGACCATTATCGTCACACTCATAGAAAAATGACGGACGGAAAGCGGTCAAAATGGTGGACATAATGTGACCATTGTCGTCACACTCATAGAAAAATGGCGGTCAGAAAGATTTCAAAATGATGAACATAATGTGACCATTGTTGTCGGCTTCATGGAAAGATGGCGGACCGAAAGAGGTCAAAGTGGTGGACATAATGTGACCATTGTCGTCTCCTTCATAGAAAAATGGCGGACAGAAAGAGTTCAAAATGGTGAACATAATGCTACAATTGTCGTCACACTCATAGAAAAATGACGGACGAAAAGCGGTCAAAATGGTGGACATTAAGTGACCATTGTCGTCACATTCATAGAAAAATGTCGGACAGGAAGAGGTCAAAACTGTGGACATAATGTGACCATTGTCGTCACACTCATGGAAAAATGGCGGTCAGAAAGACTTCAAAATGATGGACATAATTTCACCAGAGTCGTCACATTAATAGAAAAATGGCGGGCAGAAAGAGGTTAAAGCTGTGGACATAATGTGACCATGGGCGTCACATTCAAAGATAAATGTCGGACAGAAAGAGTTCAAATGGTGGACATAATGTTACCATTGTCGTCACACTCATAGAAAAATGGCGGAAAGGAAGAGGTCAAAATGGTGCACATAATGTGACCATAGTCGTCACATTCAAGGAATAATGGCGGACAGAAAGAGGTCAAGATGGTGGACATATTGTGACCATTGTCGTCACATGTAAAGGAAATTGGCGGTCAGAAAGACTTCAAAATGATGGACATAATTTCACCAGAGTCGTCACACTCATAGAAAAATGGCGGAAAGGAAGAGGTCAAAATGGTGCACATAATGTGACCATAGTCGTCACATTCAAGGAATAATGGCGGACAGGAAGAGGTCAAAACTGTGGACATAATGTGACCATTGTCGTCACACTCATGGAAAATTGGCGGTCAGAAAGACTTCAAAAGGATGGACATAATTTCACCAGAGTCGTCACATTAATAGAAAAATGGCGAACAGAAAGAGGTCAAGATGGTGGACATAATGTGACCATTGTCGTCACACTCATAGAAAAATAGAGGACGGAAAGCCGTCAAAATGGTGGACATAATGTGACCATTGTCGTCTCCTTCATAGAAAAATGGCGGACAGAAAGAGGTCAAAACGGTGGACATAATGTTACCATTGTCGACACACTCTTAGAAAAATGGCGGCAGAAAGAGGTCAAAATGGTGGACATAATGTGACCATTATCGTCACACTCATAGAAAAATGACGGACGGAAAGCGGTCAAAATGGTGGACATAATGTGACCATTGTCGTCACACTCATAGAAAAATGGCGGTCAGAAAGATTTCAAAATGATGAACATAATGTGACCATTGTTGTCGGCTTCATGGAAAGATGGCGGACCGAAAGAGGTCAAAGTGGTGGACATAATGTGACCATTGTCGTCTCCTTCATAGAAAAATGGCGGACAGAAAGAGTTCAAAATGGTGAACATAATGCTACAATTGTCGTCACACTCATAGAAAAATGACGGACGAAAAGCGGTCAAAATGGTGGACATTAAGTGACCATTGTCGTCACATTCATAGAAAAATGTCGGACAGGAAGAGGTCAAAACTGTGGACATAATGTGACCATTGTCGTCACACTCATGGAAAAATGGCGGTCAGAAAGACTTCAAAATGATGGACATAATTTCACCAGAGTCGTCACATTAATAGAAAATGGCGGGCAGAAAGAGGTTAAAGCTGTGGACATAATGTGACCATGGGCGTCACATTCAAAGATAAATGTCGGACAGAAAGAGTTCAAATGGTGGACATAATGTTACCATTGTCGTCACACTCATAGAAAAATGGCGGAAAGGAAGAGGTCAAAATGGTGCACATAATGTGACCATAGTCGTCACATTCAAGGAATAATGGCGGACAGAAAGAGGTCAAGATGGTGGACATATTGTGACCATTGTCGTCACATGTAAAGGAAATTGGCGGTCAGAAAGACTTCAAAATGATGGACATAATTTCACCAGAGTCGTCACACTCATAGAAAAATGGCGGAAAGGAAGAGGTCAAAATGGTGCACATAATGTGACCATAGTCGTCACATTCAAGGAATAATGGCGGACAGGAAGAGGTCAAAACTGTGGACATAATGTGACCATTGTCGTCACACTCATGGAAAAATGGCGGTCAGAAAGACTTCAAAAGGATGGATATAATTTCACCAGAGTCGTCACATTAATAGAAAAATGGCGAACAGAAAGAGGTCAAGATGGTGGACATAATGTGACCATTGTCGTCACACTCATAGAAAAATAGAGGACGGAAAGCCGTCAAAATGGTGGACATAATGTGACCATTGTCGTCTCCTTCATAGAAAAATGGCGGACAGAAAGAGGTCAAAACGGTGGACATAATGTTACCATTGTCGACACACTCTTAGAAAAATGGCGGCAGAAAGAGGTCAAAATGGTGGACATAATGTGACCATTATCGTCACACTCATAGAAAAATGACGGACGGAAAGCGGTCAAAATGGTGGACATAATGTGACCATTGTCGTCACACTCATAGAAAAATGGCGGTCAGAAAGATTTCAAAATGATGGACATAATGTGACCATTGTTGTCGGCTTCATGGAAAGATGGCGGACCGAAAGAGGTCAAAGTGGTGGACATAATGTGACCATTGTCGTCTCCTTCATAGAAAAATGGCATAATGTGGACATAATGTGACCATGGGCGTCACATTCAAAGATAAATGTCGGACAGAAAGAGTTCAAATGGTGGACATAATGTTACCATTGTCGTCACACTCATAGAAAAATGGCGGAAAGGAAGAGGTCAAAATGGTGCACATAATGTGACCATAGTCGTCACATTCAAGGAATAATGGCGGACAGAAAGAGGTCAAGATGGTGGACATATTGTGACCATTGTCGTCACATGTAAAGGAAATTGGCGGTCAGAAAGACTTCAAAATGATGGACATAATTTCACCAGAGTCGTCACACTCATAGAAAAATGGCGGAAAGGAAGAGGTCAAAATGGTGCACATAATGTGACCATAGTCGTCACATTCAAGGAATAATGGCGGACAGGAAGAGGTCAAAACTGTGGACATAATGTGACCATTGTCGTCACACTCATGGAAAAATGGCGGTCAGAAAGACTTCAAAAGGATGGACATAATTTCACCAGAGTCGTCACATTAATAGAAAAATGGCGAACAGAAAGAGGTCAAGATGGTGGACATAATGTGACCATTGTCGTCACACTCATAGAAAAATAGAGGACGGAAAGCCGTCAAAATGGTGGACATAATGTGACCATTGTCGTCACATTCATAGAAAAATGTCGGACAGGAAGAGGTCAAAACGGTGGACATAATGTTACCATTGTCGACACACTCTTAGAAAAATGGCGGCAGAAAGAGGTCAAAATGGTGGACATAATGTGACCATTATCGTCACACTCATAGAAAAATGACGGACGGAAAGCGGTCAAAATGGTGGACATAATGTGACCATTGTCGTCACACTCATAGAAAAATGGCGGTCAGAAAGATTTCAAAATGATGAACATAATGTGACCATTGTTGTCGGCTTCATGGAAAGATGGCGGACCGAAAGAGGTCAAAGTGGTGGACATAATGTGACCATTGTCGTCTCCTTCATAGAAAAATGGCGGACAGAAAGAGTTCAAAATGGTGAACATAATGCTACAATTGTCGTCACACTCATAGAAAAATGACGGACGAAAAGCGGTCAAAATGGTGGACATTAAGTGACCATTGTCGTCACATTCATAGAAAAATGTCGGACAGGAAGAGGTCAAAACTGTGGACATAATGTGACCATTGTCGTCACACTCATGGAAAAATGGCGGTCAGAAAGACTTCAAAATGATGGACATAATTTCACCAGAGTCGTCACATTAATAGAAAAATGGCGGGCAGAAAGAGGTTAAAGCTGTGGACATAATGTGACCATGGGCGTCACATTCAAAGATAAATGTCGGACAGAAAGAGTTCAAATGGTGGACATAATGTTACCATTGTCGTCACACTCATAGAAAAATGGCGGAAAGGAAGAGGTCAAAATGGTGCACATAATGTGACCATAGTCGTCACATTCAAGGAATAATGGCGGACAGAAAGAGGTCAAGATGGTGGACATATTGTGACCATTGTCGTCACATGTAAAGGAAATTGGCGGTCAGAAAGACTTCAAAATGATGGACATAATTTCACCAGAGTCGTCACACTCATAGAAAAATGGCGGAAAGGAAGAGGTCAAAATGGTGCACATAATGTGACCATAGTCGTCACATTCAAGGAATAATGGCGGACAGGAAGAGGTCAAAACTGTGGACATAATGTGACCATTGTCGTCACACTCATGGAAAAATGGCGGTCAGAAAGACTTCAAAATGATGGATATAATTTCACCAGAGTCGTCACATTAATAGAAAAATGGCGAACAGAAAGAGGTCAAGATGGTGGACATAATGTGACCATTGTCGTCACACTCATAGAAAAATAGAGGACGGAAAGCCGTCAAAATGGTGGACATAATGTGACCATTGTCGTCTCCTTCATAGAAAAATGGCGGACAGAAAGAGGTCAAAACGGTGGACATAATGTTACCATTGTCGACACACTCTTAGAAAAATGGCGGCAGAAAGAGGTCAAAATGGTGGACATAATGTGACCATTATCGTCACACTCATAGAAAAATGACGGACGGAAAGCGGTCAAAATGGTGGACATAATTTGACCATTGTCGTCACACTCATAGAAAAATGGCGGTCAGAAAGATTTCAAAATGATGGACATAATGTGACCATTGTTGTCGGCTTCATGGAAAGATGGCGGACCGAAAGAGGTCAAAGTGGTGGACATAATGTGACCATTGTCGTCTCCTTCATAGAAAAATGGCGGACAGAAAGAGTTCAAAATGGTGAACATAATGCTACAATTGTCGTCACACTCATAGAAAAATGACGGACGAAAAGCGGTCAAAATGGTGGACATTAAGTGACCATTGTCGTCACATTCATAGAAAAATGTCGGACAGGAAGAGGTCAAAACTGTGGACATAATGTGACCATTGTCGTCACACTCATGGAAAAATGGCGGTCAGAAAGACTTCAAAATGATGGACATAATTTCACCAGAGTCGTCACATTAATAGAAAAATGGCGGGCAGAAAGAGGTTAAAGCTGTGGACATAATGTGACCATGGGCGTCACATTCAAAGATAAATGTCGGACAGAAAGAGTTCAAATGGTGGACATAATGTTACCATTGTCGTCACACTCATAGAAAAATGGCGGAAAGGAAGAGGTCAAAATGGTGCACATAATGTGACCATAGTCGTCACATTCAAGGAATAATGGCGGACAGAAAGAGGTCAAGATGGTGGACATATTGTGACCATTGTCGTCACATGTAAAGGAAATTGGCGGTCAGAAAGACTTCAAAATGATGGACATAATTTCACCAGAGTCGTCACACTCATAGAAAAATGGCGGAAAGGAAGAGGTCAAAATGGTGCACATAATGTGACCATAGTCGTCACATTCAAGGAATAATGGCGGACAGAAAGAGGTCAAGATGGTGGACATAATGTGACCATGGGCGTCACATTCAAAGATAAATGGCGGACAGAAAGAGTTCAAATGGTGGACATAATGTGACCATTATCGTCACACTCATAGAAAAATGGCGGCAGAAAGAGGTCAAAATGGTGGACATAATGTGACCACTATCGTCACACTCATAGAAAAATGACGGACGGAAAGCGGTCAAAATGGTGGACATAATGTGACCATTGTCGTCACATTCAAAGAAAAATGGCGGACAGAAAGAGGTCAAGATGGTGGACATAATGTGACCATTGTCGTCACACTCATAGAAAAATAGAGGACTTAAAGCAGTCAAAATGGTGGACATAATGTGACCATTGTCGTCTGCTTCATAGAAAAATTGCGGACAGAAAGAGGTCAAAACGGTGGACATAATGTGACCATTGTCGACACACTCTTAGAAAAATGACGGACGGAATAAGGTCAAAATGGTGGACATATTGTTACCATTGTCGACACATTCAAAGAAAAATGGCGGACAGAAAGAGGTCAAAACGGTGGACATAATGTGACCATTGTCGTCACACTCATAGAAAAATGGCGGACGGAAAGCGGTCAAAATGGTGGACATAATGTGACCATTGTCGTCACATTCAAAGAAAAATGGCGGACAGAAAGAGGTCAAGATGGTGGACATAATGTGACCATTGTCGTCACACTCATAGAAAAATAGAGGACGGAAAGCAGTCAAAATGGTGGACATAATGTGACCATTGTCGTCTCCTTCATAGAAAAATTGCGGACAAAAAGAGGTCAAAACGGTGGACATAATGTGACCATGGGCGTCACATTCAAAGATAAATGGCGGACAGAAAGAGTTCAAATGGTGGACATAATGTTACCATTGTCGACACACTCTTAGAAAAATGGCGGCAGAAAGAGGTCAAAATGGTAGACATAATGCTACAATATTCGTCACACTCATAGAAAAATGACGGACGAAAAGCGGTCAAAATGGTGGACATTATGTGACCATTGTCGTCACATTCATAGAAAAATGTCGGACAGGAAGAGGTCAAAACTGTGGACATAATGTGACCATTGTCGTCACACTCATGGAAAAATGGCGGTCAGAAAGACTTCAAAATGATGGACATAATTTCACCAGAGTCGTCACATTAATAGAAAAATGGCGGACAGAAAGAGGTTAAAGCTGTGGACATAATGTGACCATGGGCGTCACATTCAAAGATAAATGGCGGACAGAAACAGTTCAAATGGTGGACATAATGTTACCATTGTCGTCACACTCATAGAAAAATGGCGGAAAGGAAGAGGTCAAAATGGTGCACATAATGTGACCATAGTCGTCACATTCAAGGAATAATGGCGGACAGAAAGAGGTCAAGATGGTGGACATATTGTGACCATTGTCGTCACATGTAAAGGAAAATGTCGGACAGGAAGAGGTCAAAACTGTGGACATAATGTGACCATTGTCGTCACACTCATGGAAAATGGCGGTCAGAAAGACTTCAAAATGATGGACATAATTTCACCAGAGTCGTCACATTAATAGAAAAATGGCGGACAGAAAGAGGTTAAAGCTGTGGACATAATGTGACCATGGGCGTCACATTCATAGATAAATGGCGGACAGAAAGAGTTCAAATGGTGGACATAATGTGACCATTATCGTCACACTCATAGAAAAATGGCGGCAGAAAGAGGTCAAAATGGTGGACATAATGTGACCATTATCGTCACACTCAAAGAAAAATGACGGACGAAAAGCGGTCAAAATGGTGGACATTAAGTGACCATTGTCGTCACATTCATAGAAAAATGTCGGACAGGAAGAGGTCAAAACTGTGGACATAATGTGACCATTGTCGTCACACTCATGGAAAAATGGCGGTCAGAAAGACTTCAAAATGATGGACATAATTTCACCAGAGTCGTCACATTAATAGAAAAATGGCGGACAGAAAGAGGTTAAAGCTGTGGACATAATGTGACCATGGGCGTCACATTGAAAGATAAATGGCGGACAGAAAGAGTTCAAATGGTGGACATAATGTGACCATTATCGTCACACTCATAGAAAAATAGCGGCAGAAAGAGGTCAAAATGGTGAACATAATGCTACAATTGTCGTCACACTCATAGAAAAATGACGGACGAAAAGCGGTCAAAATGGTGGACATTAAGTGACCATTGTCGTCACATTCATAGAAAAATTTCGGACAGGAAGAGGTCAAAACTGTGGACATAATGTGACCATTGTCGTCACACTCATGGAAAAATGGCGGTCAGAAAGACTTCAAAATGATGGACATAATTTCACCAGAGTCGTCACATGAATAGAAAAATGGCGGACAGAAAGAGGTTAAAGCTGTGGACATAATGTGACCATGGGCGTCACATTCAAAGATAAATGGCGGACAGAAACAGTTCAAATGGTGGACATAATGTTACCATTGTCGTCACACTCATAGAAAAATGGCGGAAAGGAAGAGGTCAAAATGGTGCACATAATGTGACCATAGTCGTCACATTCAAGGAATAATGGCGGACAGAAAGAGGTCAAGATGGTGGACATATTGTGACCATTGTCGTCACATGTAAAGGAAAATGTCGGACAGAAAGAGGTCAAGATGGTGGACATAATGTGACCATTGTCGTCACACTCATACAAAAATAGAGGACTTAAAGCAGTCAAAATGGTGGACATAATGTGACCATTGTCGTCTCCTTCATAGAAAAATTGCGGACAGAAAGAGGTCAAAACGGTGGACATAATGTGACCATTGTCGTCACACTCATGGAAAAATGGCGGTCAGAAAGACTTCAAAATGATGGACATAATTTCACCAGAGTCGTCACATTAATAGAAAAATGGCGGACAGAAAGAGGTTAAAGCTGTGGACATAATGTGACCATGGGCGTCACATTCAAAGATAAATGGCGGACAGAAAGAGTTCAAATGGTGGACATAATGTGACCATTATCGTCACACTCATAGAAAAATGGCGGCAGAAAGAGGTCAAAATGGTGGACATAATGTGACCATTATCGTCACACTCATAGAAAAATGACGGACGGAAAGCGGTCAAAATGGTGGACATAATGTGACCATTGTCGTCACATTCAAAGAAAAATGGCGGACAGAAAGAGGTCAAGATGGTGGACATAATGTGACCATTGTCGTCACACTCATAGAAAAATAGAGGACTTAAAGCAGTCAAAATGGTGGACATAATGTGACCATTGTCGTCTCCTTCATAGAAAAATTGCGGACAGAAAGAGGTCAAAACGGTGGACATAATGTGACCATTGTCGACACACTCTTAGAAAAATGACGGACGGAATAAGGTCAAAATGGTGGACATATTGTTACCATTGTCGACACATTCAAAGAAAAATGGCGGACAGAAAGAGGTCAAAATGGTGGACATAATGTGACCATTGTCGTCACACTCATAGAAAAATGGCGGACGGAAAGCGGTCAAAATGGTGGACATAATGTGACCATTGTCGTCACATTCAAAGAAAAATGGCGGACAGAAAGAGGTCAAGATGGTGGACATAATGTGACCATTGTCGTCACACTTATAGAAAAATAGAGGACGGAAAGCAGTCAAAATGGTGGACATAATGTGACCATTGTCGTCACACTCATAGAAAAATGGCGGTCAGAAAGGCTTCAAAATGATGGACATAATTTCACCAGAGTCGTCACATTAATAGAAAAATGGCGGACAGAAAGAGGTTAAAGCTGTGGACATAATGTGACCATGGGCGTCACATTCAAAGATAAATGGCGGACAGAAAGAGTTCAAATGGTGGACATAATGTGACCATTATCGTCACACTCATAGAAAAATGGCGGCAGAAAGAGGTCAAAATGGTGGACATAATGTGACCATTATCGTCACATTCAAAGAAAAATGGCGGACAGAAAGAGGTCAAGATGGTGGACATAATGTGACCATTGTCGTCACACTCATAGAAAAATAGAGGACTTAAAGCAGTCAAAATGGTGGACATAATGTGACCATTGTCGTCTCCTTCATAGAAAAATTGCGGACAGAAAGAGGTCAAAACGGTGGACATAATGTGACCATTGTCGACACACTCTTAGAAAAATGACGGACGGAATAAGGTCAAAATGGTGGACATATTGTTACCATTGTCGACACATTCAAAGAAAAATGGCGGACAGAAAGAGGTCAAAATGGTGGACATAATGTGACCATTGTCGTCACACTCATAGAAAAATGGCGGACGGAAAGCGGTCAAAATGGTGGACATAATGTGACCATTGTCGTCACATTCAAAGAAAAATGGCGGACAGAAAGAGGTCAAGATGGTGGACATAATGTGACCATTGTCGTCACACTCATAGAAAAATAGAGGACGGAAAGCAGTCAAAATGGTGGACATAATGTGACCATTGTCGTCTCCTTCATAGAAAAATTGCGGACAGAAAGAGGTCAAAACGGTGGACATAATGTGACCATTGTCGTCACGCTCATAGAAAAATGACGGACGGAATAAGGTTAAAGCTGTGGACATAATGTGACCATGGGCGTCACATTCAAAGATAAATGGCGGACAGAAAGAGTTCAAATGGTGGACATAATGTTACCATTGTCGACACACTCTTAGAAAAATGGCGGCAGAAAGAGGTCAAAATGGTGGACATAATGCTACAATTGTCGTCACACTCATAGAAAAATGACGGACGAAAAGCGGTCAAAATGGTGGACATTATGTGACCATTGTCGTCACATTCATAGAAAAATGTCGGACAGGAAGAGGTCAAAACTGTGGACATAATGTGACCATTGTCGTCACACTCATGGAAAAATGGCGGTCAGAAAGACTTCAAAATGATGGACATAATTTCACCAGAGTCGTCACATTAATAGAAAAATGGCGGACAGAAAGAGGTTAAAGCTGTGGACATAATGTGACCATGGGCGTCACATTCAAAGATAAATGGCGGACAGAAACAGTTCAAATGGTGGACATAATGTTACCATTGTCGTCACACTCATAGAAAAATGGCGGAAAGGAAGAGGTCAAAATGGTGCACATAATGTGACCATAGTCGTCACATTCAAGGAATAATGGCGGACAGAAAGAGGTCAAGATGGTGGACATATTGTGACCATTGTCGTCACATGTAAAGGAAAATGGCGGACAGGAAGAGGTAAAATGGTGGACATAATGTGACCATTGTCGTCACACTCATAGAAAAATGGCGGTCAGAAAGACTTCAAAATGATGGACATAATTTCACCAGAGTCGTCACATTAATAGAAAAATGGCGGACAGAAAGAGGTTAAAGCTGTGGACATAATGTGACCATGGGCGTCACATTCAAAGATAAATGGCGGACAGAAACAGTTCAAATGGTGGACATAATGTGACCATTGTCGTCACACTCATAGAAAAATGGCGGAAAGGCAGAGGTCAAAATGGTGCACATAATGTGACCATAGTCGTCACATTCAAGGAATAATGGCGGACAGAAAGAGGTCAAGATGGTGGACATATTGTGACCATTGTCGTCACATGTAAAGGAAAATGTCGGACAGGAAGAGGTCAAAACTGTGGACATAATGTGACCATTGTCGTCACACTCATGGAAAAATGGCGGTCAGAAAGACTTCAAAATGATGGACATAATTTCACCAGAGTCGTCACATTAATAGAAAAATGGCGGACAGAAAGAGGTTAAAGCTGTGGACATAATGTGACCATGGGCGTCACATTCAAAGATAAATGGCGGACAGAAAGAGTTCAAATGGTGGACATAATGTGACCATTATCGTCACACTCATAGAAAAATGGCGGCAGAAAGAGGTCAAAATGGTGGACATAATGTGACCATTATCGTCACACTCATAGAAAAATGACGGACGGAAAGCGGTCAAAATGGTGGACATAATGTGACCATTGTCGTCACATTCAAAGAAAAATGGCGGACAGAAAGAGGTCAAGATGGTGGACATAATGTGACCATTGTCGTCACACTCATAGAAAAATAGAGGACTTAAAGCAGTCAAAATGGTGGACATAATGTGACCATTGTCGTCTCCTTCATAGAAAAATTGCGGACAGAAAGAGGTCAAAACGGTGGACATAATGTGACCATTGTCGACACACTCTTAGAAAAATGACGGACGGAATAAGGTCAAAATGGTGGACATATTGTTACCATTGTCGACACATTCAAAGAAAAATGGCGGACAGAAAATGGTCAAAATGGTGGACATAATGTGACCATTGTCGTCACACTCATAGAAAAATGGCGGACGGAAAGCGGTCAAAATGGTGGACATAATGTGACCATTGTCGTCACATTCAAAGAAAAATGGCGGACAGAAAGAGGTCAAGATGGTGGACATAATGTGACCATTGTCGTCACACTCATAGAAAAATAGAGGACGGAAAGCAGTCAAAATGGTGGACATAATGTGACCATTGTCGTCTCCTTCATAGAAAAATTGCGGACAGAAAGAGGTCAAAACGGTGGACATAATGTGACCATTGTCGTCACGCTCATAGAAAAATGACGGACGGAATAAGGTTAAAGCTGTGGACATAATGTGACCATGGGCGTCACATTCAAAGATAAATGGCGGACAGAAAGAGTTCAAATGGTGGACATAATGTTACCATTGTCGACACACTCTTAGAAAAATGGCGGCAGAAAGAGGTCAAAATGGTGGACATAATGCTACAATTGTCGTCACACTCATAGAAAAATGATGGACGAAAAGCGGTCAAAATGGTGGACATTATGTGACCATTGTCGTCACATTCATAGAAAAATGTCAGACAGGAAGAGGTCAAAACTGTGGACATAATGTGACCATTGTCGTCACACTCATGGAAAAATGGCGGTCAGAAAGACTTCAAAATGATGGACATAATTTCACCAGAGTCGTCACATTAATAGAAAAATGGTGGACAGAAAGAGGTTAAAGCTGTGGACATATTGTGACCATGGGCGTCACATTCAAAGATAAATGGCGGACAGAAACAGTTCAAATGGTGGACATAATGTTACCATTGTCGTCACACTCATAGAAAAATGGCGGAAAGGAAGAGGTCAAAATGGTGCACATAATGTGACCATAGTCGTCACATTCAAGGAATAATGGCGGACAGAAAGAGGTCAAGATGGTGGACATATTGTGACCATTGTCGTCACATGTAAAGGAAAATGGCGGACAGGAAGAGGTCAAAACTGTGGACATAATGTGACCATTGTCGTCACACTCATGGAAAAATGGCGGTCAGAAAGACTTCAAAATGATGGACATAATTTCACCAGAGTCGTCACATTAATAGAAAAATGGCGGACAGAAAGAGGTTAAAGCTGTGGACATAATGTGACCATGGGCGTCACATTCAAAGATAAATGGCGGACAGAAAGAGTTCAAATGGTGGACATAATGTGACCATTATCGTCACACTCATAGAAAAATGGCGGCAGAAAGAGGTCAAAATGGTGGACATAATGTGACCATTATCGTCACACTCATAGAAAAATGACGGACGGAAAGCGGTCAAAATGGTGGACATAATGTGACCATTGTCGTCACATTCAAAGAAAAATGGCGGACAGAAAGAGGTCAAGATGGTGGACATAATGTGACCATTGTCGTCACACTCATAGAAAAATAGAGGACTTAAAGCAGTCAAAATGGTGGACATAATGTGACCATTGTCGTCTCCTTCATAGAAAAATTGCGGACAGAAAGAGGTCAAAACGGTGGACATAATGTGACCATTGTCGACACACTCTTAGAAAAATGACGGACGGAATAAGGTCAAAATGGTGGACATATTGTTACCATTGTCGACACATTCAAAGAAAAATGGCGGACAGAAAGAGGTCAAAATGGTGGACATAATGTGACCATTGTCGTCACACTCATAGAAAAATGGCGGACGGAAAGCGGTCAAAATGGTGGACATAATGTGACCATTGTCGTCACATTCAAAGAAAAATGGCGGACAGAAAGAGGTCAAGATGGTGGACATAATGTGACCATTGTCGTCACATTCTTAGAAAAATAGAGGACGGAAAGCAGTCAAAATGGTGGACATAATGTGACCATTGTCGTCTCCTTCATAGAAAAATTGCGGACAGAAAGAGGTCAAAACGGTGGACATAATGTGACCATTGTCGTCACGCTCATAGAAAAATGACGGACGGAATAAGGTTAAAGCTGTGGACATAATGTGACCATGGGCGTCACATTCAAAGATAAATGGCGGACAGAAAGAGTTCAAATGGTGGACATAATGTTACCATTGTCGACACACTCTTAGAAAAATGGCGGCAGAAAGAGGTCAAAATGGTGGACATAATGCTACAATTGTCGTCACACTCATAGAAAAATGACGGACGAAAAGCGGTCAAAATGGTGGACATTATGTGACCATTGTCGTCACATTCATAGAAAAATGTCAGACAGGAAGAGGTCAAAACTGTGGACATAATGTGATCATTGTCGTCACACTCATGGAAAAATGGCGGTCAGAAAGACTTCAAAATGATGGACATAATTTCACCAGAGTCGTCACATTAATAGAAAAATGGCGGACAGAAAGAGGTTAAAGCTGTGGACATATTGTGACCATGGGCGTCACATTCAAAGATAAATGGCGGACAGAAACAGTTCAAATGGTGGACATAATGTTACCATTGTCGTCACACTCATAGAAAAATGGCGGAAAGGAAGAGGTCAAAATGGTGCACATAATGTGACCATAGTCGTCACATTCAAGGAATAATGGCGGACAGAAAGAGGTCAAGATGGTGGACATATTGTGACCATTGTCGTCACATTCCAAGAAAAATGGCGGACCGAAAGAGGTCAAAATGGTGGACATAATGTGACCATTGTCGTCACACTCATGGAAAAATGGCGGTCAGAAAGACTTCAAAATGATGGACATAATTTCACCAGAGTCGTCACATTAATAGAAAAATGGCGGACAGAAAGAGGTTAAAGCTGTGGACATAATGTGACCATGGGCGTCACATTCAAAGATAAATGGCGGACAGAAACAGTTCAAATGGTGGACATAATGTTACCATTGTCGTCACACTCATAGAAAAATGGCGGAAAGGAAGAGGTCAAAATGGTGCACATAATGTGACCATAGTCGTCACATTCAAGGAATAATGGCGGACAGAAAGAGGTCAAGATGGTGGACATATTGTGACCATTGTCGTCACATGTAAAGGAAAATGGCGGACAGGAAGAGGTAAAATGGTGGACATAATGTGACCATTGTCGTCACACTCATAGAAAAATGGCGGTCAGAAAGGCTTCAAAATGATGGACATAATTTCACCAGAGTCGTCACATTAATATAAAAATGGCGGACAGAAAGAGGTTAAAGCTGTGGACATAATGTGACCATGGGCGTCACATTCAAAGATAAATGGCGGACAGAAACAGTTCAAATGGTGGACATAATGTGACCATTGTCGTCACACTCATAGAAAAATGGCGGAAAGGAAGAGGTCAAAATGGTGCACATAATGTGACCATAGTCGTCACATTCAAGGAATAATGGCGGACAGAAAGAGGTCAAGATGGTGGACATATTGTGACCATTGTCGTCACATGTAAAGGAAAATGGCGGACAGGAAGAGGTAAAATGGTGGACATAATGTGACCATTGTCGTCACATTCATAGAAAAATGTCAGACAGGAAGAGGTCAAAACTGTGGACATAATGTGACCATTGTCGTCACACTCATGGAAAAATGGCGGTCAGAAAGACTTCAAAATGATGGACATAATTTCACCAGAGTCGTCACATTAATAGAAAAATGGCGGACAGAAAGAGGTTAAAGCTGTGGACATAATGTGACCATGGGCGTCACACTCATAGAAAAATAGAGGACGGAAAGCAGTCAAAATGGTGGACATAATGTGACCATTGTCGTCTCCTTCATAGAAAAATTGCGGACAGAAAGAGGTCAAAACGGTGGACATAATGTGACCATTGTCGTCACGCTCATAGAAAAATGACGGACGGAATAAGGTTAAAGCTGTGGACATAATGTGACCATGGGCGTCACATTCAAAGATAAATGGCGGACAGAAAGAGTTCAAATGGTGGACATAATGTTACCATTGTCGACACACTCTTAGAAAAATGGCGGCAGAAAGAGGTCAAAATGGTGGACATAATGCTACAACTGTCGTCACACTCATAGAAAAATGACGGACGAAAAGCGGTCAAAATGGTGGACATTATGTGACCATTGTCGTCACATTCATAGAAAAATGTCAGACAGGAAGAGGTCAAAACTGTGGACATAATGTGATCATTGTCGTCACACTCATGGAAAAATGGCGGTCAGAAAGACTTCAAAATGATGGACATAATTTCACCAGAGTCGTCACATTAATAGAAAAATGGCGGACAGAAAGAGGTTAAAGCTGTGGACATATTGTGACCATGGGCGTCACATTCAAAGATAAATGGCGGACAGAAACAGTTCAAATGGTGGACATAATGTTACCATTGTCGTCACACTCATAGAAAAATGGCGGAAAGGAAGAGGTCAAAATGGTGCACATAATGTGACCATAGTCGTCACATTCAAGGAATAATGGCGGACAGAAAGAGGTCAAGATGGTGGACATATTGTGACCATTGTCGTCACATGTAAAGGAAAATGGCGGACAGGAAGAGGTCAAAACTGTGGACATAATGTGACCATTGTCGTCACACTCATGGAAAAATGGCGGTCAGAAAGACTTCAAAATGATGGACATAATTTCACCAGAGTCGTCACATTAATAGAAAAATGGCGGACAGAAAGAGGTTAAAGCTGTGGACATAATGTGACCATGGGCGTCACATTCAAAGATAAATGGCGGACAGAAACAGTTCAAATGGTGGACATAATGTTACCATTGTCGTCACACTCATAGAAAAATGGCGGAAAGGAAGAGGTCAAAATGGTGCACATAATGTGACCATAGTCGTCACATTCAAGGAATAATGGCGGACAGAAAGAGGTCAAGATGGTGGACATATTGTGACCATTGTCGTCACATGTAAAGGAAAATGGCGGACAGGAAGAGGTAAAATGGTGGACATAATGTGACCATTGTCGTCACACTCATAGAAAAATGGCGGTCAGAAAGGCTTCAAAATGATGGACATAATTTCACCAGAATCGTCACATTAATATAAAAATGGCGGACAGAAAGAGGTTAAAGCTGTGGACATAATGTGACCATGGGCGTCACACTCATGGAAAAATGGCGGACAGAAAGAGTTCAAATGGTGGACATAATGTGACCATTATCGTCACACTCATAGAAAAATGGCGGCAGAAAGAGGTCAAAATGGTGGACATAATGTGACCATTATCGTCACACTCATAGAAAAATGACGGACGGAAAGCGGTCAAAATGGTGGACATAATGTGACCATTGTCGTCACATTCAAAGAAAAATGGCGGACAGAAAGAGGTCAAGATGGTGGACATATTGTGACCATTGTCGTCACATGTAAAGGAAAATGGCGGACAGGAAGAGGTCAAAATGGTGGACATAATGTGACCATTATCGTCACACTCATAGAAAAATGACGGACGGAAAGCGGTCAAAATGGTGGACATAATGTGACCATTGTCGTCACATTCAAAGAAAAATGGCGGACAGAAAGAGGTCAAGATGGTGGACATATTGTGACCATTGTCGTCACATGTAAAGGAAAATGGCGGACAGGAAGAGGTCAAAATGGTGGACATAATGTGACCATTATCGTCACACTCATAGAAAAATGACGGACGGAAAGCGGTCAAAATGGTGCACATAATGTGACCATAGTCGTCACATTCAAGGAATAATGGCGGACAGAAAGAGGTCAAGATGGTGGACATATTGTGACCATTGTCGTCACATGTAAAGGAAAATGGCGGACAGGAAGAGGTCAAAATGGTGGACATAATGTGACCATTATCGTCACACTCATAGAAAAATGACGGACGGAAAGCGGTCAAAATGGTGGACATAATGTGACCATTGTCGTCACATTCAAAGAAAAATGGCGGACAGAAAGAGGTCAAGATGGTGGACATAATGTGACCATTGTCGTCACACTCATAGAAAAATAGAGGACTTAAAGCAGTCAAAATGGTGGACATAATGTGACCATTATCGTCACACTCATAGAAAAATGGCGGCAGAAAGAGGTCAAAATGGTGGACATAATGTGACCATTGTCGTCACACTCATAGAAAAATGGCGGAAAGGAAGAGGTCAAAATGGTGCACATAATGTGACCATAGTCGTCACATTTAAGGAATAATGGCGGACAGAAAGAGGTCAAGATGGTGGACATATTGTGACCATTGTCGTCACATGTAAAGGAAAATGTCGGACAGGAAGAGGTCAAAACTGTGGACATAATGTGACCATTGTCGTCACACTCATGGAAAAATGGCGGTCAGAAAGACTTCAAAATGATGGACATAATTTCACCAGAGTCGTCACATTAATAGAAAAATGGCGGACAGAAAGAGGTTAAAGTTGTGGACATAATGTGACCATGGGCGTCACATTCAAAGAAAAATGGCGGACAGAAAGAGGTCAAGATGGTGGACATAATGTGACCATTGTCGTCACACTCATAGAAAAATAGAGGACTTAAAGCAGTCAAAATGGTGGACATAATGTGACCATTGTCGTCACACTCATAGAAAAATGGCGGACGGAAAGCGGTCAAAATGGTGGACATAATGTGACCATTGTCGTCACATTCAAAGAAAAATGGCGGACAGAAAGAGGTCAAGATGGTGGACATAATGTGACCATTGTCGTCTCCTTCATAGAAAAATTGCGGACAGAAAGAGGTCAAAACGGTGGACATAATGTGACCATTGTCGTCACGCTCATAGAAAAATGACGGACGGAATAAGGTTAAAGCTGTGGACATAATGTGACCATGGGCGTCACATTCAAAGATAAATGGCGGACAGAAAGAGTTCAAATGGTGGACATAATGTTACCATTGTCGACACACTCTTAGAAAAATGGCGGCAGAAAGAGGTTAAAACTGTGGACATAATGCTACAATTGTCGTCACACTCATAGAAAAATGACGGACGAAAAGCGGTCAAAATGGTGGACATTATGTGACCATTGTCGTCACATTCATAGAAAAATGTCAGACAGGAAGAGGTCAAAACTGTGGACATAATGTGACCATTGTCGTCACACTCATGGAAAAATGGCGGTCAGAAAGACTTCAAAATGATGGACATAATTTCACCAGAGTCGTCACATTAATAGAAAAATGGCGGACAGAAAGAGGTTAAAGCTGTGGACATAATGTGACCATGGGCGTCACATTCAAAGCTAAATGGCGGACAGAAACAGTTCAAATGGTGGACATAATGTTACCATTGTCGTCACACTCATAGAAAAATGGCGGAAAGGAAGAGGTCAAAATGGTGCACATAATGTGACCATAGTCGTCACATTCAAGGAATAATGGCGGACAGAAAGAGGTCAAGATGGTGGACATATTGTGACCATTGTCGTCACATGTAAAGGAAAATGGCGGACAGGAAGAGGTAAAATGGTGGACATAATGTGACCATTGTCGTCACACTCATAGAAAAATGGCGGTCAGAAAGACTTCAAAATGATGGACATAATTTCACCAGAGTCGTCACATTAATAGAAAAATGGCGGACAGAAAGAGGTTAAAGCTGTGGACATAATGTGACCATGGGCGTCACATTCAAAGATAAATGGCGGACAGAAAGAGTTCAAATGGTGAACATAATGTTACCATTGTCGTCACACTCATAGAAAAATGGCGGAAAGGAAGAGGTCAAAATGGTGCACATAATGTGACCATAGTCGTCACATTCAAGGAATAATGGCGGACAGAAAGAGGTCAAGATGGTGGACATATTGTGACCATTGTCGTCACATGTAAAGGAAAATGGCGGTCAGAAAGACTTCAAAATGATGGACATAATTTCACCAGAGTCGTCACACTCATAGAAAAATGGCGGAAAGGCAGAGGTCAAAATGGTGCACATAATGTGACCATAGTCGTCACACTCATAGAAAAATGGCGGAAAGGAAGAGGTCAAAATTCTGCACATTATGTGACCATAGTCGTCACATTCAAGGAATAATGGCGGACAGAAAGAGGTCAAGATGGTGGACATATTGTGACCAATTTCGTCACATGTAAAGGAAAATGTCGGACAGGAAGAGGTCAAAACTGTGGACATAATGTGACCATTGTCGTCACACTCATGGAAAAATGGCGGTCAGAAAGACTTCAAAATGATGGACATAATTTCACCAGAGTCGTCACATTAATAGAAAAATGGCGGTCAGAAAGAGGTTAAAGCTGTGGACATAATGTGACCATGGGCGTCACATTCAAAGATAAATGGCGTACAGAAAGAGTTCAAATGGTGGACATAATGTGACCATTATCGTCACACTCATAGAAAAATGGCGGCAGAAAGAGGTCAAAATGGTGGACATAATGTGACCATTATCGTCACACTCATAGAAAAATGACGGACGGAAAGCGGTCAAAATGGTGGACATAATGTGACCATTGTCGTCACATTCAAAGAAAAATGGCGGACAGAAAGAGGTCAAGATGGTGAACATAATGTGACCATTGTCGTCACACTCATAGAAAAATAGAGGACGGAAAGCAGTCAAAATGGTGGACATAATGTGACCATTGTCGTCTCCTTCATAGAAAAATTGCGGACAGAAAGAGGTCAAAACGGTGGACATAATGTGACCATTGTCGATACACTCTTAGAAAAATGACGGACGGCATAAGGTCAAAATGGTGGACATAATGTGACCATTGTCGTCACATTCAAAGAAAAATGGCGGACAGAAAGAGGTCAAAATGGTGGACATAATGTGACCATTGTCGTCACACTCATAGAAAAATGGCGGACAGAAAGAGGTCAAGATGGTGGACATAATGTGACCATTGTCGTCACACTCATAGAAAAATAGAGGACGGAAAGCAGTCAAAATGGTGGACATAATGTGACCATTGTCGTCTCCTTCATAGAAAAATTGCGGACAGAAAGAGGTCAAAACGGTGGACATAATGTGACCATTGTCGACACACTCTTAGAAAAATGACGGACGGAATAAGGTCAAAATGGTGGACATATTGTTACCATTGTCGACACATTCAAAGAAAAATGGCGGACAGAAAGAGGTCAAAATGGTGGACATAATGTGACCATTGTCGACACATTCAAAGAAAAATGGCGGACAGAAAGAGTTCAAATGGTGGACATAATGTTACCATTGTCGACACACTCATAGAAAAATGACGGACGGAAAGCGGTCAAAATGGTGGACATAATGTGACCATTGTCGTCACATTCAAAGAAAAATGGCGGACAGAAAGAGGTCAAGATGGTGGACATAATGTGACCATTGTCGTCACACTCATAGAAAAATAGAGGGCGGAAAGCAGTCAAAATGGTGGACATAATGTGACCATTGTCTCTCCTTCATAGAAAAATTGCGGACAGAAAGAGGTCAAAACGGTGGACATAATGTGACCATTGTCGACACACTCTTAGAAAAATGACGGACGGAATAAGGTCAAAATGGTGGACATATTGTTACCATTGTCGACACATTCAAAGAAAAATGGCGGACAGAAAGAGGTCAAAATGGTGGACATAATGTGACCATTGTCGTCACACTCATAGAAAAATGGCGGACGGAAAGCGGTCAAAATGGTGGACATAATGTGACCATTGTCGTCACATTCAAAGAAAAATGGCGGACAGAAAGAGGTCAAGATGGTGGACATAATGTGACCATTGTCGTCACACTCATAGAAAAATAGAGGACGGAAAGCAGTCAAAATGGTGGACATAATGTGACCATTGTCGTCTCCTTCATAGAAAAATTGCGGACAGAAAGAGGTCAAAACGGTGGACATAATGTGACCATTGTCGTCACGCTCATAGAAAAATGACGGACGGAATAAGGTTAAAGCTGTGGACATAATGTGACCATGGGCGTCACATTCAAAGATAAATGGCGGACAGAAAGAGTTCAAATGGTGGACATAATGTTACCATTGTCGACACACTCTTAGAAAAATGGCGGCAGAAAGAGGTCAAAATGGTGGACATAATGCTACAATTGTCGTCACACTCATAGAAAAATGACGGACGAAAAGCGGTCAAAATGGTGGACATTATGTGACCATTGTCGTCACATTCATAGAAAAATGTCAGACAGGAAGAGGTCAAAACTGTGGACATAATGTGATCATTGTCGTCACGCTCATAGAAAAATGACGGACGGAATAAGGTTAAAGCTGTGGACATAATGTGACCATGGGCGTCACATTCAAAGATAAATGGCGGACAGAAAGAGTTCAAATGGTGGACATAATGTTACCATTGTCGACACACTCTTAGAAAAATGGCGGCAGAAAGAGGTCAAAATGGTGGACATAATGCTACAATTGTCGTCACACTCATAGAAAAATGATGGACGAAAAGCGGTCAAAATGGTGGACATTATGTGACCATTGTCGTCACATTCATAGAAAAATGTCAGACAGGAAGAGGTC
>JAWNND010001008.1:0-28794 GCA_035043265.1 Drosophila testacea | reverse complement strand
GCAACAACAACAACAACAACTCTGTCAATAACGACTCCTAGTCGAATTACTCCACCAATTGTAAATATGGCTGATAAAGCGACACCAAACCAACTCAACCACAAATCATTGTCAGCAGCACCACCTCCAACGTGCGATAATAATGGCCTGATTAATAACGTCATGAATTCACCTCTAAAAAGATTTTGACGAAGTCCTCACGGACATAATAGGGTAAATAGCAATCACTCCACACCCATGCATGCAGCAACTATTACAGCCAGCTCAAATGGCCCATTGAATGATTCCTTTACCAACGAAGATTGGAATTATAACGAATCTACTCAGCAAGCAAAGGGAGAAAGCGAATGGCAAGTAGTCAGATATACAAAGATACCAGTACTGTTCATACCAAAGGTCAACAAAATCCAGCCTTGCTAGATCACCTGAACCGACTACTTCTAACTACGGATCACATCCAAAGCAGTGACGAAATTGCACCATTAAAGCCAAAATACACCACAAAACCCACGCAAGATGGTACAATACGCATACAGTGCACGGACATGGCTACGTACAAAACTATCTCGAACGAGCTGAACATGAATAATCTTCCCATGCACACCCACCAATTACCAGCTAACCGTGGATTCCGTGTGGTTATACACCACCTAGAGAGCACAACACCACGTACCTGGATTGGCGAGCAATTAACCAATTTGGGATTCGCCCCCCGCTACATCCAAGTCAAGAAAAGTCGTTTCACTGGTGAAACTATGAATATGTTTGATGTTGAGCTCGCTCCTACTAAGGATGGAACGAATGAAAAGATATTCCAACTGGAAACACTAGGTAATAAAAAAGTTAAGGTTGAAAGACGCCACCGACCCATAGACCCGGTACAATGCCATCGATGTCAAGTATTTGGCCATACCTTCAACTATTGTCGACGCAACTTTGTGTGCCTAAAATGTGCTGGCGCACATATGAGTAATGCGTGTCCGAAACCAATTGACATACCTGGCAAATGCGCCAACTGTCAGGGGCCCCATGTTGCTAGTTACAAGGGATGCTGGGCTTTTAAACGAGCCCGGTCCAAAATATCCATCAATACAGCACGCCTAAAACTAGCTCACACGGTTCGAAATTTACACACAGCAGCTCCAACAGCTTCACAGCATCAGAAGCAACCAAAACAGCAACAGCGAAAGCAGCGGACAATGCCATGGCATCAACAGCAAAAACAGACGACAAGTATGCAGATCCAAATGCATAAGTCAAAACAGCAGCCTACGCCAAAGCAACAATCAGGAAAAAACCAACAACGGAAAAACCTCAAGCAAATACAGAAGGCAAAGCAGCAAAATAAGTTGAAAAAACAGCCTAGGCAACAATACCATCATCATAAGCAACTAAAAAAGCAGCCCACTAGCTACCAACCTCAGAGCAACTTCGGCAGCAATGTCAGCAACAGCAACTACAACTTGAGTAAGTCAAACAAACCCTCTTACAGTCAAATCGCCAAATATGGCAATTCAACCGACGGAGCCACTACACCCCATGCTGGGCCTGCTAGCCGCCACCTGCGCACTTACCAGACGAAGCTGCAAAATGAGCAAAAGTGGCAACAGCAACAACTCTACCCGCAGCAAAGCACCAAAAACTCTGTCATGGTAATGAAAAATGCTGAGAACATTAGAATTAACTGCAAAGTTAAACGCTGTAATGGACCTAATAATAACATTAATTACAAATACGTCACATTACAATAAAACATCAATAGCAAATAAAGCATCAGTAATACTCAACCATTGATGTTTCAGCTAGGATCAACAGCAAATGACCCTGCCATTAATGAACAATCACATCAATACTATCCTTAGCTTCCCAACTCCTAATCAGCAATTTCAGCACCATCAGCTACACCATCACCGGCAACAGCAACAAACTGGCAACCAACTCAGAATTGCTTATTGGAATGCTGCTGGAGTGACCAACAAGACTAACGAATTGGAAGCCTACATGTCCGTACACAACATTGACGTCATGATGGTGACCGAAACGAGAATCAAACCCAATAACGCAACAACAATATCAGCAGGTATGGCTAGATTAAATAACATTAGTGGATACCACTGTTCCCTGGCTTCACGTCCCACACGACATAGGAGTGGGGGAGTGGCCACACTGATCAGAAATAATCTAAAATATATGATGCTACAACCAATTGTACACGAAAAAATACAGTGTGCCCCGGTTATGATAAACCTTAACCCTGCCGAGTCCATCATTATAGCACCCATATATTGCCCGCCACAACTCAAATGGACTGAATCTGAGCTTATACAACTGCTTAAATACCTACACAAATTAAGCAAAGGCAGCAGCAATAAACTTAACCAAACTGGCCTTATTGTATGTGGCGATTGGAACGCCAAAAATAAATGGTGGGGTAATATCAGGGCTTGCAAAAGGGGGAAATTACTAATGAACATAATACATGACCTTGGTGTTTATAATGTTCTGGCCACTGGGAGCTACGCACTTCCCTTATGATATTAAAAAAGACCAAGTGCAATTGATTTTGCCATATATGCTGGCATCGCAAGCCATCGACTAAAAACGCTCTCAACCACCGACTTAGACTCGGACCATTTGCCGATTCAAGTCTCCTAGCACTCACCAGTAACAAAAATCGCTATAACATACAGCAAAAGACCAGCACCTGCAACCACAGCAACACCTTAACTTACGTAATCTGCGGTCATTAAAAAGCCAACAAAGCATAAAAATCTTCCAAAGCAACTAAGCGACAGAGTCCTGCTAAATACGGAAATAAACTCGTGCCTGGATATTGAAGACGCTATACAAATTTTGAATCGAAATATCTATGAATCAGCTGAAGAAGCAGCCAATAAATGCTCAAATGAGACATAACCGAGTACCACAACAGCAGCAACAAACCCACAGAGCTTTGTAAAGAAGACAATACTCAATAAATGGGCCATATGCCTCCTAAGGTATGATAATAACTTCCAGCAACTAATGGAAAACAAACAAGCAATCAAGCGCCTCCACTTAAGAATACGTAACGTACTCACCTCGCATATGTACAAGCAATGCTACAAAAACCTACGAAGAATCCTCCGAACTGCAAAAGCTAACTATTACATCAATCTCTTCAGTCAGATAAACCCAGATGATCGGTTCAACACGCAAAAAATGTGGAAAATTACAAATAGCTTAAAACGTCAACCCGAACCGAATCTGCCACTAAGAATTGTGAATGAGCCAAACTTAAGTGACAATAGCAACATTGTCAATTGCAATAATCACGATGTCAGTAATAATAATGCCAGCAACATATGGTGGACAAAGACGACACTTGAAAAAGCTGAAGCATTTGCTTCTTTCCTGGAGAAGCGTTTCACGCCAATACACTCTAACACAATTGAGGAACGCAATCAAATTGAGACTGAACGAGCTACCATTCTTGAATTAAAACTTAAACAGCAGCATCAACTAAATAGCCAAAAGAATTTTACTGACCAACATAGAATACCGCCACCATTCCTACCCATCAGATACTCTGAGGTAACCTCAATCATAAAAATGCTGCCACGTAACAAGTCACCAGGCAATGACGGCATAGATAACAAGGTTATAAAAATTCTACCACAAAAAGCTATCCTTTACTTGGTACTCATCTTCAATTCTATAATGCGACTCGGATGTTATCCAAAACAATGGAAGCAAGCCTCAATCAAGATGATTTTAAAACCAGGCAAGAAATCCTCTGATGTAAGCTCCTACCGGCCCATCAGCCTGCTACCAGGCTTCTCAAAAATCTTCGAGCGCCTACTCATGACCAGAATGTTTGAAACAAAAGAGTTTGCAAACGCGCTGCCTACCCATCAATTTGGGTTCCGAGTAAATCACGGTACGGAGCAGCAACTATCAAGAGTATCGCAATACATCTTGAAAGCCTATGAAGAAAAGTCATATTGCTCTGCACTTTTCATTGACGTAAAGGAAGCATTCGATAGAGTTTACCACCAGGGACTGCTAAATAAACTTTGTAAGCTCCTACCTTTACCACTATACCATATACTTGAACATTACCTAACTGGGCGCACCTTCCATGTGAAATGCAATGATGGCATAGTTTCACGCATTGGTAATATAAGAGCTGGAGTGCCGCAAGGAAGTGTTCTTGGCCCAATATTATACACAATATTTACCTCCGATATGCCATTACCCATAAGTAAAAACTGGACACTAGTTAACGACAACAGCTGGACTAATCGCACAAGCCCATACAATAATCTCAACACAAACACGATTTTGTCCACCTTTGCCGATGATACCGTAATCATGAGTGTCTCAAACCTGCCCAGCACAGCTATTAATAAAAACAAACGCTACCTGGATGACATACTTAAATGGGCAAAACGATGGTGCATTTGTATAAACGAGAAGAAAACAGCTCATGTGCTATTTACCAACCGTAGACTCCAAATGACCAACCTCGCGTCAATGCCGATTATAAATAACCATCCCATAGCCAATAAAATCAAACATCAATACTTGGGACTTCATATGGATGCGAAGCTCAACATGAGACAGCATATTACTCAACTCCGTGCTCGATTAACCGCAACGACAAAGAAGTATGACTGGATAATTGGACGAAAAAGCAAACTCCCAATGCCATGTAAAATCATCTTCTTTAAACAATGCATAGCATCCATATGGCGTTATGCAATACCAATTTGGGGAGCCCTGGCAAGCGATACCCAATTCAATAGAGTGGAAACAAGGAATAATTACATAATACGGAAAATCTCAAAGTCAACAAGATATACCAGAAATAAAGATATTAAGGAAAGGTACAAACTGCTAACCGCAAATGAAACCTTCAACATAGCCAGTCTTAATTTTGCAAACACACTCGCCGTGCATCCAAACAAGGAAGCTAGGATGATGATCACAAATCCCTACATTCCAAACCGGCTAAACAGGCCAAGGTACCGTGGCCAGCTTGACAGCTACATACTGCCCTTGCAGAGACAAACAAGCGGGCAACAAAAACAGCAGGCGCATCAACCTGACGAGCAACAGAAACTTCCTACACTTCTCCAGCTCCAATATGACGAGTGCCAAAAGCAAGTGCAACAACAGAGACTACGCCTAAGGAAGCAACAAGAGGAACGTCGAAGATTACAACCAGTCCAGAAACTCGATGAATACATGATCAATACTCTCCATCGCGGGTTCACAAGCGGGCAAATACCCAGAGATGATATTGAAAGAAGGATCCAAGGACAACCGTGGCAAATACAGCAATTAATCTTACCTGACCTTCACCCAGAACATCAACAGAGTCCCATTATCTTGCAAACATATCGGACTCCTGAGAGACTACTGTACCTACGAAATCGCTCAATGCAGCAGAGACGTCTCAGACAGCAAATGATGAGAATGTCCATGACCAATGTTGCAAATACTGAGACGATTGAAATCTCTGATGAAGAATCATGCAGCCTAATAGCTAGCTCGGATCCTCCGGCTAAACAGTAACCAGCCATCTACTAGACTCTAATTGTCAACGGAAGATGATACATGGATTTCAAAGACACGTATACAAGCTCTTAATGTATTGTATTTCACTAACAGTTTTGATTCTTTGCAGGCACATCAAATTATGTCTGTAAAAGTCAGCTGATTTATACGTACCAGAAATCCAACCGTAATAAATGACAAACGCATTGGCAACGCGTTTGTCAATATCCAAATATCATCAAATCAATCATCAAATCAATGACAGACACACTGGCAACGTGTCTGCATCTCTTCAATACTGTCAACCTCTCTTCGATCACACTGGCAACGAGTTCGAACAGCAAACAACTACAAGCGAGAGACGACAAGGCCTGGAAAATACCAATTGGAATTCAACGTTGAACACCTTGGCAAAGTGTTCAACATACAAACACCTGCAACTACATCAGCGACGATACTGGATGAACAGCAACAGCTTTTAATTCTTATCGGCGCAGTAAATAATTCCCAGAAGGACGACTTCAAATGGGAAAAACTCATTGGAAATTACACTTGTTATACATTTGTAATTTCCTGCAATATAGTCGAACGCATGGCTTGTTTGACACATAAATACCGATTCTTCCGGCGTTGGACCCAAATGAGGTTCCAGCGCAGCAAATCTTTCCTGGCTCTTCAACCGAGATGACACCTGGATTTCAATGACACGTATACAATAACAATGTATTGTATTTCACTAACAGTTTTGATTCTTTGCAGGCACATCAAATTATGTCTGTAAAAGTCAGCTGATTTATACGTACCAGAAATCCAACCGTAATAAATGACAAACGCATTGGCAACGCGTTTGTCAATATCCAAATATCATCAAATCAATGACAGACACACTGGCAACGTGTCTGCATCTCTTCAATACTGTCAACCTCTCTTCGATCACACTGGCAACGTGTTCGAACGGCAAACAACAACAAGCGAGAGACGACAAGGCCTGGAAAATACCAATTGGAAAAATTACAAATGTCACAGTGTGACCATTATAAGTTGCAACTGACTGACTCACCTGTAATTTCCTGCAAAATAGTCGAACGCATTGCAACGCGTTTGGCAATGAGAACTCATCAATCTCCATCGGCGTTGGACCCAATAAGTGGCACCTGCCACATGCAAATTATTCCTGGCCTTATTTCATCACAATCACTGGAGAAGACACCTGGATTTCAATGACACGTATACAATAACAATGTATTGTATTTCACTAACAGTTTTGATTCCTTGCAGGCACATCAAATTATGTCTGTAAAAATCAGCTGATCTATACGTACCAGAAATCCAACCGTAATAAATGACAAACGCATTGGCAACGCGTTTGTCAATATCCAAATATCATCAAATCAATGACAGACACACTGGCAACGTGTCTGCATCTCTTCAATACTGTCAACCTCTCTTCGATCACACTGGCAACGTGTTCGAACAGCAAACAACAACAAGCGAGAGACGACAAGGCCTGGAAAATACCAATTGGAAAAATTACAAATGTCACAGTGTGACCATTATAAGCTGCAACTGACACTCACCTGTAATTTCCTGCAATATAGTCGAATGCATGGCTTGTATTTGACACATAAATACCGACTGTACCGGCGTTGGACCCAACATGAGGCTTCAGCGCAACAATTAATTCCTGACTCTTCCTTCGAGACGACACCTGGATTCAAACAACACGTATAAAAACGAATAGTTTTGTACCCCACTAACAGTCTTTGATTTCTTTGCAGGCAAACTAAACTAGTCTGCAGAAATCAGCTGATAACAACGTATTATAAATTACATGGCATATAATGACGATCGCATTGGCAACGTGTTTCGTCATTTATAGTACCAGCAATTCCAGGACGGACACATTGGCAACGTGTCCGGATTCTCAAACATCACCTGCAACTACAAGTCCAATGCATTGGCAACGCATTGGACATTACAAAAACTCAACTTTACCCGGCGCTGGACCCAACAAGACGTCCCCAGCCCAGCTAATATTGGCCCGGTTTCTCAACCTGGACGACAATTGGACTTATGATACGGACACATTGGCAACGTGGCCCGTTATCATGTTCCTGCAATTATCACAGACACATCTTAAATGTGTCTGTCAACTCTATACCGGATATTCAACGTTGAACACCTTGGCAAAGTGTTCAACATACAAACACCTGCAACTACAATAGCGACGATACTGGATGAACAGCAGCAGCAGCTCAACAGTACGGCGCAGCAATTTAAGTCAAGCACAATTCAACGTGCTTGGCACCACGTACTCAACTTTACCCGGCGCTGAACCCAACACCTGGTTTCAGTGCAGCAAATCAAATCTAACCTAGTGAATCTTCACCTGGTTAGTACAAACGCTGTTCACGCTGGACGTGATACAGCACACGATCATCACCTGGGAGTTCAACACATGTTGTCCTTCCGCAATTATATACCCACGCCTGCAACCACGATGTCAACAAGACCAGACGACGGCGGCGGGGGATACATCTACATTTGCCCAAAACTGTCTTGGCCATAGACAGCAGAGGGCAAAGCAATTAAGTCAGCAGCAGCAGAGACAAGGCAGCGGCATTCATCAGTTCCAGTAACTAGCAATTAAGTACTTAGTCCCTTTCCATAAGACAGTTTAGTTTTTTGAGTAGGAGAAACTAGTACACATTTGATCGTGAATCAACAATTTTGATTCTGCATTTTGAATACATTGTGGCGTCTCACCACCGCCCATGTATTTGCAATTTAATTATTATCTCACACGCATAATAATAATTCCTAGTGCCCCAGTAGAGCACGCAAATAATCTTACAGATGTTGTGAGGGCCAACTTGTCCATCGCCGCGGATGAGCTCTTTGGACAGTTGGTTCAAGCAATAAGCTGGTGAGGCAGTACGAATAACATATATGTCATGTTTTATTGTTTTAATCCCGTAACTCTATTATTACGTGTCATAGCTCGTACGTAACTACCTGTTCCGCCTGATCCAACCCAGATATGTAAATGCCTATAGCAGTCCTCATGTGCGAGTACCTCGCAACTTGGGCCGGCAGGGATGTCGACCCACGGAAGATAGGAACACATAGCGCAGTTAGGTTTCTTTAAAGTTTTTTGTAAACGTTTTTCTCTAAAAATATTTAGTTCCCCATTAGACTCTTACAAATAACATCATTGTAACATACGAGCACCACAGCACACACCACATACTCTGTTTGGCCTTCTTAAAATGTAATTAAATCCTTTTCGCCATCACCCAAAACACATGACTCTCGACGATTAAAAAGTTGATCGTGGTCGTTCGTAGAGTGCGGACGTGTTTTGGCGTGGCTCCGTGAAAAGCGTGAAAAGTGTGAAAGTCGAGCGAAATCGAGCGAAACAATTGGTTTCTTTGACACAGCAGAGTGTGGCTGTGCTCGGTGCGAGTGTGAGTGCGATTTTTCCTGGGAAATTGTGATATTTTCCGACGAGAAAATCCGAGTCTTTGCCACTAATTCGATTTTACATATACATTTCGCTGTCGGTGCGGCGTTTTCACCCTCCGTCGGCCAATACACCGCGACAGCGCCCCAAGGACCACCAAGGACCACCATAGCCATTACGGCCGATGTGAAAATTGTGAAAATGCGATGAAAAACAGTGAATAAATGGTGAAAATCGAAAAATAAATCTCATTTTTTCTTGCAAATTACGTAAGGTGAAAAAATTGTGGACTTTGATCGGTGGTGGGTCGCCATATTTTTTCACACATACACAAAATCCGCTCTCACCGCTCTCTCGTACTTCGTAACTCTCCAAAAGAGCCGCAACTCTCCAAAACTCTCCAAAACTCCGCTCTCACACACACACACACACACAAATATTCAACCAAGAGAATCAATTCACTCAAAACGTGGCAGTTGAGTTAAATCAACATTTGAGTGAAAACTAACCATTGAGTGAAACCAGACAATTGAGTGAGAGTCAATTTCTAGACTGAGTGAAACTAACAATGCGAGTGATTCAACCAACATCCAAATTCAAGTCGAAGACGTGTGCGTGTGCTGTAACCATTAATAGTTAATTCTTTGAAATTAACTAGAACGACGACCAAAAATGCTATTAAAAATCGGATCAATTCTATAAACATTTGTGCATTAAGCACACTTGAATCGTTTTGTCAAGTGTTTTTTGTTTTTAATGTGTCTAAATGTGACCACACATATGCATGCCCATGCATATGTGCGTAATAAACTGTGAATTGTCCCCTTATAAACGTTTTTAATGTACTGTCAATAAATCTTTTATTAAATAAACGATAAAACTAATTATATGACAAGCAAATAAGCGCAATAATTGCGTAAAGTGAGTGAGTTGAACAATTGCATACATTCTTGACCCAAGTGTTATATACATTAACAAAATACTTCATTTTGACAAATTGACAATTTCCACTGTCAATTAATATTCTAATAAAACGAACGCTGCAATTAAATATGGGCAAGAATAAGAGCAACAATTTGCACAAAAAAGTGCAAAGCAAATCAAAAACCAATGCAAAAAAGCATTTAATTAAAGAAGCTGAAATGCCGCAAACTAAGACCAACGACAACTTAACCGCTGCACCAACACCAGCAGCAGCAGCAACAACAACAACTCTGCCAATAATGACGCCTGGCCAAATTGCGCCAAAAGTAGAAAAACTGGCGCCAAAAATGCCGCCAATTCAACTACGCCAACAACAACAACAACAACACGATCAAAAGCAGCAGCAGCATAAGCAGCCGCAGCCATTACAGGCAAAGATGGAGATAGAATCATGGCCATTTACTAACGAAAAGAAGAAAACTTCTAGGAAAACACTCCTGCCTTATGTAACCACACCACCGGTGTCACCAACATTACCAGCAATTACAACCACAGAGTTCCCGCCAAATCGGCCAGAAAATGGCGCGCTTTGTGTGTCAGTGAATAAATTTGCCGCCAATAATGCCAATGCTGGCGCCAAAAATCCTGCCGCCAAAACTAATGCCAACAACAACAACAACAAAAGCAACAGAAACGGCGACAAGAACAGCAAGAGCAACAGCAGAAGCAAAATCCACATCAACAGTTACTCAATTTCCTCAAATGATTCATATGTGGAAATAATGAAGTTTACACCATCTCCGGCCTCATCAGCAGCAGCATCCAGCAATCCAACCACTGGCAACCGTATATCACCAGTTGCGGGATATCATCCAATCAGCTTGCATGCATCTGAGGAGTCAACAGAAGAGGATAATGATGAAGCCAACTCTGGTTATGGCTCTGACAAAACCATAGCTAGTTCTGACATCTTATTGCCGAATCATGTACACATCCAGCCACTAAGTTTTGAAGCATCAGCATCAGCAGCAACAACAGAGACAACACCAACGATAAGAGCGTCAACACCAACACCAGCTAAAGCAACTACGCCAACGTCAAAGGCAACAAATACGGCAAAAGCAATAGCAACGCCATCAGAAGCATCCCTATCAAGTGATATGAGTCCGGTGCAAACTAACAGCTTGAGCACACTCAAGAGAAAGCTCAAACGTCCATCACACGTCGAGCCCAAGCGCCAACAAACTACACACTCACGTACAATGGACTCTTTATCGGACAGTGAAAATACTCTACTGAGCCTGCTGAACATTAAGAAGCTATACCCACTTCGATTCAAAAATTACTTTGAAGGGCAAAAAGTTTACATTGAAGGGGAAGATGTAGGTGAAAATATCGTCGAACTTACCAAAGACATATCACACCTAGCTTCATCACATTCATCCATTGAGGTGATAAAACAATGCGAAGAAGATCGTATAAAACGTAAACTCAACGAAATGGATGTTGAACAAACCCGCCTGAGCGAGTGCACGGTGCAAGAAACACCAGAAGCATCACCAACAGCACCCATAGAGGCAGCCACTACTGCAGCCAATGTCAATGGTAAGAGTAATACTAACATCAATGCTCCCAAATCCAAACCTGACAGCAACGGCAGCAACAACAACAACATTAAGGCTATGGCAAATAAAACACCAGAAGCACCACCAACAGCACCCAAAGATGCAGTAACTAATGCAGCCAATGTCAATGGTAAGAGTAGTACTAACACCAATGCCCCCAAATCCAAGTCTGACAGCAAAGGCAGCAACATCAACACCAAGGCTACGGCAAACACAAAGATCGCCACAAGCAAGAACATCAGCTTCATCCCAGTGTCAAGCACACTACAATAGGTAATGTTACGATCCTCAAAAGCAATTATCCGGATAAAGGTTCATTACTTGAATTCTTTGCCAACGAATAGATGATTAGCGAATTGAACCAAAGACATATAAATACGGAGTGTGAACGGCATGGTGAAGAGTGTTAATAATACTAACACTTTTCATACCAAATATTGGTGAAAGTCAGCCAATAAGTTGGACCACTTGAACAATGCGCTTAATACATAAATAATACATCATGTACACAGTCGGTTTGCAGCTAGACACACTGGCAACATGACTCGTCGAGATACATCTAACCTTCACATAACATCGACTACTCTACATTAACAATCTGAACAACCGCATGGCAAAAACAGCTGCATTGTCAAGTATATGTGAAACACATAGCAACCTGCCAATCTGATCAACAGCGACGCACGACTGATGGATGAATAGCAGCAAATTCTGGCTTTTTCCATCAACTACTTCGACGCAGCAACTAATTCCCAGAAGGATGACTTTGTATGGGAAACTCATTGAAACTTGCATTTGTCATATTGTGACTTTCACAAGCCACAAATGATAAAAATCAGCAACTTTCTGCAACTAAGCCAAACGCCCTGTGACGTGTTTGGCATATAAAATCAACTCTATCTGCGTTGGACCCAACATGAGGTTTCAGCGCAGCAAATCTTTCCTGGCTCTTCAACCGAGACGACACCTGGATTCAAACAACACGTATAAAATTATACATTTTGTACCTCACTAACAGTCTTTGATTTCTTTGCAGGCAAACTAAACTAGTCTGCAGAAATCAGCTGATAACATTGTATTCTTAACTACATGGCATATAATGACGACCGCATTGGCAACGTGCTTCGTCTTTTATAGTACCAGCGATTCCAGGACGGACACACTGGCAACGTGTCCGTGCTTCTCAAACATCACCTGCAACTACAAGTCCAATGCATTGGCAATGCGTTGGACACCTCAAATTCTCAACTTTACCCGGCGCTGGACCCAACAAGATGGCCCCAGCCCAGCAAATATTGTCCCGGCTCCTCAACCTAGACGCACTAGTTAACAACACGATAGATTACACATTCGTAACTCGCTACAGTTATTATTTCTTGCAGACAAACATTATTGATACGGACACATTGGCAACGTGGCCCGTTATCATTTTCCTGCAATTATCACAGACACAACTTACACGTGTCTATCAACTCTATACCGGATATTCAACGTTGAACACCTTGGCAAAGTGTTCAACATGCAAACACCTGCAACTACAACAGCGACGATACTGGATGAACAGCAACAGCTTTTAAATTCTTACCGGCGCAGCAAATAATTCCCAGAAGGACGACTTCAAATGGGAAAAACTCATTGGAAATTACACTTGTTATACATTTGTAATTTCCTGCAATATAGTCGAACGCATGGCAACGCGTTTGACACATAAAAACTCAATTCTCCCGGCGTTGGACCCAATAAGAGGCTCCAGCCGCAGCAAATCTTTCCTGGCTCTCTCAACCTGAGATGACACCTGGATTTCAATGACACGTATACAATAACAATGTATTGTATTTCACTAACAGTTTTGATTCTTTGCAGGCACATCAAATTATGTCTGTAAAAGTCAGCTGATTTATACGTACCAGAAATCCAACCGTAATAAATGACAAACGCATTGGCAACGCGTTTGTCAATATCCAAATATCATCAAATCAATGACAGACACACTGGCAACGTGTCTGCATCTCTTCAATACTGTCAACCTCTCTTCGATCACACTGGCAACGTGTTCGAACAGCAAACAACAACAAGCGAGAGACGACAAGGCCTGGAAAATACCAATTGGAATTCAACGTTGAACACCTTGGCAAAGTGTTCAACATACAAACACCTGCAACTACATCAGCGACGATACTGGATGAACAGCAACAGCTTTTAATTCTTATCGGCGCAGTAAATAATTCCCAGAAGGACGACTTCAAATGGGAAAAACTCATTGGAAATTACACTTGTTATACATTTGTAATTTCCTGCAATATAGTCGAACGCATGGCTTGTTTGACACATAAATACCGATTCTTCCGGCGTTGGACCCAAATGAGGTTCCAGCGCAGCAAATCTTTCCTGGCTCTTCAACCGAGATGACACCTGGATTTCAATGACACGTATACAATAACAATGTATTGTATTTCACTAACAGTTTTGATTCTTTGCAGGCACATCAAATTATGTCTGTAAAAGTCAGCTGATTTATACGTACCAGAAATCCAACCGTAATAAATGACAAACGCATTGGCAACGCGTTTGTCAATATCCAAATATCATCAAATCAATGACAGACACACTGGCAACGTGTCTGCATCTCTTCAATACTGTCAACCTCTCTTCGATCACACTGGCAACGTGTTCGAACAGCAAACAACAACAAGCGAGAGACGACAAGGCCTGGAAAATACCAATTGGAATCAACATTGAACAACATGTCACAGTGTTCAACCATATATACAGTTGCAACTGACATCAGCGTCGACACTGGATGAATTTCAACTGCTTTAAATTCTTATCAGTGCAGTAACGCATTGCCAGACGGACGATTTGGCAAATGAGAAAACTCATCGGAAATCTCCACTCGTTGTACGTTTGTGATTCCTGCAATATAGTCGAACGCACGGCTTGTCTGACACATGCATACCGATTATTCCGGCGTTGGACCCAATAAGCGGCACCTGCCACATGCAAATTATTCCTGGCCTCATTTCATCACAACACTGGAGAAGACACCTGGATTTCAATGACACGTATACAATAACAATGTATTGTATTTCACTAACAGTTTTGATTCTTTGCAGGCACATCAAATTATGTCTGTAAAAGTCAGCTGATTTATACGTACCAGAAATCCAACCGTAATAAATGACAAACGCATTGGCAACGCGTTTGTCAATATCCAAATATCATCAAATCAATGACAGACACACTGGCAACGTGTCTGCATCTCTTCAATACTGTCAACCTCTCTTCGATCACACTGGCAACGTGTTCGAACAGCAAACAACAACAAGCGAGAGACGACAAGGCCTGGAAAATACCAATTGGAAAAATTACAAATGTCACAGTGTGACCATTATAAGCTGCAACTAACACCCACCTGTAATTTCCTGCAATATAGTCGAATGCATGGCTTGTATTTGACACAAAAATACCGACTGTACCGGCGTTGGACCCAACATGAGGCTTCAGCGCAACAATTAATTCCTGACTCTTCCTTCGAGACGACACCTGGATTCAAACAACACGTATAAAAACGAATAGTTTTGTACCCCACTAACAGTCTTTGATTTCTTTGCAGGCAAACTAAACTAGTCTGCAGAAATCAGCTGATAATACGTATTCAAACATGGCTTACAATGACGATCACATTGGCAACGTGTTTCGTCATTTCTAGTACCAGTTATTCCAGGACGGACACACTGGCAACGTGTCCGTGCTTCTCAAACATCACCTGCAACTACAAGTCCAATGCACTGGCAACGCATTGGACATTACAAAATCTAACCTTACCCGGCGCTGGACCCAACAAGATGGCCCCAGCCCAGCAAATATTGTCCCGGTTCCCTCAACCTGGACGACAATTGGACTAATGTTACGGACACATTGGCAACGTGGCCCGTTATCATTTTCCTACAATTATCACAGACACACCCTAAAGTGTCTGTCAATCTCAAACCTGCAATTCAACGTCGAACATTGTTCGGCACACACACACATACCTGCAACTACCATATAGCGCACGATGACTGGACGAACAGCAGCAGCAGCAGCTCAACAGTACAGCGCAGCAATTTAAGTCAAGCACAATCCAACGTGCTTGGCACCATGCACTCAACTTTACCCGGCGCTGAACCCAACACCTGGTTTCAGTGCAGCAAATCAAATCTAACCTAGTGAATCTTCACCTGGTTAGTACAAACGCTGTTCACGCTGGACGTGATACAGCACACGATCATCACCTGGGAGTTCAACACATGTTGTCCTTCCGCAATTATATACCCACGCCTGCAACCACGATGTCAACAAGACCAGACGACGGCGGCGGGGGATACATCTACATTTGCCCAAAACTGTCTTGGCCATAGACAGCAGAGGGCAAAGCAATTAAGTCAGCAGCAGCAGAGACAAGGCAGCGGCATTCATCAGTTCCAGTAACTAGCAATTAAGTACTTAGTCCCTTTCCATAAGACAGTTTAGTTTTTTGAGTAGGAGAAACTAGTACACATTTGATCGTGAATCAACAATTTTGATTCTGCATTTTGAATACATTGTGGCGTCTCACCACCGCCCATGTATTTGCAATTTAATTATTATCAATGATAGCAACTTATCTCACAAGTATAATAATAATTCCTAGTGCCCCAGTAGAGCACGCAAATAATCTTACAGATATTGTGAGGGCCAACTTGTCCATCGCCGCGGATGAGCTCTTTGGACAGTTGGTTCAAGCAATAAGCTGGTGAGGCAGTACGAATAACATATATGTCATGTTTTATTGTTTTAATCCCGTAACTCTATTATTACGTGTCATAGCTCGTACGTAACTACCTGTTCCGCCTGATCCAACCCAGATATGTAAATGCCTATAGCAGTCCTCATGTGCGAGTACCTCGCAACTTGGGTCGGCAGGGATGTCGGCCCACGGAAGATAGGAACACATAGCGCAGTTAGGTTTCCTTAAAGTTTTTTGCAAACGTTTTTCTCTAAAAATATTTCATGTATACCCATCTGACTCTTACAAACAACATCATTGTAACATACGAGCACCACAGCACACACCACATACTCTGTTTGGCCTTCCAAAAATGTAATTAAATCCTTTTCGCCATCACCCAAAACATAGGACTCTCGACGATTCAATAAAAAAGTTGATCGTGGTCGTTCGTAGAGTGCGGACGTGTTTTGGCGTGGCTCCGTGAAAAGCGTGAAAAGTGTGAAAGTCGAGCGAAATCGAGCGAAACAATTGGTTTCTTTGACACAGCAGAGTGTGGCTGTGCTCGGTGCGAGTGTGAGTGCGATTTTTCCTGGGAAATTCTGCGGAAAATCGAGAAAAATCCGAGTCTTTGCCACTAATTCGATTTTACATATACATACTGTCGGTGCGGCGTTTCACCCTCCGTCGGCCAATACACCGCGACAGCGCCCCAAGGACCACCAAGGGTCTTTGCAGGCAAACTAAACTAGTCTGCAGAAATCAGCTGATAATACGTATTCAAACATGGCTTACAATGACGATCACATTGGCAACGTGTTTCGTCATTTCTAGTACCAGTTATTCCAGGACGGACACACTGGCAACGTGTCCGTGCTTCTCAAACATCACCTGCAACTACAAGTCCAATGCACTGGCAACGCATTGGACATTACAAAATCTAACCTTACCCGGCGCTGGACCCAACAAGATGGCCCCAGCCCAGCAAATATTGTCCCGGTTCCCTCAACCTGGACGACAATTGGACTAATGTTACGGACACATTGGCAACGTGGCCCGTTATCATTTTCCTACAATTATCACAGACACACCCTAAAGTGTCTGTCAATCTCAAACCTGCAATTCAACGTCGAACATTGTTCGGCACACACACACATACCTGCAACTACCATATAGCGCACGATGACTGGACGAACAGCAGCAGCAGCAGCTCAACAGTACAGCGCAGCAATTTAAGTCAAGCACAATTCAACGTGCTTGGCACCATGCACTCAACTTTACCCGGCGCTGAACCCAACACCTGGTTTCAGTGCAGCAAATCAAATCTAACCTAGTGAATCTTCACCTGGTTAGTACAAACGCTGTTCACGCTGGATGTGATACAGCACACGATCATCACCTGGGAGTTCAACACATGTTGTCCTTCCGCAATTATATACCCACGCCTGCAACCACGAAGTCAACAAGACCAGACGACGGCGGCGGGGGATACATCTACATTTGCCCAAAACTGTCTTGGCCATAGACAGCAGAGGGCAAAGCAATTAAGTCAGCAGCAGCAGAGACAAGGCAGCGGCATTCATCAGTTCCAGTAACTAGCAATTAAGTACTTAGTCCCTTTCCATAAGACAGTTTAGTTTTTTGAGTAGGAGAAACTAGTACACATTTGATCGTGAATCAACAATTTTGATTCTGCATTTTGAATACATTGTGGCGTCTCACCACCGCCCATGTATTTGCAATTTAATTATTATCAATGATAGCAACTTATCTCACAAGTATAATAATAATTCCTAGTGCCCCAGTAGAGCACGCAAATAATCTTACAGATATTGTGAGGGCCAACTTGTCCATCGCCGCGGATGAGCTCTTTGGACAGTTGGTTCAAGCAATAAGCTGGTGAGGCAGTACGAATAACATATATGTCATGTTTTATTGTTTTAATCCCGTAACTCTATTATTACGTGTCATAGCTCGTACGCAACTACCTGTTCCGCCTGATCCAACCCAGATATGTAAATGCCTATAGCAGTCCTCATGTGCGAGTACCTCGCAACTTGGGTCGGCAGGGATGTCGGCCCACGGAAGATAGGAACACATAGCGCAGTTAGGTTTTTCTAAAGTTTTTGTAAACGTTTTTCTCTAAAAATATTTAGTTCCCCATTAGACTCTTACAAATAACATCACTGTAACATACGAGCACCACAGCACACACCACATACTCTGTTTGGCCTTCTTAAAATGTAATTAAATCCTTTCCGTATTCCCCCAAAACACATGACTCTCGACGATTGAAAAGTTGATCGTGGTCGTTCGTAGAGTGCGGACGTGTTTTGGCGTGGCTCCGTGAAAAGCGTGAAAAGTGTGAAAGTCGAGCGAAATCGAGCGAAACAATTGGTTTCTTTGACACAGCAGAGTGTGGCTGTGCTCGGTGCGAGTGTGAGTGCGATTTTTCCTGGGAAATTGTGATATTTTCCCGAAAAAACTGAGAAAAATCCGAGTCTTTGCCACTAATTCGATTTTACATATACATTTCGCTGTCGGTGCGGCGTTTTCACCCTCCGTCGGCCAATACACCGCGACAGCGCCCCAAGGACCACCCAATGTTGCTGTAGGAGTAAAGGCGCTTAACTCTTTTTTGTACAACATGTACATGCATACATAATCACGCATGCAGGACAGTGACAGTAATAGATATACATGTTGCTTGTGGCTTGCTTGTGAATATTCTCTCAGAGAGTGACCACCTTCCTCTCTCTGCTCTCTTTGGCTGCATTTTCTGGCTACAGCATACTGTACAGCTACTGCACCTGACTCATTTATTCACTCGCTTGCTAGATCACACACACACACACTCATGTATACAATTGAATTGCCTGTTGCTTCAAGTGTTTGCAACTTGATATACGTGTATAGTATGGTATTTTAACTTTTATTCAAACCAGAAATAAATTGCTCCGACCCTCGATCTCGCTTCGTTCGCTTAACGATACTCAATCTGACTCGACTTTCAAACCTCCCCCACCCCCTCACTCAACATAACAACACATCAGTGGGTTGAGTGCAAAAGTCATAAGTAGGAGAAGTAGGTTAAGTAGGGAATTACGTGGATGTTGAACTGAAAAATAAAGAAACTCAAAGATGAAACGAAAGGCAATTTCATTACAAAGAATATAAATTGATAAAATTTAAAATTTGAATATTAGATTCAAAAATTTAATTTAATTTCGTATTTTGTATATTTGGCCCATTGTAGCTCAAAAAAGTCGGCAACATATTTGCGCTCTCCGTCTCTCTTTCAATTTTAGAGGGTGGGGACTGATATTGCAAATGGTTCAAGTGCAGGTGCAGGAGCAAAACAGCTTTGTTATTGTTTTTGCTTCATTCATTCTAGGCAGGCAGACATATTGGCGCATCACTCTCACTTTCATTTTCCCATGCACTGTGCGTGTGTGTGTGTGTTGGAAGAGATGAGATGATATTCTGCCTAGTTAATTGCATAGTATAGCTATCTCGCTTACTCTCGCTCTCTCTGGCCCACTGGCTAGACTCTCATTTGCACGCGCTCTCTCTGCAACATTGTTGGCTTGCAACATTTGTTGCTACAGATCAGTGTTGGCCACAAATTTCGGCTGCCACTGCTGCTTCTTTGTCAACATTCTATGTTGATTGTCTGGTTTCTCTTTCAAGTACTTTTGTTTCTCAACATTTATCCCTACACCACCTCCTCCCTCATTTTGCATTCCCCCCTGAAGCCAAGACTCTAATCATAATAATATATAATATATACATATTTTGACAACAGATTGTGTAGCCCATGATAACAATCTGATTATCACTGCCACAATCTCTTGACATTAATTAAATAATTTACAAACTTAGCTTTAATTTATTTATCTTCTTATATACTCGCACTTTATATATACAAAAAATTTAATATATTTACAACCAAAAAAGTGCCTTGACCTCGTCAATTAAAATTAAGAAATACATATAATCACATATAACTAAGAACACAAATATATATAGATTTATAGTATATATAGATAGCATTCATCACGCAGAAAAAGTCTGCATAATAAGCATAATATTGCACAAATTAAAAACAATTCAATTGCTTTTGGTCGGACGGACCAATAGATTTTCTCTTGTTAATGATTGATCACTTGGCCGGACTGGCCATATCTGAATTAAATTGTCTTTAAATAAGCTAGCTGCTATACTCTGCTAGCATCTAACCAGCGTCCTACAGCTGCAATCAGCAATTTAGACAATCAAAAATCTCATATTAGAATTGAATTTGAATAAACTTATTGCCATACTTTACCGGTGATTTACTAGTAATTTGATAGCTGCAACTAGCAAATATATAATCAATAATCTTACAATTAGTATTAAACATTTATCAATAATTTCTAAATTTTATTCTAAGAACTTAATGACACGGAGCGAATAACAATCAAGTCGCCATCTCGCTCTCTCGTGTCTAATAAAATATACTTGTATTAAACCTCTATTTATTTAGTATTATTCGATTAATTGACAAATTGATAATTAAATAAATATTATCAATGTCTTTACCTTTATTATAACATTTACATACATTTATATACTTTTATACTTTATTACATACACACATAATAATATTCACCCAATTGCGACAATATTTAGGTTTAATTTAAATGTTTTGCAACCAGATTCTCAGCGCCTCCTATTATAGTCTGTCTGACTTGAAAAAGTGTTGCATACTTTTGCTCTAGCTTTATTTGGTTGGCACATTTAATAGAGAACTTTTGGTTGCCAAAACAACAATTAAACACAAACAGTAATTAAAACTAAAACTCACTGATCAACACAAAAATTGCTTCAGAAAATAAAATCTTAATTTTTAATTGATTGATTTGCAAATATTTCAAAAACACGTATCAGAACTAACTGATATTACATTTAAAATTTAAATTCTCATAAATATATCATTACTCACTTTATTTACGCAATTTTCTAGAATTAATGGAAAATAGAGATACGCATTTGTGTTTTGTATTAATAGTTTGATAGATAGATAGATGGATATACATATTTTCCTAGCCATTAAATTTCAGTTTAATTCTCAGGATAAGTAGGTAGAACTCGACTCTCTCTCTGTTGGGCAAACAAATATCTTTGATTTTTAAATTCTAGTAATTTTCTCACCCAAATCAATAAGAAACGTATATACATATACGCTAGTATATATTTGAGACAGACTGTTTCTTAAATTTTGAATAGTTATATATATTTACATTTAGAATATATATACGGAAATAATTTTTAAGAAAATTTTAGTCATATAGCATATACATATATATAGGTGTGTACATGTACATTTACATAGTGAACTAATCGATAGCTGATAGTATTCAAAATAAATTGTTAGGTAAACAAGAAAAGAACCTAGACTTACTTTGATACCATTTAGTAATGTGGCGCTTGACTAAATCGACCTCCATAATGTCGTCCTCGTCGTCATCGGTGTCCTCTGTTACAGCAACAAATAGTATGCTGACGACAACAATGTCGACGACTACAACTTCATCTGCAACTGCAGTGACAGCAGCAGCAACTGTCTCAACAGAAGGCGCTGCACGGACTGCAACTTTGCCGGCTAGCACACAATCCAAGTTAGACGATTATAAACATGTAATTGATTCGCTTGACTGTGATGCTGGTGATGCCAGTGATAATAAAAACAACAACACGCCACAGGGCATTGATATTTTGGGCAATTCCAGTTCTGATTTTATTGTTGTTGATGATGACAGCAATGGTAATAACAACAATAATGATGACATTGTCTCTCAGATTAGTTTGCCCACCTCTTTCTCCTCGCCCACAGAATCTGAACTGAGTGAGAACTCAAATCGATCGTTCCATTCGTTACTCTCGTCACAACAATTGGCAGCTGTTGCAGCAACAACTGCTACAGAAACGGCAGCAATAACTGCTGCCCTCAATCAACCGCCAATTGGCCTCAACTCTGATAATGGTGATGTCAATGCTAATGCTAATGGTCAGTCTCTTAACTCTATTGCATCGGCATCAAGTATGCAAGAGCAAGATGCTATGGGTGTTGTGTCTTTGGCTTCTACTGTTGTTGCTGCTATCAATAGCAGCAGCAGCAGCACTCTGGTTGCCTCCACATCCAGAATTCAAGCAGCGACAACAACAACAATGGCCGACGAAGGCTTTGGTGCAGCAGTCTATGATCAATTACATAATATACCGAAAACTCAGGAGCTTAAACGACGTAAAATTAATCGTCAATCAGCGCGTCAAACACAATCCAAATTGCGTTCAATGCAATTGGACGCACAGCGTCTACAGCAGAAGCATCCGCAGTCCAAACGTGCCGGCAAATATCCGCACAATTTAAAACTGTTGTCCTCGTCCGATTTCGAGTCCGATCAACCAGAACTAGATCAACAACAACAACAACAACAACAATTTACCTTGTCCTCACAGGTGTTGACTACAACTCCACCTCAAACATTGCAACAACAACAACAACGGCGGTCACAACAGACACAACATTCGAATGTAGTTGATAACACACAGACTTACAATAATAATAATAGTAGTAGCATGAAGTCGTCGTCATCATCATCGATATCATCCATAACTAATTCACATAGTTTAAACTTGCCCAGAAACCTGTCGTCTGCTGTAATGGAAGCTCTGTCACCTTCTATTGCACCATCATTGTCGGCGGCAAGTAATGCAATTAATTCTGTTAGCTCTAATAGCAATAACAATAGCCATGTTACAACTGTCGTCCCTCCTCCCCCGTCTCATTTGGATAATGACAATTTGGGTATTGGGAATGTTGATGCAAATACTGCAACTAGCTCAGCTGCAGCACGCAAAGCATTCAAGCCACCCCAAATATGCATTCAATTGACGACCAATACTAATGTCCAAGAGACGCCCGGTAATCGGGATCGTGTCAAAAGTGACATTGATCGTTTGGTTGAGATACTCAACAATCAAACGCCTCCAATAACCGAATACAGTATTAAACTGGGTGGGCCGGGCACTGTACGCCTTATGCCAAAGACATCTGATGTCTATCGTCAGATAATTCGACTTTTACAACAACCGGACAGTAGTAGTGGTACGGGATTGCATTTGCAATTCAACACATATCAGTTGCGCGAGAATCGTTCATTTCGTGTTGTGGTGCGGGGTATATTGCATACCACAAGCACAGCCAGCATTCGAAGTGAATTGGAAGGATTGGGCTTTGCTGTACGCAACGTACACAATCCCACCTATAAGAATCGTCGCGGCCAAGGTACTTATAATCCGAATCTCTTTTTCATTGAACTGGCTCCAGAGCCAACGGGCTTCAACAAAACCATCTTTGACATTGAGACATTGTGCAGGTACAGCGTTAGCGTTGAGTGGCCGCAACGTAATGCCAAATACTTGCCCCAATGCGTCAAATGCCAAAGATTCAATCATACGGCACGTTATTGTCAGCACACGCCACGTTGTGTTAAATGCGGGGGCGAACATTTAACTCGCAGCTGCTCCAAGGCCCAAGAATTGCCACCCAAGTGTGCCAATTGTGGATTCGAGCATACGGCCAACTTTAAGGGATGTGCTTACTACATTAACTTACTAAATGCTAAAATGCAAACACTTAATCGTAGACGAAATGCTGCATCAAATCAGAATTTAATAGAAACGAATTACATGTCACAACCTGCTCTGTCTATACAGCAGCAGCAGCATCAGCAATATCAACAACAACAACAACAGCAATCGAGCCGACAACTGACCAACCCAAATGGTCAAAGACAACGTCAAGATCGTTCTCGTTCTCGTCCTCGTCCTCTTCCTAATACTTTGCGTTCGCCGTCTGCTTCATCGGTGCCTCAGCGCCCACGCCGACAGCAGCAACAGCAAGAGCAAAATAATCAGAGGACTGTCACTTTCAATCCAGCTGTTCAGCAACAGCAACAGCAACCACAACAACAGCAACAACAACAGTCTCGGCCAAAGTCATTGCCTCAACGGCAGCCAAGACAACGGCAACAGAACTCTCAACCATTACAACCTGCTGTTCCCCAGCAACAGCAACAACACTCTATGATTCAAATAGCGCCTCAATCTGGCAGCAAAACGAATCGTAGACAACGTCGACGTCAACGAAAACTGGCAGCACTGAGCAGCAGCAACAACAACAATAATAATAGTTTACAAAATAATGCCTCTGCCCCCAGAAATATTAATAATAATAATAATTTTGTTGACCTTACAAACTCATCACCACCTGTTTTGCAACAGCAGCAGCAACAACAGCAAAAACACAATGTCAAACAGCCGCAGCGGCAACAACAACAAGTCAGACAGGATTCGATGCTCGATCCACATAATCGGTGGGCCGAACGACGCAACATCATGTTGCAACAGCAACAGCGTCAATTGCAGCAATTTGGATATATCCCCAATCACGAGGAAATTGTCCAAATGCAACGGGAAAGCATCGAGTCGACATTTCAAAAATCCTTTGACACCTTTGTCGCCAAACGAAACGCAAACAACAATAACAACAATGATAACGTTGTTCATTCAATGATTGATTCTCCACCAAATCGGCAACCAGCTCAACAAATGTGTGTTGACATGGATGCTGATGTGGAGCATCAATCATTAATTATACCATCACCTGCTCCTTCATCAGTTCCATCCCGAACTGCACCTGCATCATTAGATGCAAGTTCAAACGCATCTGATTTGACAAGTCAGATTGCTATGCTCGTCCAGCTGGTACATAAGCAGCAAGGGCAAATTGATCAATTAATGGGTAATGTGGGGCAATTAAGGCACTTGCCAAGTGACACCACGCTGTCTAATTCCCCCTCAGTTGATTGAATTTAACCTGTCTTCTTTCCCTATTGAATTCTCAATTTTGATTTGAATTTTTAATATTAAATTTAATTTAATTTGATTAATTTCTCTGAGGAAAGGAAACAATCACATTTCTCATTTAAAGTCAAAACACTCGTATCTTAACGTAAAAATAATCTAGATATATTAATTTTTGCATTAACTTTTATATTTGCCTTAAGCGCTATCTATTTAATCTCAATCAAAACAAGAATCACTCTTAAGTTGAAGGATTTGATACATTGTCAGAACGTTTGCTCAATGTGCAACTTTTTTTTTTTTGCCAAATTGAAAAAGTTGCTACCTGCCTTTATTCGAGCAAACTAAATTTTTTATTTTTTACTTTTACTTTATTATTTCCTTCATTATTTATTATTATATTATTATTTTTTATTATCACCTTTTTATTTTTTCTTTTTATCATTACTTTCTACTTTTCAATATAAATTCTTTAATTTAAAAACTATTGTCACACCTATGTGTTGAATTTATAATCAACACGTATTAAATTTTATTGAATAAAATCTAAATGATATTAAATCTAAATAAATAAATAAATAGATTAATAGAGAAATGGTAACAGACTCCCTTTCTATCCCTTTTCATTTTGATTATTATTTTACCTTTTTCATTTAAAAATCTATCGAGTCTTTTACTCTTTCTCTCTATTAGAATTAGAATTAAAATATAAAATTTAAAAAACTTAGAAACTAAGAAAAAACTTAAATTACAAATTAATGCATTCTTCAAATGCAAATGCAAATATAAATACACATACCTGATATGAATTTCGGCCGCCAGTCATTCTGACAATCAGTCAGCTTGGAGCATACAATCCAGCTCATTAAGTGATCAAAAATACAAAATGCGCTTAATTAATTGATCAATGTGCTGGCCTTAACCCTGTCTTCAACCACTGCCAGCCAGCCAGCTAGCCAGTTAATTCAGTCAGCCAATATGTATGCTATACATTTTGTGTCCTGCTGACTAGCCTATGACTTCAATGTGCTGGCACACGTACACCACATCACCATTGCAGCCCAGATGATCTTCAATGGCCATTTTCATCGCAACGCATCGCAATGTCGTCGTCGTCGTCTGTCACTGTTTTTGCACTGAAAACTCTCACTGTTTGGATCATCGTGTGGACTCAATACTGTCGCAATAATGTTCCTTCAACAATCCAACATGCTTCAACAACAACAACAGCAGCAAGAAGAACAACTTTCATCACTGCCAGTCAAATACAGCCAGATGCGTGCCATATCTACGAGCATACTCTGTGTCTTATTTGGACTGACACCTCGACAACAAGAACAACAACCAGCAAAATTACGTATACGACTCGTCAACATCAACATCAACATGATGGCTAACATTAATGTTGTCATCAATATTGCTACCTGCGAATACGTTACCTGTTTTGGCCAAAATTACATCATTACTGCCAGCAGAATAAATACTTTCATCACTGCCAGCCAGCCCGTAAAAGTGAATAATGCCAAGTACCCAAATCTTGTGCAGTTTTACAACCATGTGCTGGCACTCACACACACACACACACAATCAACTACTCGTTTGATGGTGCCCTCTGCTGTTCCAGTTCCTGTATGCCTGGTGCCTGGTTCCTGTTCCTGTTCTGTCTATTTCTCTGGTTACTCCAACACAAAGTGGATGATCAGCAATCAATAGTTAAATAACACTATTGCATTCGATCGATTTCTGAGCCAGTCATATTGGCCAACTTCACAGTCATGGAGGATAAAGAAGACAACAATAATATAGCAACAACCAACAACCAACAACAACATGCTAGCAACAGTGGCAACAGCAACAGCATCAACATCAAACGACAACCAACATCAATGTTAAATCAATGAGCAGCAGCAAGCAAGCTGTAATCAGCAATTAGCAGCAACAATCAACAGCTTAATACACAGTTGCAAAAACAGTGGCAACGATGCCGTCACATTCTGGTGTAGACGTCGACATGCTAGCGTGGACAATCAATTGAAGACCTTTGATTGTCGGCCTACAATGCAATCAGCTCCAAATAAAAGCTGGTATTGTCGCCTTCATCATCGCTGCATCCTGGAGCGGCCTGTAGCAGTAGCAGCTGTAGCAGTAATGCAATCTTGTAGCAGCTCAACTCACACTTCACACATACATACACACACACATTTACCCTGTAAAATACAAACGCAAAAAAAACACACATGATCGTGTATTTACACACTAAAACATTGACATATAGTATCTAAGCACATAAACATATGAAACCTTAATTATAACTATTTGCATCACACACGCATTCAAAAACTCTGTGTATAAGAACACACAGTAAAAAACTAAAATATAAACACACACACACTTAGTTATACATTTTGAATTACAAAACTTGCATAATTTTAAGAAATTCTTAAAAAAGATAATCACTCGGTCATAACGCGGCAATATATATAAATGATATTATATATATACATGTCATGTATATATATTGTTGCCTTGACACAAATTTAAAATCTCGAATCTTAATCATTTAAATTTATTGAATTTTAAATTCAAGAAAGAGCTTCATTGTTGCAATTCCCATTGTGAAAGAGAAGTCGGGTCAATTGTCCAAATGCCCAAATACTGGCACGGAGAGGGGCATTAGACACTCAGATAAAACAACATCTCTATCTGAAGATTGATTTGATCTCGATCTCGATTAGCATTTGGATTGCACAATTTGAGGCTCTTTTGTCGTCATCATTTTAAAAGAAAAAATTACTCGCATCACACACATATATCTATCTATCTATCTATTGATAAGAATGTGCACAATCACAATTAGAATTAAGTTAAAAATTAAAAATTAATATCTCTCCAGTCAATTACTTTCATATATCATACCTGCTGGCTTATGGCTGTTCAATTAAATTCAAGCTGATGCCGCACTTGACTCACATGACTTGATTAATTTGTTAGTCAATTTTTGTATAGAACGTTAGGATTCAATCTCATTCCATTTCTCTATCGAAAAATTGAAACAATTAATCTGTTAATTCAATTTATAGAAAAGTCATGGCTCAATAATTAAATTTCCTTAATTTCATTCACTTATTTGTTCGATTATTTAACAAAACAATAACTTACTCTACAATTTAAATTGTAACAAGATACTTGATTCTAATATGCATAATTATGGCTACAATATCCATTAATTCACAACGATTGCTAATATAAGAACAATCAACAAATATTTAAAAAAACAAATCCAATGTAAATAACTATCAATAACTAGTGTAAACATATATCACAAAAAAATAGCCAAAATAATATTGTAAAGAATTCAAGTATAGAATTGAAATAATTGTAGAGTATAGGGTAGTCAGTGGTCAGTCAGTTGATCAGTCGAGGTTTGAGCTTGAGATTGTGGCAACATTTTCTCATTCAAGTATTTTGAGTTGCGAGTTGCGAAAGCTGAAAGCATTGTAGCATACATCTGTGTATGTTGTCTCTCGCTCTAGCTCGATCGCTCTCGCTCAACTCTACTCTACTCAGTTCTCTCTCTGCTTTTG